>CALSBZ010046842.1:1610326-1628545 GCA_943591055.1 Gobionotothen gibberifrons | reverse complement strand
TGTGTGTGTGTGTGTGTGTGTGTGTGTGTGTGTGTGTGCAGGTGTGCATGCATAGGCCCACTCGCAGGCTTTATGTGTCTCTGCCCTAGATAGGAATGTTTCTTCATCAGTAGAAAAAACAATATGTTTTAATTCCCTTAAGAAATGAATTAAAGAAATTAAAATGCGAAGGCCCAGCGTTTCTTTAAGAAAGTGCTCTTTTTTGCCCTTCCCCAATGAAACTCCATGTCCACCAATGCATCCTAAATAGTAATGACCCTGTTCCTAACACACACTCCAATTATTGGCTTAACATTTCCAACCCCACTAATGAGTGTCCCCGTATGGAATCTCATCATTCCGACATCTATAAATAACTTTCATGGAAAAAGGAAGGAAATTTGTGGTGAAAAAGAGAAACGGACTAAAGCTGTCACCTGAATACTGATTGGTACTTTTTCATCTTTGATGTTGCAGGCTAGCCTATACAGAGGAGGGTACAGTCGCTTCACTCCCTACTAAAAGAAAGAAAAAGAAAAGACAGAGACATTACCGCAACAAACAAACAAAACAAAAAAAACGATCTTAAAAAATAACAAAAAAACAACACAAAACAAGCAAAGGCCCGGTCCTTGGTGGAGAGCTAAATCAAACTAAAAGCTTCCAGGTCCCCACGCTGAGCCCCTCCCCCTGACACCCTCTCAAGCTGATATTTCTACAACAACCTATTTGATGTCATCATCGGTCTGCTCTTGTTTTGTATTCATTTTGTGCTTTTGGTTTTCTTTTGGAAAGTGTTGTATGCACATGTGCATTACATTGATTGCTGTATATGGGTGCTGTGTCACCATAACCAATGTGAGCCTACTGCAGCACGCATGATGCATGCTCAGAGGTGTGTGTATACGCAGCCGCTGTCATCTGACTAAGAATATACTGGGGCATTTATTTTTTATGATACATGCATGACAAACTGGAAACATAGCAGGTGTTATCGGGTCCACGCTGATCCAATTCCAATTTTAACCTTCCATTAAGGACAAAGAGCTCGGTGTACACGCTGACTCACATGCCTCGGTAATTCTTAGCTCAAAGACGGCACTGTTCTGACTGCTTTTGTTTTTTCTTTAAACGTTGGGGTGTCCTACTGTTGTGCACTTGCAGTGGAGCCTTACAAGCTGTACTATGTGGTCTGACAGCATGCAGACCACTGCCTGAAGGTCAGATTTCTGTCTCACAATGCTCACACCTTGGCTCAGTCTTCTGCAAATCACTCAATGTTTATATGCAACTATTCTGCACGGTTTTAGAGGGAAATGGAGCGCTGTCTTGGTTGTGTTCAGGAACAAAAAAAACTGTTAAAATGGGGATTGAGCGTTTGTTTTTCCAACCAGCTGCCTCGGTTTACATCGCCCATTCTAGTTGGCAGTGATATTTTAAACATTAAATGGGGATTTACATATCAATATTTTGGAAAATGAATTGATTGCTATTTTATATCTTACACCCATGTTCCACTGTTAATAGACCCATATTACACTCAAGTAACAGCAATAGTACACTCATATTGCAGTTATTGCGCCCGTAATTCACCCTTATTTTACCCATGTCGCACCAATACTACAGCAAAATTACACTGTAATTACATTGTAAACACACCCATTTTACACATGCTTTTAGAAGAACAAAATTCCTTCTTGTATCACACCCAACTTGGTAAACGGCAACGTCTTTTTAACTCAGTTTATTTTTAAATATGTAAAAAGTAGACAATTTCACACCAAGTACTTTGCCGTACTTAGTGCCCAGCACTTAGTGCCAGCACTTAGTACCCATGGAACTAAGTACAGATCGCGTTCACACCGGAATACGTTCCCTGAGGGAAGATTAGGCAAATGTAAATCGCCATAACGCCGACACCTCCTCATCTCTCCACCACTCCAATGTTTTTTTTTGTGTTTCCATAAATTATTCTCTCTCTGTTGGTGGGCGGGGCTAATGCTAATGCTAATAATGCTAATGCCAGCAAATACAATGGCGGCTTCAAAAAACTTTTCAGAGTTTTACGGGGCGTGGCTTGCAATTCGCCCAACCAATCGAAATTGGTACTTTTTTTTCTCCCCAGGATAGTACCACCTCTCTAGCAGGCACTATACATGGGGGTAAAAGTTCTCGGAAATAAGTTCTCTTTTTGGTGTGAACGCAACATTCCAGGCACTAACGGAACTAAACGGGAAAAGTACTCCGGTGTGAACGCGCCTCATGATGCTCCTCGAGAATTAGGGGAATGAAGTATAAAAGTGTTTTGACTGGCTAAATAGTTTGAGTCAACTTACTGTAAAATATCAAATTGGAGAAGTGCCTCTCTTTAATGTTGCCATTCAAACATATTAACTACTGTTTAAATAAAGTTAGAATATTTTTCAACATAGTCAAAGGATTTTTTATTGGAAATCATTGGTGATGCATTATATAGGAAGGCATTTTCATATCTTACTCACATAAAATGACATATGGATATTGAGGGGAAGAATTGGTAGATACATCAAGATACATTACAATCTCAGAAGCTTGTAAATAGGAGTTATTATACGGATTAATGCAATTAATCAATTAACTGGTAAATCCATCATAAGAAAATTAACATTATGGATCCAACTTTATCTTTATCATTATAATCTGCATCCCTTTAGTTTTAATCTGCCTTCCTCATTTTTGCAGAGTAAACAAATTGCTAAATAGTTTCAGATGAACGTAATTTGCAGAAGACTTGGCACTAACACCACGGCAGATGAATTGTACTCAAGGTGCGCTGTATTATCACAAACACACTGATACGCAGTAATGACACAGCACGGAGGTGGCTGAACCCGACAGGGGGCTGTTCTGCATAGAGTCTCTTTTTTAAACATTTCACAAAATGTTTTACCTCAGGATAAACTAACTGATCACACACAACAATACAGTGCTACACACTCCTCAGCAGGTAGGATAGTTTAATTTATAACACAACCAGCAGGTTTGTCCTCTTAGCAAACACAGCTTTCTATACGAGATGATTTTTTGTTCAAGCAGAGACCCAAAAGAGGACGATAAAAAACGACTGTACTGTTGTTCTTTATTAAAGCTACTGTATTATATATATGTAGACATATACTGTATAACTAAGTTTACACTGCATACTCACACGTACAGTACGATATACTCTAAAAGCACCCAGGAGACGTGATGTAAATGTGTAGTGCAGCAGAGCTCGCCTCTTAGTCCACATACAGTGGTTGCATTGGCTTCTATTACAACTGTGTGCTCTGTGAGGCAGATTGAAAATACAAATCTCTGTGTAGCTGTTAGCGGTTCAAGATTTCAGTGCAGCTAGGAATACAACTCAAAGCTATTGCTGACAGTATTTTATTTATATGTACTCACAAAAGTGTTTGTGGTCTCAGAAAAAAAAAAATCAGTTTGTTGCACTTTTGCTTTTCCAAACTTTACAAGATGTTACATATTTATAAAAGTATCATATACAGCTAGTTATGTCTAGTCGAGATGTTAAAACGATATGTTGTATATCAACACACAAAAAAAGACAAATTAACCCATAATCTCATGAGTCTAAAATAATCTTCACGTGGGTAAACAAATGTCGTTCTTCCTTTTATATGCTAGTACTTAGTTTTGATATGAGTCAAAGCGAACTTTGAATATTATTTGTAACCAAACAGGTGAAGTTGTTTGTGCATTTGTGTGAGTTTCTAGTGTAAACTCTGCAGAAGAGTTCATGTGTGGGTGTTGGTTAGTGACCACTATTAGGAAGCTAGAATGGAATTAAATAGATTTGAGTTTTCTGATGTGAATGTGTGGCTATGTGCTCTATATATACATATATATACATATGCATTAGAATGTGTGTGTGCGAGTATGTTTGGGATAAGAGAGAAAGAGGAAGTGAATGCAGGTTGCTAACATATTGTAGTTAGGATATGCCTTCACTCTAAGTCCCTGTAATAACATCACAATAGCCTCTAAAATATCAGTATCAATCAAAGATTTTTAACATTGCACAGTCATAGAAAAAAATAATAAGTACTTGGCCACGTTATTGACATGTATTCAGTATTTATCCAAGACTTACAATGTAATGGTAACAAAAACATCATCATTCCAAACATGACAGAATGTACCACAGTACTCATTGATTGACTGATGAGTCAATCAACATAATATTTGCAGTCTAAATAACCACTTTATAAAGCATTCAAATGATATACATGCCATATTGACATGGTATATTCTCACCAAAAATGTAAGTGAATCAATCTACTCTTTAAGAGTAGTTTGTGCACCAAAAATACAGGAAAATGCAAATCATTCAAAATGGCCGACTTCCATGTGGGCGGGGCCTTGCTGTACCATGGAGCTTATTGTACCATGGCACATTCAGATGGACACAAATGTGTTGTCAATCAGACTTCAGTGAGAGAGGTCTGGCCTTTCCAACATCTAAGACAATGTTCAGTAGACACATAATAATAGTTTTTTAAATGTTTATTTTTCTTCAACAAACAGATTTAATTTGTGAGCTACCACTATTCCTTTTAAATATAGCATGACATTTGACATGCAAAAATCTGTTAACCCTAGGACAGGGGTCTGCAACCTTTTTGACCAAAAGAGCCATTTTGTCTGGAGCCGCAAAACATATTTGATAGCTTGATAGCTTATAAAGTTGTATGTATTGTTACATCATAGACAAGAACTACAGTTTGTTTGCATTTATTATTTATTACATTATAGAAAACTGTTTACCTCTAATAATAAACAAAGAACTCTTATAAGGATAATTTAAAAAAAATACACAGGCCTACTTTAAAATAAATCAACACAGCACTTGGGGAGTCCTCTGCACATTTGAAGAAAAATGAATATAATTAAAATGGGCCCACATAAAACATATAGCTGCACCCTAAAAAGAGTTAACTGATTGAATGATGACTGAAGATCGTCAGCTGTCTTCCTCTTCCGTGTTTTTCCTCCAATACGCAAAGGCTGCAGCACCTTTGACAACTTCTCTCCACATATCAAACATACCGGTAAACCAGCATCGTTTGCTGTGAAAGCAGATAACTCTGTCCACGCAGAATTAAATCCTCTGTGTTCCTCCGATACTTTTATTTGATGTATCCATAGTTCGCTCATCGAGCCGGGGGTCAGGTTATTCGCCTGCAAGAAAAGGCGCTGGTGCGGGACCATAGCAGGATATGACGCATATTTTAGTTGACCTAATTAAAACTATTTGTTTTATGTGTCACAGTATCACCTCAAAATAGAAGATACGAAACATTTTCAACCATGCAACAAAATATAAATAGTCCTGCAAATATTTTCATTTTATTTCCTTCTTATTTTTGTCTGAGCTCAAGGGAGCCAGAGTAGAGGGCTTAAAGAGCCGCGGGTTGCCGACCCCTGCCCTAGGAGAAGTTCGTAAATGTTCACTAAAAAGCAGAAAATTCAAAGAAATTCAAAATGGCCGACTTTCAAAAGGGGGATGAAAGCCAACTGGAAATATGATTCTACTGCGCTGTTATTACAGGGACACGTTTGAGTATTGCCATCTAGAATCTGCTCCTATCAGTCTGCACGGGTTTGTTTACAGTTTACAGAAAAAGTTCAAATTAGCATTGTCTATCTGTGTCAGTGTCAGCTTATCAAGGCTTAAATGTTAAAGACAAAACATGTAAATAACTGGATGTCGGTATTGTAGAGGTCTGAGCCGTTTAGTTCTGCAAGTTAAAAGTAATCTAAATGTGAATTTATAAAACAGACACTTTGATATTTTCTCCGTTTAGTTTGCTTTCATTGTATTCTATGACCAGCCTAATATGCAACCAGACCTCTTTGAACCACACATCTGTTCGTATTTATTAATGGTAGTATTGAGAAACGTTTACATATCAGCAGAAAAAGACTCTTTATCCATAATTGATATTTAATACAAGTATTTACTAAGCCCTGATAAGCTGGCAGGTGCATTTATTAGTTAAAAAATATTTGTACAAAAGAGAACCAAGCAAAAAAGTTACAGTACTTGTAAATACATTTAGATGTATATACATATATCGCAAATCTCTGATTAACTGTTTTATATGTATTCCTATATGAAGTGGGGTCATCTGTGTATTTTCAATTCAGCTGTTCTTGAATTGTATGTAATTTCTATAATGAGAATATATTGTCTGAAAGGTGTAAAGTAATTTTCTTTTGGATTCATTTCATAGTATACTATTATGACATTTTCTCTTATTTCATGGATTATTTATGTGACATATAAGTAACCTCTGATTGTTTTCAGTGTCAGAATAAAGCAGTTATAAGAACATTATGTCTGCCTTCACACATGGATGTTGTTGTTGCTGTTTTAAGGGTTTGATCAGAATCTGATTTTGGATTGTTGCATTATGTGTGCATCTTATCTGTTTGTTTAAAGCATTTCATCACTGAGCCCCGGTGGTGTCTGGCCCTTCAGATGGTTGCAAATAGGGACAGCTGCTACAGTATGATGGTGAAGAGAGCTTAACACAATGTGAATACAAACATGAACAAGTTAATCATTTCAATTCTATAAAAGGTTTTGCAAATTTGGAATTATTCACACATTTGACAACAATTGATTGCAAAGAAAAACTTTCTACAAATTCAAAAAATAAATAAAGACAACTGTGCCGATATGTGACAGCTGATTTCAAGTTAATAATATCTATATATAATGTAAATATCTTTCAAGATGAATTGGCAGGATTGAACACAACATCAACTTCAGCGTAAACCTCCGCCAATGCCAATGGTGCATTCAGGTGCTCCTCAGATTTCCTTTTTTACAATTCAGCAGATTTTAACATGAGTTTAAAGTCATAACGTTAAAACAACACGGGCACTGCAAAATCCTGCTGAAAGAAAAACAAACTAACAAAGCCGGTGGTGGAGTTGATAAGGAAGAAGAAGAAAAAAATGCAATTGCCTCAGGTGTAAGTTGTATTGTGTTGAACTCTCTCAGCCATCATAGAACAACATTCCATTTTATTGGGGTGGCTGGAAAAATCTCGCAAAACCATATCCACATGACGTCACATTGTTATTACAGCTGAACAGCCAAACACATCTGCATGGCTCGACACTACTCGGTCTTTGAAGAAGAAAGCTTCTCTCTGTAATCCGGCCCTTTAATGGGATCCACTTTTAATTGCTAAAGATAGACTTGTTCAAACAAAGTATGAGTGAAAGGAACGCAGGCTGTAATACCTGAACTAACCCCCCCCTGAATACTTCCTGTCCATGGGTGATTAATATATTTGTCTCCGCAGCCCTCTCAGTTCGAGGCTGCCTGTCAGGGAGGACTATATGTAGCTCCGCTGTATTGTGCTCCCTCCCTGCTGAGCTGTAAGGCTGCATGAGGATATTTTTGTATAGCGGTCCCTAGCGAGCGCTCAGTGAATCCGAGCTATAGGAGAGATGGGGGGAGGGGGGGAGCAGCTCCTCCATGAGATATATGCAAAGGGATGGGGTGGACGCTGATTGAGCACGCCACTTGTTTGTCTCTCTGGATTGGAGGGAGGTGGGGAGTTAGGGGGGGAGTAACGCACTACAAAGGCAAATTAGAAGCTTGTCTTCCTTTGATTTATTTATTTGTCGGAAGAGCTGCCAGAGATCCATGCGAATTAGCCAGCATATGTCGTGACGAGGGTCCCGGGAAACTCGCCTTGCCTGCCCCTAACACCCCCTCCTCCCCCGCTTCCATCCGGCCCCATTACACTGAGGTTTTCACTTTGCACTGCCAAACTGCCGATCTCCACTTGTATGATTACAGCGGGCTGTGATCTGTATTCTGGGGAGAGCAGCCGTAGTGTTGGCAGGCGCCAGGCCTCTGCTCCCGACTCTTTTATGTCACATTACAAGAACGGGATGAAAAGTGAATGAAGCTGTTGTCTCTCTGCTCCCAAACTTTTTTTGGAGTAGAGTTTTTAACAGTTTGTTACCCATTTTGCACTTTTCCTCCTTGTACATTACATAGATGGGGAAAAGATGGGTTTGGAGGGCTTTACATGAAGTTTCCATACATTATTTCACATGTTTACTTGTATTTTAGTTTTTCAAAGGACTTTTTTTCCAGCATATTCTTTCCATGACAAGATTCTTACTCCTAAAAAAACGTGTTTAGAAAAGAATAAACTTGCTGCTACACTTATAATAAGACCTCTCATTATATATGCCTATGATAACATTCCATTCTGCATATTTACCAGTCTCCCTGCTTCTCTCCCCTGTTTCCAGTAAATACAAAAGGAAGAGCTGTACTCAGTATTGATGGACATCACAGATGAAAACAACGAAGGGAGGAGAACTAGCTTTAAGAAAATAACACAAGAAGAAGAAGAAGACGAGAAGGAGTCCCTCTACTGAGGCTGGCGAGGGAAGACGGGAGGCGTACAAAGTGGCGCCGCGGCAGCGGTGTCGAACCAGCCACAAACTTGACAGACGGAGTGAGCCAGTTTCCACCAGGGACCACCTTTTTGCCGTGTAGAAAAGACAGAGAGAGAATGAAAAGTGTCCCGTTATTATAAAACATTTTATTTTTCTATACTTTTGTGATTTACAATGGTAAAAAGTGTGTATAAAGCAGTATATATGTACAAATCTGTTTTTATGTTTTTTGCTAAGGGAGATGAACAGTTGGCCCTTGATGCTGATTCTGTGGTATGCAGGAAGGAGGAGGGAGGAGCCCCCCCTCCTCTCTCTATGGCACACTGCTCTGTCGCAGAGGTCGTGTAAACAAAAAACAGAATAAACAAAAGGAAAGGTGGCAGGGAGAGCTCGGCAGCCAGAAGCACTTTCTACGCTGTACTTCCTGTGGGCGGAGTCAAAGGTCAGCCTGCTGGTCTCACTGCTCCGCCCTCTTCCTTCCAACCTCCCTGACCTCCTTCCTTGCTTCCTCACTTCCTTTTTTCGGGCTGGTGATGTCGCTCCTTTCTCCTTGTTGCGGTGTCACTGGCCCCGCAGCGCCTACTGTTAGCAGCGTCCCCCGTGGATACTGTCGTGATGTCACTTTCTCCTGGCAGCACCATTGGGCATCCCCGCCCTCCCCAATGGGCAGCGATTTCTGGTTTACAGCGTTGGGGAGTGGGGGGGTGAGCCACGGCGGGACAGTATAAAGCCGAGCCCCCGGTCTGCCCCTCTCCACGCCCCAGCAGAGGTCACTGACTGAGGACTAGTTAGAGAAAATGGCGCAAAAGTCGCCGACTTTACTCACCTGCCAGACTCCGAGCCCAAGCCTTTGTGTCACTCTGCACCGACGGACAAGCTATCAGACCAACGATGGAAAAAGGTGCGTACAACTACCAAGGATGCACGTTTCCACCTGACGAGAATAACTCATCAACGTCCATGTAACAAATTGAATTATAATCGAATAATCCCATTGTACTACATCAGCAGGTGCATAACCAAAACACAAGCCTGAGGCATAGAGACTATGTCGCTAGATAAAACATTATAGAAATACAGTAGTGCCCATCCGACGGTAACAAGGAACGAGGGCTGAAATATGTCAAATTGTTTGTCAATGTATTCTGAGAATATTTATTTGTGTGTTCCTTTTTTTTTTTTTTGCAGCACTGAAAACTTTTAAAGAGGAAAAAAAGTTTTAATTTAGGTGGAGGCGAAACCTTAATTCTTTATATCAGAAGAGTCACTGTAAACGTGTTTAAAAAGAATGTTGGTTCAGTTCTTTGAATGTACATTAATGTCTAGGGTGTCCAATAAGTATGTATTCTTTTTCTGTATATAAATATATATACATATCTATTATATGGGCTGTGGTGGTGTCAGGGAGTAGAGGGGGTGGGCAGGAAACGCCTCTGGCCCCCGAACATAGATATCAGACCCCCTCCAACTAAATATGTCCCTGATATTTACTGTAACATGTGATCATGTGTTATATGATTGAAAGTGTGATGGTGATAGTGTGAACTGATCTTCCCTGAACCCCCCTCCCCCCCTTTACCACACAGATAGATTTTACAATAATGCAGATTTACACACATCTATGCCCCATCTAATGCAAGACATCACATCCTGTTTTAACCCGACAGACACTTCAGGAAAAACATCTGAAGTCCCCCCCCCCCCCCCCCCCCCCTTCATTGGAGGCTAGGAAGACTTGCTAATTAGCGCAAGGTGTTGTGGGTGTCAGATAAAAAGTTTATGAATATTGATTTTTCTTTTCTTACTTGAACCAAAGTATGATTTGAACACACAGTCTCGGTGCTCTTTGATCAGGAGGCAGCAAGACTGTGTGATGACAGCGGAGCCCGGATGTGTATTGACGTGACCCAGATTTCATTGGCTCATCAGGGCTGAGGAAGAGCTCGCTGTAGTGCGAGGAGCCCCCGCTGATGAAGCCCAGTTTCCCAGCAGCCTCGCTGTTCTCCTGCTGACCCTGGTGGGCAGGCTTTTATTGCATATTGGAGAAAAAACCTGCTTGCCCTGAAAAGAAACTTCTTTTTGATCAGAGGCGAGCAGGTTCGGGTGAAGCACAACTTTGTTTGAGAGTTCAGGGTACACTACTTAGCTCGTAGTGGGTTTGTGTGAATTGTTCCGAGAAGGCAACACTAGGTTTAAGCTCCTGACTTCCTGTACAAAACTGCAGTCAATCTCACCTCACACTTAACTTCATCTTATTTCAGGTAAAAAAGAAAAAAAGAAAAACTTGTTCTGAATCAGGGCTTCTACCCACGCGACCTCTGTTCATCTGTGGACAGCTTCTCATATATTACAAAGAGTATCTATATCATGGCAACTAACTGTTGTGAAGTCTAATTGGGGTAAAGTCGGTCATTTGTTCTCCCATGCAGCGATCACATTCAGGCTTAGCATTTTGTATACCTGTAGGTTTGTTTCTGAGAGTCACATGATTGGTATGGCCTACTTACTGCGCTGGTGGTGGGTCAGAACAGACTCAGGGGCAGGCTGGAGTTTTACTTTGAAAAGGAACTTCCTGGGGGGGGGGGGGGGGTCAAAATAACTGACAGAGATGAAGAACCACAGCTTTTCATTTTTAGCTTATTACCATTGATTTGATTTGTGTTCACTAAATGATCTATGCACTTTGCAACAAAACAGTAATGATGTCACATGTGAAGACACCACTGTTACCTACTTATAAGCTAGTAGTTCATAAATTATATTATATATTTTATTGTTTAAATAAATCCCATAAACAGACCGAAACTGACAAAGTGTTGGGTTTGTCTCTCAAAACGTTCTGACTTCCTGTTTCCTGCCCTTAGCTTCCAGCCCATTGGTTCCCACTAATGATGTGTATATTTTTACAATAGATGCAGTTTCATTCAAAAAAGTTTGGAACTGTAATTTTTAAAAGCCTTAGAGAAGTAAATATGGCATTTTGAAGGGACCATTATAAATAATATGGCCTGTGATGTAAATTACAAGTAAGCCAGAGCTAATGGTTGATCAAACAGATTTCTTTATTTAAAATGCTCTGGTGTCATTTGTTTTGGGCTCTTGGGGACAGAAGAAGTAAAAAACTATGTTTTTCATTGCATTACTGTATGAAAAAATATCAATTATTGTGTAAGCATTCCACAACTACAGCTCCCATGAGGCGTTGTTGGTGCTTTACTGACAAAGGCTTAATCTAAAAAGAAAACACACCTGAGATTTTATTGCCTTATAATGTTTCGTGGGACGATGTGCAACCTGTTTACCATCATACTTTAATCCGTTGTTGATATAAAAAATATATTTATTGGTGGTATTTAGATGTATCCAATCGAGCTATTTATTCTGGCTGGTCTTCCATGTTAGTGTCAGTGGTCAGGTATGGTTTGGATTTATTATTTTTTCAAATGTGGTTGTTTATCTCTGCTCCTTTGCATTTTAAACTTTCTGCGTCCAGAGAGGTTCTGCCTTTACAAACATGTGAGTCTGTCTAAAGCTCCAGCCTGCACCTCAGCGGGGACAGACGGTGTTAAAGCGACCCTCCCCTCTGATGCCTTCATTATAATGACCTGGTCCTGATCTTCCTGAGCACAACTGCTTGAGCTGTGACACTAGCAGGATGTCCCGCCTCCCGCCGACCCCCACCATACCTAGCCTTCTAGTATGTGAGTCGACTGGCCCCTTTTGTACACCTGGTGTTCTGTACATAATAACCTTCACCCCTCCTTACCCCTACCCCACCCCCAGCTGTCCTTTCAGGGGGAAAAAGATTTAAAAAAAGAAAAAAAACTCCATCCTCTGAGTCCCCGAAATCTTGTATTTTGTTCTAATAATGACAACATTTATTTATAAGGATTTTTTAAAATCTATCTCTTTCTCCTTTTTGTAAATGTTCCAGTTAAATAAAATTTTAAAATGTTAAAAAATTAAATGGATATATTGAAAGGTTAAAAAAAAAATGTCTCTAGAAGTCCCCGCCCCCCCTCTGGCTCTGTACTCTGAACTTTGTGTTTTTGTTTTTTCTCTTTCTGTATGCTTCTCTTTATGTGCTTCAGATGAAGAGTTCTATTTATTATGACATTAACGTTATTATAATTATGACTAATTATTAATATTATCATCATCCTCATCATCCTCATTATTATCATTAATAAACTTGTCTACTTCAGCCAACTTGTCTCAGCTGTTTTGTGGTGAGTGATGAGTTCCTGCGTTCTAGGGGCCGACTGGGACTTGAGGTAAGACTACAACTCCCATGACATATCACTGCATGTGAGATGAGCCAGGTGGAACAGGGCGGGGTGACGCTCCCAGACCCATTTGTCTTATACCGAACCCCCTCTGGGTTTACAAGATGGAGAGCACCTGTCTGTCGCAGAGGCTGCCATTTACCAAACCGGAGCAAAGACAAACTCCGAGTGAAGAGAGGAAATATAGACTCGAGCCTTCAGGGGGAAAACGGGGACACAAAAACACACAAATGTAAATACTTCAAAAGATCAGTGCCTCTCCATCACTGTTGACTTTGTTTAATCCTTTGAGCCTCGACAAACAAGATGAGATGGGATTCTTATTGTCACAGCATAAAAAACTGCTAAAAGAAAATTGGAAAAATACTGTTGTTTTTGTGTCACTGCTATGCCACGTCAAAATGTGCACAATGTCGTCTGTAGATATGCATCCTTTTTAAATGTAGTTTTTTCAGCCTGAGGCCTCAACTGAACCCCATTGAAATCAGACGTTAAGTTCTTACTTTCATCATAAAAAGGAGCGTGTGTTCTAAAACACTTCTGAGTAAATACTTAAGAACCTTGTATGGGGTCAACAGTTTCTTCCATTGTTCCGTCTGAACTTGTCTGGCAGACTAATTATCTAACAGTAAGGGATCACCTGGTTCAAGCTTGGTATATATGAAAGTTGAAGCAGCTTAACACTTGTTCTGATTCTATACGTTTGTACAGTACCCCAAACGCAGAAGACACAGTGTCGCTCTAGGGAACCTAATACAAATTGATGGCTGCAATGATGAAGTGTAAAACTTTTTTTTCTGATGTTAAAATATGCTGTTTCTCCAAATATTTCTTAACGGACTTCGCTTTTTTTTTACTCATACTTTTGTCATACTGTACTGTGATTTTTCTTTGACATTAAATACTATATATTTGTTCTTATATTTAAGAAAATACTATACAATGTTGTTTTTTACTGAGATTTTCAACTTACCTTTTTTTATGACATAATAATCAGGGCCTATTTTTGTGTGTCAGCATACTGTTTTATTGTTAAACTATATTATTTTTGTGATTATCTTCGACATATTATGCTATGTTTTTTATTTACTATTATAAACGGTTTTTTTTTACATGTTTTTTCTGAAATGTTTTAGATGCTATACTATGTAGTTTTTCGGACATTTTTCAAATATACTATGATGTTCTTTTTCAGATATTCCAGAAGTACTATACAATGTAATTTTTTTAGATATTCTCGACATACTATGTTATGCTATTCTTTCTTATATTTTAGGCTTATGTTCTAATGTTTTTCATACTATACTATCTAGTTATTTTAGCAAGATTAGACATACTATGTCTTTTTTTGATATATTTTCAACATGCAGTTTTTTGCACATTTTCGACATACCATACTCTTCCTTTTTTTGCAAAATGTGAAATACTAAACTATGCCTTCTGTTTCATATTTTCAACATACTATACTATGCAGTTGTTTTCATAATTTAGTGGGAATGCTGATGCAGCATTCCAACTACTTGTTATTCTACGCACAAAATTCTTTGTTATTATTCTGCCCGGTTATTTTGTCCGTCTTCTTCTCCCACATTCCACATTGCAGAAACTCCGTTCAAACATCAAAACGTTCAGCTCCCGAGATATATCCCATAATTCATCAAATTTTTATCATGGAAGTCAATCGAGAAACTCTTCAGACTTGAAAAATCTTCAGAAACCTCATTCCAACTTTAAAATGTTAATCTTTCTGACATTATTCATATTAAACAACTTTTAAATCAGATTCATACTTTTAGAAATATTAAACATTGTTCAGACCTTGGTAAAGAGGCCTTCTTCAGATTTTAACATTAGTGTATATTGCGCAGCTCGTTAAGGCTTTGAGTGCTTGAAATCCGCCTTCATTTTTTTTTTTAAAACCTGCCATAATTCCCAAACCCTACACTCCTTGGACATCATTTTTCATGAGAAACGTGGGAAAACATCTCGTAAAATAAAAATAAATTAAGCTAAATAATTAAACAAAATGCCTCTTGAGGGCATGAAGTGATAAAAACGTTCAACATGTCTCCATTAAGGCCCATTGTAAATTCAGGCTAATCTTTCCTCAACAGCAGCCATTAACCTTTAGTTAATCTGCCAAATTATTATTTATTATAAAATGTCATTATTGACCCCAAAGTACACAAAAAGGTCGTTAGGGTCCTGACATGCTGCACATGTTGAAATTTCACCGATATCTGCTACGGTTCTTCAACAAAACGTAAAATCATATGCAGTTTCCATGGAATCGCAACCCTCGCCATAAAACACGATGTTGTCGTAATTCCTATGAAAATGGTCAAAACAGCACCAGACTTCAAGGCCAAACTTGCACCTTCATCAGAACCAACTATTCCCAGACTAGAACTCTGTGCAGTAGTACTGGCAGTAGAGGTTGCAGAGTTGGTCAAAGAAGAAATAGGGCAGAAGCTGGACAGAGTGACATTCTGCACTGATAGCAAAGTTGTCTTAGGATATATCTGCAATGACTCACGAAGGTTCTATGTGTATGTGCACAACAGGGTGCAACGTATAAGACAGTCAACTTGCCCAAGTTACAACAATCCTGCAGATCATGGGACACGGTCTGTTTCTGCAGGTCAACTGCAAAGTGTCAACTGGCTGTCTGGACCATCGTTTCTCCTGGAGCCTGAGAACTCTACATCTGACAACAATCCTCAGTTCGAAGTGGTCGATCCAGAATCAGATGTAGAGATCCGTCCAATAGTTACGGCTTGTTCCACCAAAGTCTCAGTAAAGGAGCTTGGCGCAAAACGTTTTGAACGGTTCTCATCTTGGAGTTCTCGTCACATTGCACAAGGTTTCAGCAAACATGGCATATCTGCCTAACAGGTCCCACTATTGCTGAGATCAAAAAAGCAGAGCATATAATCATTAAAAGTGTCCAGAATGAAGTGTATTCTGAGGAGATTAAATGTATTCGGACAGGGTAGGCTATTCCTTCAAACAGTCCCCTACAGAAGCTTCATCCAATGATTGATGAGGAAGGGCAGCTACGAGTAGGAGGTCGAATAATCCATTCTAGAGACATCAAGGGAGGCATTTCACAGAAGGAGCTATCCGTTCAAGTGGTTTATGGATAGTGGGAGCAAAGAAAAACATCAACAGCTTGATCCATAAATGTGTAATTTGCAGGAAGCTACGTGGGAGACTGGAAGAACAACAGATGTCGAACTTGCCTGCAGAGGGCTGGATGTTTTTGGACCTTGGGAAGTTGTCTCCCGGAGAACAAGAGGCGGCAGTGCCAATAGCAAGAGATGGGCAGTATTGTTCACTTGTATGTCCACAAGAGCTATCCACATCGAGATAATTGAGTCAATGACTGCTTCAAGCATGATGAACGCACTACGTAGATTTTTCTCCATTAGAGGGCCGTCAAAGCAGCTACGGTCAGATTGTGGCACAAACTTCATTGGTGCATCAAAAGAGTTGTTGCTTCTACCTCACAGTCCTGGGGAAACCACAATCAAAGACTACCTCCTAACAAAAAAATGCACCTGGGTTTTCAACCCACCACATGCATCCAACATGGGAGGCGCTTGGGAGCGCATGATAGGGGTTGCTAGGCGCATCCTGGATTCAATGCTACTTCAACTAGGGTAGTCCAAGCTCTCTCATGATGTCGTATGTACATTAATGGCCGAAGTAACAGCCATGATCAACTCCAGGCCACTGATACTGGTGTCCTCAGACCCTGAAGCTCCACTGATCTTAACCCCGTCAATGCTTTTAACACAAAAGATTGGCATACCTGCGGTTCCTTCAGGGGAGTTCTCTGAAGCTAACTTGTTCAGACATCAGTGGAAGCAAGTTCAAGTCTTGGCAGACATTTTCTGGACGAGATGGCGTAAAGAGTATTTAATTACACTTCAAACGAGGCAGAAATGGCACTGCAAGAAACCAAATCTAAAAGAAGGGGACATAGTGATGTTGAAAGACAAGCAGGCACGTCGGAGTGAATGGCCCATGGGACGGATAGCAAAAACCCTTCCGAGCTCAGATGGAGTAGTAAGGAAAGTGGGAGTAAAAGTGTCTTCTCACCAACCTAAAAAAAAGACCTATCTTGGACCTTGTGCTTCTCCTGGCTTCTGGGGAGTAACAGGAAAGAGAAGAGAGGAAGTAGCTAAATGTGGGATCATTAGTGACGCCAGACGGGGAGTGTAATGGAACACAAATAAGAATGTATTAGCAGTTAGAAGGCAGCTTTTATTTTGAAATGTACTTTGAAAGAGATGGCACTTCCTTTGTGGCTATGACCACTCCCTTAAGTTTCAGGAAGTCCTTTTACACATGGACACTAATGCAATAAGCATGTAATGGGAGCACTTGTTGCAGAATCCCCATCCATCCTTCGTTCTAAGCCCTAAATGTGGCATTATCAGTAAGTCAAGTTACTAATAATTATCTTAGTGTTTGATATTATTTGTGGTAATATCATTTTGTAGTAAGGATAATTATTTATTATGTTTGTAAGAACTTCTTGTTGTGTTATAGTGTGTTACGTAATGCTGTGTGATGTTGCATTGCATATTTACCTGCAATAACCTGCTCTTGTGAAAAGTACATTTATTCTGTAAATGTTAAGAACATATCATTGTTTTATGTGTACTTATGAAGAAATGTATTCTGTTTCAGTTTCACATTTATCATTACAATTCCTGCCAAATACATCACCTGCCTGTTCCTTGGAGGAATGATGCTGAGGAGAGTTTAGCTGGCTGTTAAGTTCAATATCCATACGTTGAAACGAGAACAGTACATATACAATAAAAGAGTCAAGCAAACGTTAATAAAATCAAATAAGTACACATCCATGCTAAATAAGTAGTATGTAGCAGCAACCCCTGAGCTAAAGGACTCTCTGAGTGTTTAGATAGTTAACTTTAGTCTTGCATTCACACCTAATAGTCGCTTCTCTGGTGCCCAGGGGCCTCATTTATAAAGGGATATACGCTCAAAAAATGGCATATGAAGAATTCATTTTCGCAAATTGATTAAAGCCAATCTTAAAATGATTTAACAAACGCCTGTTAGAGACTCCTCGGTGCACACAAAAACATAACTTGGAGAAATAAATAAATACGGATATGTTATTTAAAACCACCTCAAATATGTTGTGTTAATGTTATGAAATGTTTTCTCATAAATGATGCGGTAAGCAGGAGGACAGAATTACGTCTAAACTGACGCCGTTTTGCATTTCTATAGGTTGTAGATACGAGCATGGTTTTTATATACTATCATGTTTAATCATGTTTTATGCCGTTTGCCAAGACTTGATAAGTCGCTCGTAAAGCACAGGAGGTATGGAAACTAAGAACACCATATGTGGTAAATTGTACAGCTAATATAACACAACACATTAGTTGTATTGCCTTTAACTGGTGAATAGAGTTGCTGCGGGGGGGGGGGGGGG
>CALSBZ010046842.1:1597103-1610226 GCA_943591055.1 Gobionotothen gibberifrons | reverse complement strand
GCAGTGGAGACGCTGCGCACAGCTGATCGACAGCTGGGACACAAACCACCAAATACAAAAACATAATTCAGATCCAGTCGTCATGACTCCACTCCGGAGGGATTCCCCGATCATTTCTTAGAGTTTCTCATCAAGGGGGGGGTCTCCTGTCCCCGGTACAAACACACAAGGAAGGTTATGCTATGTGTATTTTTTTTGTCATTAACCTTTTTCGGACCACTTATTTATTTTGGTGACGATCCGACCTCCATGCTGCTACTCTGGTTCAAACTGCATCCACCAAACAATATGATTTATCTCGACCTCCCCAAAAGAACCAAAATCTGACACGGTGTGAGATGTCTTTTTGAGCTGTTCTGTCGTCATTTCCTGCTATCTTCTTCATGCAGTCAGTGAAATGAATGAATGAATGGGCGTTTCTTTGACTATTTATAGGCAAATATGGGCGTTACGTGAAGCCCGCAAAAGTTGCACCGCATTTCGAGTCGATTGTGATTTATAAAGGGAAACAGGCGCAGGACGTGCCGTACGTACTTTCCTCGCCGGTACGCAATGTTTGGTGAATCGGAACATGTCGGAAAATGTCTGTACCTACTTTTTGGATTTCTACTACGTAAGCAACCTTCCCACGTGAATCCTACGCACAGCGTTATACATGAGGCCCCAGACCACAGTTTGTTACATTGTTTCATTTTTCAGAAGGTTCGGTTTGCGTTCACAAAACTCAAACGGACTATAAACTTTAAACACAAGTCATGTGCACGGAAATGCTGTTCAACCATTGGTCAGACATTAAGGGGGTAAAAACGCAAATCCCGGCAATGTATAGCTAATGAGAGAGAGAGACGTTCTGCAGTAAGGAGGGGCGTTTCACAGACGACAGGTGTTCTTACTTTTATGCAGTTGACGGAGTATTTTTACTTTACACGACGACACTGTTCAACACTTAATGCTGCTTCACTCTTTAAATTAACAACCGCGGATGTCTTGAAAGACTCTTTCGCTAAAGATTTTTGAAGACATCCGCGTTCTTGTGACACGTAAATACTACGCTTCCTATGTTTTGGTGCGGACTGCGTTCACACCAGCAATGAACCGCTCCAGAGTTCGCAAGCAAGCGCTCCGAGACCACCTATTTTAGCGGACCAGAGTCCGGTTGTTTAGTTCACTTAAGAGGTCTCGGACTGTGTTCACACCGACCCAAATGAACCGCCCCAAGCGGCTAAACGCACCAGGGTTCTATTCAACCGGACTATAAAAGGCTGGTGTGAATGTGCCGTTATCTCAGTGGGTCTCAAACGGTTTGGTCACAAATTATTCAAAAGATTATTTCCGCGGCACACCTTCATATGATCATTATAATTATTAAAAAAATAAGAGAATAAAGGAAAAACAGTTATGAAATACTATATGGCAGTAAAACAAGAATAGAGTTTAAAAGGGGAGTGATTTGTAAAATATCCATAAAGAAAAAGAAAATGTGTTTATAGTTCTGTTTCATATGGGTGTTGAGAGAGGTATCCATAGATCTCTTCATTTTGCATTTGCTCAAGTGCACCAGATTGATGCTTTTAACTTCAATATTAAAAAAAAAAAATCTCCCGGACCCCACTAGAGAAGGTGAGGTCCGCCCCCCACTCATAAAAAATAGCACTTTGCCCCTGCCTATATGCCGTGAGCTGATTATCGAGCCTTCATTGTAACAGTCGCGGGTGTACTGTGTGTGTGCGTGTGGGGAGTGTTGCAGTAGAAAATTCCACTGTAGCGCCGCGGCCGCCTCCACTGTGGCCTAAGCCCCGAATGTTTTCAGGTCCAGGCGACGCCCCTGCTGACCATAGCAGAGTCGTTGGAGAACTTAGGTGTAGGTGAAGCTTTGCCGTATTGTGTGTGAAGTTTGCAGTGTAGAAGGTGAAGAGGAACGGCATTAGAAACGTTTCCTAGGGGCCCTGGTGCTGTAAACAATTGTGTCAAATAACACTCCCGGTTCCTCATGTACTGCGGACGGTTAGTGAGGTGGTCTGGAAATCCAGGTGGTGATCGACCCCTGAGTGATCCAGCTTGTCCACCATAAGTGTGGGCTGAATGATGTCATGTCAAAGGCACTGGAGTAATACAAAAATGATTCTCCCGGCGCCCCCAGCCTTCGGCAGGTTAGAGAGGGATCCGTGCATCAAGTAGATGAAGGCGTCATTCACCCTGATGCCAGGTTGGTAGGCGAACTAAAGCAATGGCCTCACTATGGGCTGCAGATAGCCAAGCACCAGGGTCTTCATCAGACACTGGCCTGTAGCTGCTGAAGTCCTAGTGGTGCGGGGTCCTTGACTGATTGTCTGACTGATCAATCTGCTGAAGAAATGTTAAAGTCATTAACCCACTTTAGGGTTTCCTAAGGCGGGGAGTCTGTCTCCTGGTACCCAGAGATGATCTTCAGGCCCTCCCAGGCTCCTCCATCTTCTTCCTGTAGCTGTTCTTTCCATCCCTGATTTTCCACCTCAGCTCCATCACAATCCTATACTGTGACATTTTGATGACATTTTAATCACATATGTACAATGTTTTTATGACATAATAAACTGTCACTTTTAAAAATGGTCTGGCGTACAGTAACGTTGGATTTTTTTTGTAACGATACAGTATTCTTTTTACATTTTTCAAAGCCTGGCATAGATTAATATAGGATAGTTTTGAAATGTTGAAGAGGACTGAAGAGAAATGTTGAAGAGGACTTTTATGACATACTATACTAAGACATTTTTAGTAAATATTGTCCTATGGACTTCCGGTTATGGCGCAGTGCCAACATTTCTCATCTTATTCAGGTACTTATAAGAAGTCACCACGTATTGATTACTTTCTGTTCTCCATGGCCTTATTATCACATGTGAATAAATGCAGTTATGACAGCATAGTATTGTCCGATCATGCACCCATCTCGTTAACCCTCCATATACCGAGGCTTGTTTGGTGTCCTTCTAGGTGGCGCCTCCAAACCAAATGGTAACAAGAATTTGTAGAATTTCTTGGTACAAATATTGATATTTATTTTTTTATGAACACAGATCAGACTAATGCAGGCATAAGATGGGAAGCATTTAAAGCCTACATTAGGGGTGTGATGATTAGCTATACAAGCTTTAAATAAAAAGCTCACTATAAAGAGTTAGCCAACCTTGAGGCTCAAATTAAAACTCTGGAACTTGACCTATACCAAAATGATATACCAGAGAAACATAAAGAGCTCCTTCTGTTGAGAGCTAAGTATAAAGAGCTATCTGCTAGTAAAATTGCAGCAAACCTCCTTTGGTTAAAGCAATCTTACTATGACCAAGGTGACAAAGCTGGCAAGCTTCTTGCATGGAGAATAAAGAAAATGCAATCGGATAGAGCTATAAACTCAATCAAATTAGATAACGGAAACAAAACAGTAGATCCAGCTGAAATAAAATCCTCCTTTAGAATATTCTACGAATCCCTTTATAGTTCAGAATACCCAGATAATACTCAGTTACAATCTGAATTCCTAGATCAGTTAGAAATGGGCGTATTAATATTCTTAAAATGTCTATTCTGCCAACATTTCTTTACCTGTTTCAGTCTATTCCTCTCCCTCTTTCACCATCATTTTTGTTGTAAGCTCAGGCAGCTCTTCTCAAAATTAATATGG
Source organism: Gobionotothen gibberifrons (assembly GCA_943591055.1). Lineage (NCBI taxonomy): Eukaryota > Metazoa > Chordata > Actinopteri > Perciformes > Nototheniidae > Gobionotothen > Gobionotothen gibberifrons. The sequence goes on along the minus strand of CALSBZ010046842.1, from coordinate 1,606,562 downwards.
AACAACAGGCGTGCAAGACTACGGCTCTCCCTTTTACATCTGCCTTATGATACAGGGGGACTTCAAGTACCTAATCTACAATTGTATTATTGGGCAGCGCAGCTGCGCACAGCCATGTTTCACTTCTCCTCCTCTGACCCTCCAGCATGGCTAGACATTGAACGCAATACAGCACCGGGCCTATCCCTCCAGTCATATCTACTCTGCTCATGCTAAAAAACAAAAAAAACAGACAAAAAACCCATTTGTTAAAAATACTATTTCTGTTTGGCATGAAGCACATGTCTACATACAGTAGGAGATGCTCCCAAACTATCCCAGTTCTCCCCAATATGGGGTAATGACAACTTTGTCCCCGGAAGAGCGGATGGGGGATTCAAACAATGAGCTGCCAAGGGTCTGCGTAAAACAAAAGACTTGTATACAGAAGGAAAACGTATGTCCTTTGATCAGTTGGTTCATAGATATGCCATCCCTAGAAGCCACTTCTTTAAATTCCTGCAGTTAAGGAGCTTCGTATCAGCACAGCCTAAATGCTTAGATGAGCCACCCTTTTCAGTTGTGGAGAGGGCCACTCTAAATTATATGGATGCTCGAGGCCATTTATGTTCTGCTGCGGTCCAAATCAAAGGACAACTCACAATCAAGACTAAAAGTAGACATTACAGAGACTGAGTGGGAAAATGCTTGTTTAAAGGCACAAACCCAGACTATAAACACTGCACTGAAACTGATACAATATAAATGGCTGTTCAGAACCTATGTTACACCTGTTAAACTGAATCTGTATAATCCTAACATTCCTGATAACTGTTCCAAATGTGACGATAATGTTGGTACTCTGCTGCACTGTCCAAAAAATCCAATCATTCTGGAAAGATATAGTTAACCTGATTGCACGTGTAACTGCTATACAGATTCCTCTCGACCCAAAGCTCTGTATATTAGGTATATATCCTGACCAATTTGTACCAAGCCGTAAAGCAGTGCCCTTGATTAATATTTGCCTACTCCAGGCTGGGAGAGTAATTGCACTGAGGTGGAAAAATACGGATGGTCCTACACCTGCATTGTGGCTGCGGGAAATGGCGTCCTGCCTCACTTTGGACAAATTAACCTATGTGATCCAAAAGAAAGTAAATAAGTTTAAGGAAATATGGGACACATTCATGCACTTCCTTGAAAGTGACCAAATGGAAATTGATGAGTGAAATTGATGGATATCGCTATCAAACACTGATAAATAATAAGGAAGAAGAAACTGAACTGCTTAACAAAAAGATAAAAGGGCTCCCTAGCTAATTCTAAACACCTGGTAGACAAGTTTCTTACAGAAGAAAGTGGCAAGTGACTAAAACAAAGAGTCCCAATCGAGCAAATTGCCTTACAATTTCAAGAAAACTAGCCACATGTCTCACACAGAGACAAAACACCACACTGTTCACAAGGTGGCATGTAACAGACATACTATGACCTTTTTATGACATACTACGACTTTTTGTTACATATTATGCTCGTATTTTATTAATGTACTCTGCAACTTCTAGGAGCACCGTTGAGAGTCTCGCAGCCTGGTATGGCAGCTGCACCGCCCCCAACCGTACCCTACAGAGGGTGATGAAAACTGCTCAGCACATCACCAGGACGGAGCTGCCATCCATGGAGGACCTCTAAATCAAGCTTCTTGTGAAGAAGGCTCACAAGATCATAAAAAAAAAAAACATCACCACGGCAACAAACTGCTCTGTCTGCTGCAGTTTGGCAGACAGTACCGCAACATCCAGACAAAGGGACAGTTTTATACCACAGGCAATAAGACTGCTTCTGAGATCTGTGAAGTATTGCAGATTACATACTGGTTTTTCATGGTGTTTATTTGTACATCTTTCGGTACCACTTTATAATAAAACTACCCTTATAAAGGGTTTACGAATAGTTTGTAATTCATGTATTAATTAGGTTGTGAACACTTTATAAATAATGAATAAGCTTTTATAAGACATGAGATAAACAGGGCAACTATGACCGGTTGCTTGCCAAATAGTGAGCCCACATGCATACTGCTAAGCCTTATATTGGCTACTTAGCTTACTTTGTCTTCTTCATCAGCCAACATCCTTGGTATCTGTTGTCCAAAGAGTTGATTCTCCCCCCCATCCATCTTGAAGTTTCTCTTCATCTCTATGAATGAGTTACTAACATGTATAACTGCCAAAAGGGAGCCTTGTAAAGTGTAAAGCACATTCCCATTTATTAATGAGTTACAACCATTTATAATTGGTAAAAGGGAGCCTTATTGTAAAGTGTGAAACACTTCACCATCTATGGATGAGTCACTAACATTTATAACTACTGAAAGGGTGCGTTGTTTTTAAGTTTAATACACATGTCCATTTATGAATGAGTTATAACATTCACGCTTACACATGAAATGCAAAGTAAGATGCAACAGAACCAAGCAAAACATTTTATTCACACATGAAGAAAATCAGGACTCAAAATAATGACTATTTAGTATGACTGATACACATATTTAAACATAAAAACTTTTCTCAGACATAAATGAAAGACTTGGTACGACATAATGGTCATCATTGAAGGATAATTATACAGTAATGGTCCGTATTGATTTAAAAAAAATTGTATTCTCTTATACAAGAAAGCCCAGTCTATAACTGCCGAACCAGACACAAATACTCAAATAAAATAGTTTACTTTATCAGCATTGGTATTACCAATGCTTACTATTTATTTGATACCAATTTGTTAATACAATTTATAAAAAGAACACGGTTTGGGTTTGTTCTTCAGATATGACTGTGACGTTAACGTGTAAGCTCAATAATGAACTCCAGCTCAACCAACCATATTATAATATCTCAGTAATCATCTTGAAATATGACATTATTATTTGTAATATACACACATCTTATTGTGAGGTTAATTTCACATACACTACGCCGCTCTTCAACACTACTTTGACGTTAGCTTGTCTTCATAATCGATCATAGCAGATTGAAATTAACCTTATCAATGCATAAAGTTACCTACCTAATCAAATATCTCTCTAAATTACAAGGATGACCTTATTTTACCAACCTCAAACAGAAGCCGTTTATTCTACAGTATTATCCCACTTAATGCTTAACACTTCTCTATTACATTTTAACTTGGAGGCTACGATTAGCATCGTTAGCCCAGATGTAGCTACCACTTGATTACATGCTAACCCAAGCCTTAACATTCATTAACGTTAAATGACTCAAAACATAAGCAAAACATAAATAAAGTACTCGAATTTCACTTACCACAAAACTGCATTCATGCACCATCTGTTTTAACCGCAAAGCGAGTCACAATAGTCTGATATAAGCATGAAGAATAGTCCACAATAATAATAATAATAATACATTACATTTATAAAGCGCTTTTCCTGGTGCTCAAAGCGCTTACAAGCAAGTAAAACAAAATAACAACAAAAGTAGAAAGTGCTAAGCTAGGAGGAATAAGGGCAAGGGGTTAGTTGATTAGGAGTTGAAGGTAAGAGTGAAAAGGTGAGTTTTGAGGGATTGTTTGAATGATGTGAGAGTGTTGACGGATCTGACGTGGCTGGGGAGGGAGTTCCAGAGTGTCGGGGAGGCTGCTGCGAAGGCCCTGTCACCCCAGGTCGCTGCAGTACCAGACGCCTGGTACGCTGGGAGAATTTACCCTGTAGCTTTTGTGAATATGAAACATTTAGAATTGGAATCAACACATTTCTCCATAAAAGGAAAATATAGGCAAACAGATGTCAATGGGGAAATTATATTTGGTTCAGCCACTTACAACTCTGTAAGTATTTACACATACAATTCCCATACAGTATGTGCAATGCCCTCTGATTCCCACATGGTGGCACCATCTTTCTGTCTCATACATTTCCAATGGAGGCCTCAGTATCTTTATTCAGCAGCACCAGTGTTCAGCTTTGACTGTCTTCCCCCCCCTCCACCTTCACCTCCCCCCGCTCACAGCTCCCCTCCGACACCTGGTCCACCTCAGAAGTGAAATATTATCTCCCTGTTTTATTCATACATGTAACGGTTGATTAAGGTTAAATGGGGAACTAAAATATGATAAAAGCATCTGTTGGGCTCGAATAGGATCTGTCACCCCAACCACAGCAATTGACCATAATCACACAATTATGAAGCGATGAGACACTTTGGCTTTATGGGGAGGGTGCTTTGCTAAAATGGCCCCACGTAAAACCCCATCTGTACAAATGGGCCTTGGATTTGAGCCAAAGCAGGGGCTAAAAGAGTCGATATATCAAGTCACGGCACATCTATAGCAGAGGGGAGCAGAGAGCGGCTGACAAAACGGTAAATCTGTCGGTGTCAAAGAAAAACATAATTCAAATACTTGTGGTCGCTATCATTTCTGTAGGTACAGAATTCCCTCATGTAATTTTGGTAGCAAATACAATTAACATGATTCATGAGCCAAATTAATCCGAAGCAGCTGATAACACAGTTTGCAGTTTATTCAAGTATTTATATGACAATTATTCATCCTAGCTGTCATAACCCTGTATGTATACAGTCTGTATATATCCCTCAGTGTGTGGGAGTGTATGTATGAACACATAAAATGGCTCTTTTATGTGTTCAAATTTTTATTTTTTATTCTTTATTTTTCTTATTAACACTAGAACCGCTAGACATTTTTTATACCTAAAACCGCCACCGGGGTCAAATTGACCCGGCATTAGAATGCATTGATTTTCAAGGTAAATGCATTGCTTTAAAAAATCAATGCATTCTCACTTCCGGGAGTAAAATCCTCCGTTATCCAATGGGAATGGACGCTCACATTGCCTTTAAATGCCGCCGACATGGACCGATGCGGTGCTTCCCTGAGCGTCAAATACCGCCGCCGATGGGAATACATTGCAATCAGTTGAAAGCTCTTTGCGTCCGTTTATGAAGCTGAAGGAGACTCGCAACTGCACGCCATAGGACCCTGACCAAGTGTCGCTCCTGGACGTTCAGGGAGTGAGACTATGTTGTTGTAAACAGGGGCGTTGCCTGGACCTGAAAACATTCGGGGCTTAGCCCACAGTTGCGGCGGCCGCGGCGCTACAGTGACTAAAACTATGACGAAAATGTTTCGTCAACGACCATTTTTACATGACTGAGACGATGACGAGCTAAAAATAGATTCTTGATAACGAAAACTTTGACGAAATGTATATTTAGTTTTCGTTGACGAGACAAGACGGGACTAAGGTGATAATGGTGGACTATCGGACATTCAAAATGCAGGGTATTTCCCCCCAATTGTCCGTCTTGTTTGTCAAAATGCATCTTAGGTTTCTAACTTGCAATATCATTATTTCCGCTCTCTTCACTCCAGAAGAGCGATCTTCTCTGTGTGCGGGGGGAGGGGAGATCTGCCGGGGACGGAGCGTTCAGAAGTATAGAGACACTCTACAAGGCTCGATGTGGACAAAGCTCGTTTGCCATTAGTGTTTTCGCGTTAGCGCGTTGACACGAGTAGAGTAGTCTGTCCAAACAGCCGGCCAAAAGGCGTCATATTCAGTCAGAGAAATGCACCATTTTTGACTTCCTTAACTCGTAGCTCTGTTGCCCCAATTACGAGTAACGTTATCACATCAGGTGTGCAGAGGTGGGAGAAGTAGGCTACTCAGATCTTGTAGTTAAGTAAAACAATACCATAGTGTAGGAAGAGTTCCTCAAGTAAAAGTATGATCATCAAAATATAGTTAAAGTAGGGACAGTAAAAGTAGTCGTTGTGCAGATTGGTCCATTTCAGAATAATATATATGATATGTTTTATAATGATTGATCATTAAAGTGAACTCAAAGCTGGTAAAGGTGCAGCTAGTTTGAATGACTTTGTATACTGCAGGGTAGCTTGTGAATGTACTCCAGGTGGAACTAAAGTCTGATTTAAGAGTTGATTATATTTCACATCATTCATCCAGATCTGTAAAGTAACTAAAGGTATTAAATACATGTAGTGGAGTAGAAGTACATCATTTACCTATGAACTGTAGTGGAGTAGAAGTACACAGTAGCAAAACATTTAAATACTCCAGTACAAGTACCTCAACATTTTACTCAAGTACAGTACAATATTTTAACATAATTATATATATTTCATTTATTTCACATTTAAATAAAGCAATTAATTCGGTTAACAATTTGTTCGTTTTTCCCTTTAATAACAAAAAGTAAATACAAGAATACCGTTAAAGTACTGGATCGATAAGCAGTATCGATAAGACTAGTAGTACCGTAGAAAACCTTAACGATACCATCCCTAGATATTACACAAGTAAAGTGTTAAGAGAGTGAAATGTTGCTTTACGAATTTCAACACTTGATGCCGTCCCATTGATTCCAATGTCAGAAACCTGTATTTGCCTAACTGAATTGGTTTAAAGAGAGAAAACATTTTGACTAAAAGTTGACTAAAATGTAATTTTTCATCGACTAAAAGTAGACAACAACGTTTTGAGTTTTCGTCGACTAAAACTAGACTAAAACTATGAAGGATAGAAATGACTAAAATGTGACTAAAACGAATAACCATTTTCGTCTAAAGACTAAATCAAAAACAGCTGCCAAAATTAACACTGGTCCGGGGGGATGCTCCCCCGGGAAGATTTTTTTTAAAATATTGAAGTTAAATGCATCAATCTGGTGCACTTTGAGAGCAAAATTAAGAGATCTATGGATACATCTCTCAACACCCATATGAAACAGAACTGTAAAGAGATTTTCTTTTTCTTTATGGATATTTTACAAATCACTCCCATTTTAAACTCGATTATTGTTTTACTGCCATATAGTATTTCATAACTGTTTTTCCTTTATTCTCTTACTTTTTTTATAACTATAATGATCATATGAAGGTGTGCCGCGGAAATAATCTTTTGAATAATTTGTGACCAAACCGTTTGAGACCCACTGAGATAACTTAGACTAAAGTTAACTATCTAAACACTCAGAGAGTCATTTAGCTCACCTGAGCCTCTCAGTCTGAGAGGAGGACTCTCCTCCAGCTTGTTGTGGAACAAACAGCTCCTTACAGTATGTCCGTTAGTGCAGCTAGCTAACCAGATGCTAACAACACGCTCCCTGCTGGCACCGGTCCCTCTCTCTAACGGCCCGTCCACACAGCGGCGTGCGTTGAATCTTCCAACGCTTCTGCCCATTCACTTGAATGGGGTGACGTCACGCTTCACCGAACTGCATTGTGGGGAGCGTAGCTACACTTTGCTCGCGTTGCTCACGTCAAGAAGTTTCAAAAGTTGAGCCATGTTCAACTTTTGAATCTTCGTCTATTCGACGGAGGCGCCAGCCAATCAAATCCCGTTTATGAAAATCTGCCAGTACAACTGCTAGCCAATCAAACCGTGTGTATGTTGGGAGAGCCAGACCGCAGTTCCGCAGGTACTCCGCAGGTCCGCAGCACCACGGAGAGAGCCTCCCCGCTGTTGCTGCTGCTGCTGAAGGAAGGTGGAACACTTTTTAACTCTTTTTTTCCCCCTCTCTTTTCTCCCTGCTTCTGCTGCAGGCTAGCAGGCTAGCGGGCTTTTTTGCTTTGTATGTCCGGGGCGGGAGATTCATGTGATTGGTTGTTGGTCGCGTTGCTCCCAAGCTTCAGCCACGCCCACCACAAAGATTCAACATACGCCGCTGTGTGGACGGGCCGTAAAGCCCCGAATGCCCAAGCCAGGCGACGCCACTGGTTGTAAACCTTTTTCTTACTCAATATCAAGCCACACTTATTGTTTTTACTTCGGCTGTGAGTGTTTGTGTGTGCTCAGGATGAGTTTAGCTTGTTCTCGCTGTATCGCCGACACGGAAGCTCCTCGCAGCAGCTAGCAGCAACGAGCCTCTCAACGTCCCGACCAATCAGAGCACCCTGGGCTCACAGGGAGGGGGGGGGGGGCAGGAGCTCCAACAAGCCGTTTAGGACAGAGAGTGAATACCGGTGAGTACACATACTTTACAGTGATGCTGTATGAGAAACCAATGTTGAGTTTGGAAAATTGCACTGTATAATTCTATTTTAGTAGACCTCAACAATGGAATTATGATCAGTAGAAATGGCCATGACATGGGACCTTTAAATATGATGCACATTTTTCAAAATGGCCGACTTCCTGGGGGGCAGGGTTAATGGAAGGCAATTTGAAATATGTGTGCAATCATAATAGAAATGTGTATACTAGAAAACTATATGCGAGTAGTTTGGAGTAATGTGTGTGTACATTTTCGATCATAAATCTATCGATTAGATTTATGATTCGAAAATGATTATATAATAAATATTAAAAGAAGTGAAGTGTACTATGACAACCAAACAATGTAACCTAAAAGAAGAAACCAAGATAATTAGGATCAGAAATGTGTCCTCTGCTCAGAGATGTATTTATAGGAAAACCTGCCTTTCATTCAGCATATTCAGGCAGCAGCCTATTCACCAACAATTAAACACATGAGCACATACTACAAGTGGTGTAACAAGGTTGTGATTGGCCCCGGTCCAAATGTTGTTTTGGGGCCCCATCGCCCAAAACATAAGCGCACGCTGATGCACTCACACACGCACGGACACACACAACCACTCATAAGCGCCACATGTAGGCTATCAAACACAGCCTGCCCTGGCCTCAGACCACCACAGCCTGACAACGGCACAACAAACTAATCACACAATCGAGATTTTGAGGACGATGTATGACAAAAAAAACTGTCTAATTTCGTCAGTTTAGACGTTACATCTCTTTGTTCTCTCTTCAGGTCATTGGACAGACACATTACAAATACATGTAGGTTGCTTGGTCACTTTGAAGACTGCGTGAACCGGTCAATGCCATTGGGGCCCACCAAAAAAAATCTATATATATTAAAAAAAGAATAATATAAATCTTTTTTTTCTCTGGGCCCCTGGCCGGCTCTGGCTGCACTGTCGATAGTTACGCCACTGCATACTACAGTTTAAAAAAGCAGAAATAAAATGTGAGCTTTATTCTATTTCATGTACATATAGGTTCACCTGCTGATATAAAATCCACACTTAAAAGTATTAGTTTACAGAACAGTACAGTTTACAGAGAATACATAACATCTGCTCCTTTTACATCAAACACTATATGCTCTTTTATGTTTTTTAGTAACATTGTAATCCTGCTAGTAATCCCAATTTATTTGAAATATAATAGTAATCTGATTATGTATTGTATATGTAACTGTGAGGGAATACAGTTTCCTATTTTGTATTCCTGTTACATGTAATCCATTACTCCCCAAGCCTGGATATAACTCAACAGAGAATATTACAAGATACTTATTCTCTAATAAATCAACTAATGTTGCATTAATCAGCTGTATTCTGTGTGTGTGTGTGTGTGTGTGTGTGTGTGTGTGTGTGTGTGTGTGT
>CALSBZ010046842.1:1571638-1597093 GCA_943591055.1 Gobionotothen gibberifrons | reverse complement strand
TGTGTGTGTGTGTGTGTGTGTGTGTGTGTGTGTGTGTGTGTGTGTGTGTTGGGGAGCAGCAGGTTTCTTGTCTGCAGCTTCAGACAGTGCATCCATCAGCTCTGCCACCATCTGGTGCTCACACTGCGGTGCCGGCCCAGCTCAGAGCCATCTGCAGCCGCTTCATTTACATCGCTCTGAGAAGTTTTACTTTGGACTCACATCAAGTGCTGAGTGGCTTTTTGAAAAAGAATAGGAGCCACATAGCGAGGCTCTGTTTGATACTGCAACCAGGGGTTTCCAAGGCACAAGCAGAGCATCTGATGTTCCTTCTGCACCATCAATAAGCAAACATACTTAGGTTGAGGGCAACATGTGTTTCTCAAGTAACCTATGTGACACACTTAATGATTTGTATGGCCTTATTTAGTGTTGATATTCTCTTAGATCCGACATAACAAACTGTGATTACACAATGTATCCACAAGGGGGAGACAAAGGCCTAAAGATATTTTGGATATTCAGAATTTCGAAAGTTAATTCTACACATCAGCATGAGTGCAGGGTTACTTTTAAAATGTAATCTGTTACAATTACTAGTTACCTTTAAAAACAATATGATCACTATCTAAGTATACATTTTGTTTCATGTAATGTTACTCCTCAAGCATGGACATAAATCCTCCTCCTGCTGATCAATGAGAATGAGACCACATCACTGAAACAAGTGTGTCATCATTTTAGTTATGGAAGCATCTTAAAGCCAAAGTGTCTCTGGAGGCGCACATAATGTCCCAGACTGTGTCGAACCAGATGTTAGACTGTAAAAATAGACAAATGGGACAACACAGTGGACAGTTCATATTAAAGAAGTATATATATATATATTTATTTATAGGACCATGCATACAAATTAGGGCTGTCAAGTTAACGCGTTAATAACGTTAAGCATCTCAGCAAAGAGAAGAGATGCAATATGCCAGATTATAGCTAATAGCTCATTTCCATCTGTGGCAGGAGTTGCCACTCCTGCTGTTACTAGCAAAGAAAAAGTGCAGTGTAACCACAATGTTCTTAGCCCTGGAGTAAGTTGAAAACAAAATAAAGAATAACTTTTTGTTTGGGTTGTTTATTTATTTGACATTTAAATATTACATTCAATGAAATGTTTTCAATCTTGCGCTTCCTGTACTTTTCCTGTTCCTCCATCATGTACGATGGAGGATTTACTTACAAAGTTAAGATGGTGTATATTTTACGTGCTTGAGAAGAAAATAATACACTTTTGGGCAGTCACATGCGTGTAGAAATGTATTACATTGCATTGCATTTAGCTGACGCTTTTATCCAAAGCGACTTACAATAAGTGCATTCGACCAACAAAATACAAACTTGAAGAAAACAGAATCATATAAGTACATCAGGTTTCATAGAGCTAAAACATTTCAAGTGCTACTCAACTGGCTTTAGATAAGCCAGTCCTTTATTATTAGTATATAAGTGCTTTGTTAATAATTCTATCTCTCGAAGTGGAGTCGAAAGAGATTAGTTGTCAGTCTGCGCCGGAAGATGTTCTTAGCTTTCTGCTGTCCTGATGTCAATGGGGAGCTCATTCCACCATTTTGGAGCCAGGATAGCAAACCGACGTGTTTTTGCTGATGGGAACTTGGGTCCCCCTCGCAGTGGGGGTGCACCGAGTTGTTTGGCCGATGCAGAGCGGAGTGCACGTGCTGGGGTGTACAGTTTAACCATGTCCTGGATGTAGGAAGGGCCGGATGCATTCGCAGCATGGTACGCAAGTACCAGTGTCTTGAAGTGGATTCTAGCAGTTACCGGAAGCCAGTGAAGGGAGCGGAGGAGCGGTGTGGTGTTGGAGAATTTAGGAAGGTTGAAGACCAGCCGAGCCGCTGCATTCTGGATGAGCTGCAGAGGTCGGATGGCACATGCAGGTAGACCAGCCAGGAGGGAGCTGCAGTAGTCTAGGCGTGAGATGACGAGAGCCTGGACCAGAACCTGCGTCGCTTTCTGGGTCAGCTGGGGACGTATCCTCCCTGATGTATCCAATCAGATTTAAGTTGACATGAGTTTTGTATATTAAATCAACTATTGTGAATATCTGGTGAACAGGGTTTGTTTCAGCTTTGCACTATTGGTCTTTGACTTCCAACCAAGAAAAAACAGCATCTCCCTGTATCCCTTCACATCACAGCAGTGTTGCATACTGTAGTAATGCTTGTTGGCAAGTACAACAATTATACTGGGAGTCAATCTTGGAAATGTATACCGTTTCTTTTATTATTTTAAAAATATGACTGCAAATCTGTGAGAACCTCAGAAAATGAGCAGAATGTAGTCTTTTAAGTCTCACCTGGTCAATTTGCTCTTTTCCCCTTTGTATTGAGTTTCTGCTGCTTGATTTACTGTAAACAAACACAAATTCATCTCAAAAAGAAGTCTCTCAGTCTCAATGATCCCATTTGACATACACACACACATGCTGTACCAAGCATCCTGCAGTATCTCCCTCAGCCGGCCAGGCCATGCTGCACGACCAGCTTTAAATCAGTTGTTCAGCCTCGTCAGCATAGCGTCCCCACCCTCAAACATGGCACTAAGAAATACTGGCCTGCGTGACACTCAGTCCACTCTAGACGGCTTAATATGATTGTGGTTCGTTACCCATTACAACAGTGTGGAGGTGCTGTCATTAGGAATTCAGTCGGGCTGAAGCTCACCTTCCCTCCTTCCCTCCTTCAACCTATTAGGGAAAATAATGATAAGAATCCTGAAAAGCTCTGCGCTATAAATGGAAACCAAAGTGCTGGGCTCGACAGAACAGGAGCTCCGGACACAATTTGTGGAATTATGTGAGCACACGACCGGTGACCCAAACCCTTGTGGGTAATGCAAGGTCAGGCGGACGATTGGGTGATCTGTGAGCATTAGGAAACTCACTTTGTTGGCACGAGCTGGTGAATCAACAGCAGCAGGAACTGATGGAGAAACGAGGAAATGAGGCTAGGGAAGAGGAAATGGAGAGTAAGAGGAGAGGAAGGACTGTGTGGGGGAAAATCATGATCAAGGTATAATCATTAAAACTAAAGCAATGACTCAATGTATTGTTAGTCTAAATATATAAAAAGAAATGCCCTTTTTGGCTACATTTCTAAGCTCTAAGAGATACATTTAAGTTATCGTTTTTTCCAAAACTCCAAAAAGTATTACATTGAAAGGGCCCTATTAGGCTTTTTGGGGTTTTCCCTTTCCTGTAGTGTGTTCTAGGGTTTGTGTGTGTGCGTGGTCTGCAAGGTCAAAGTTCCCTCCAGAGGGAGTTTCTCTCACACACACTGCCTCCATTGGTTTCCTTTGTTTACTTCTGTGACAAAGTGACATCACTATGTAACACTCACATTTCTATTGGCAAGCACCAACACATTGTGCGTGATAGGCATGGTTAGACCAGAACAATCTCAGAGCCGGTAATTTACCGATCATTTTTAAAGAACTGCTCTTGGTTGATATTTTGTGCTGAACCAGTCTTAAAACGTTTTCTTTTGAGACACAATTAAGCACATTTTAAGTTAGTGTTGTTAATTAAGGTGGAAAAAAGAAATGCGGTTCCACAAGTACCAGGTTAAGTATTTGATGACAGCACAAATCCATCTACTTTTATTTCTATTGGTAAATAATAAATGTTTACTTGGGTTTTATGTTGAAATACAATTTCAACCAGGAAAGCTTGAATAATCATTCACAGATTTTAAAATGTAGACACCTGAAGTTTCAACTGCAGCACATTGGAATAATTTCAGCCAATAAAATACGGGAATTATCAAAAAATACATCCCATTTCAAAAATTCTTATTTATTTTAATTGTAAATGGAGCATTTGAGTATAAAACCACAAAACATAAATAATAGTTCAAATATAACGAGGGGACATTCTTTTAACCGTACACAGTGCGGCAGCTCTGATCACAGGTAAAAATGTTCCAACATGTGGTTCACTGTAAAGAATCACAATCCTGACATGAAGAAGTATCAGTGTAGGTCCGCTCTGCCCTCTCTGTGCCGCCCGGTGCCAAGGTGCTCAGGATTTAGAACAACTACTGGTGTCCATCTGCACACCGGATTTAAAATGTGGCTTCGCTGTGACCCGTCTGTTGTCCGAGGCCTCTGGAGACGGAGGAGGAGAGGACGGCGTGCCAGGAAACACTGACAGTCCTCCACTAACACGTGCAGTGATGGTCCTTTACTGGTGGAAAAACGAAATCATTATGAAGAGTGTCAAGCGGTCAGTCATGAAGAAGAATGTTCAGAGGTTTCTCTGTCTACCATTAGACTGATCACCTGACTCAATCTCTTAGTCATGGAATCATATGAACAATGTAACGATTTTCCTGATCAATACAATTGCCATTTATGATGTCATAACGATAAAAATGTGCCTCAACCCCTTAAAATGGAATTAAAACAGGATCACTGTACCCTAAATCTTAAGAAACTAAATATCCTTAATTGCATCAATGAGATCCCCCTATATATACAAAAAGGAGAACAAATTGAATTAAACTTGTTGGGAGTGTTTTGTATTTTATTATGACTTTGGAAAACATTTGATATTGTCCCATATCTAATTATAATCAATGGGATTTAAATGCTTATTTGGACAAGTGAAAAATGCTGGCAAGGCTGCTTTGTTTCCCTTATTTTCATGCTGAATCTCATTTCAGATTAAACGTTTTGGTGTAAAAATGTGTGTAGGTTGGCATTACAGCAGAGAAATGTATGGCCTGTAAAAAATGAGAATGTACAGGAGAGAATCTGTTGTGGACGATCCTGCCTGTTGGTTTAGGGCGGCTTACTGAGCATCTGTTCCAGCCAAATCCATTTTTATTCACCCTGTGGATTATAGGACTAGTTGGCAAGGCTGCCCTAGTAGAACCAAAGCCAAACAAGGCCTGTGCAGGTGGGTGCCCTGCATGTAGAGCAGGAATGGGCAAATGGCGGCTTCCGCACGCAGCCCCCACCTCCTCTTTTTGCGGCCCTCAGATACATTTATAAACAACGTAATTAATTTTTCTTTTGTTTTACTTGTAGTACTGATACCGTCCACTAATACTCCTAGTTACTTCGCGAGCTGCGTAGGCCTACATGATTTCGTTCGGCAGCCAAATACCGCAAAATAAGCTGTGACGCGTTTGTGTGTATTGTAACACACAAACGCTGGCTGTTGTTATGCCTGCTGTGACGTTAAGTTACCGCTTGTAATTATGCCTTTACAAGCTTAGGTACAAGACAGGTGTCTGTGTTGACATTCCCCTTATTGTGCGTCAGGATTAATTACCGAAATAACATCAACCCTGTGGGCGGCGCCATTTTGACGAGTCACATTACTTATTTTACCGGACGTGACGTGAACTATGCGTTTGGTGTCGAGCAGTGGCGGCGCTAGGGGGTGGCTACTTGGGCTCAAGCCCCGGATGTTTTCTGAAAAGCCCCGGATGTTTCACTTAAAAAATTTAAATAAAATGTATTTTTATTTTATTTTATTTTAATTTTTTATTTTAAAACGACTCGGAGTAATGAGCAGTACCGGAGTCCACCAGAGA
Organism: Gobionotothen gibberifrons; assembly: GCA_943591055.1. Classification (NCBI taxonomy): domain Eukaryota; kingdom Metazoa; phylum Chordata; class Actinopteri; order Perciformes; family Nototheniidae; genus Gobionotothen; species Gobionotothen gibberifrons. Next base: position 1,591,502 of record CALSBZ010046842.1, on the reverse strand, counting down.
GGCAGCCGCTGCGGGACAGTAGCCTGCGTACTGCGTAGCCTTCCCTGCCCTGAAGAAGAAGTGATCCTTCCTAGTTCCTGACGAGTTTTAAGCTAATAGCCTATAAAATTATGGATATTAGAAAGTTATTTTCATCGAAGCAGGCGCCACAAGCTGCAGCAGCAGCAGTATCAGCAGCTGACAAACAATGTCATCACCAGCAGTGAAGACATGGATGATGTTTCAGGTTTGTGAATCTAATGGTGATATCTGCACTCTGGCTGACTGAGCAAGAAGTGAAAAAGAGTGATGTAACGTTAATGTTATAGCTAGTAAACATGGAGTAACTACACTAAGTATACCCTTATATGTTAGAATGTATACAGAACATGACTAAAAATTATCCTAACATGTAACGTTAACCCTTCATACCTCAGTCTACTTTTAAGACACTAAAATAACGTAAAATTCCAATTTGTATTTTGTTTTCGCGCGTGGAATTATACCGGCTCTCGTTTCAGTACACAACGGAGCCATAGCAACGGAACTGACAGGCAACCCTCTGAATCAGACTCCGATTGGCTGTGACTGCATCCACTCAGAGTGTCCGATTCAGAAACGTGACTCTTACACTCTTTACGTCACAAACAAAGATGGTGGATGAGAATAGATCTATAAAACGATAAGCAATGCGCCAGAATCAAGGTGAGACTATCCGCATCCTTTAAAACTCTATGCACATTCGTTTCACCGAAATAAGTAAACGACTGTATTTGAGTAAGTTAAGGCATTAGTTTGCTTCATTAAAGGGTGTTAATGAATAAGTGGTCTCCAGTGCCTTTTGTCCGCTTTAAGGTATCATTAAGGTAGGGTTAATGTTGCTCTCAAAATGCACCAGATTGATGCTTTTAACTTCAATATTAAAAAAAAATCTTCCCGGACCCCCCTAGAGGAGACGACGACCCCCCTAAAGGATGTTCGGTCCACCCCCCACTTGTAAAAAATAGCACTTTACCCCTGCACCCCAACAACTCCTGGGCTAAGCCCCGGATCTCCTACAATCCTAAATCCGCCTCTGGTGTCGAGGACAAATTGACGTATGTGCTTTGTTCATGTTGTTTACTGTAGTTACTCTCACAATTATATTTAAATATGCCTCATTGTATCGCGAAACATTGCCACAATTCGGATAGGAACAATCCACGGAATGCTCGGTTCCATCTATTGCCAACGGGTAAGGGTAGGAAGTACGTTCGGAGGCAGTGGCTAGCGAAATGTGCTCGGCCCGAACCGAAAGATCCAAAGGCGCATGTATGCAGCGAACATTTCAAGTTTCCGGACGACTACTCTGAGAGTATGATGAAACATAAAATGGGATTTATTAATCAACCATTACTTAATGGGGATGCAGTGGCATTATTTTAAGGTGTCCGAAAAAGACAGTAAAATAGCGGAATGCAACGTGTGTGTGAAGCAGAAATCCTGCAGCTCCGCCCGCCGGACCGGTGAGCGGAGCGAAACACACAAGAGTTAGACCTACACTTCGCTATTTTATCTACCTCTGGAACAAGCTAAACTAGTTATAAATATATTTATTATTCACTGTCGGGTCACTCATTACTGGATCAGTGAGCTGCGTGAGATACTGACAGGCTGTCAGGAGAGGGAGAGAGAGGGGGATTCCCTGTGTAAACATATGCAATCCAAGTCGTCTGTGAACAGTTTATTTTCAAGCTCTTCAAGCTCATGACAACATATGTTCATAAGAGGATTGTCCATGGCTACACACCGATCGCAAGTACACCATTCATGTACAGGTCTCCCTACCCGAAATCAATTGCACGAGTAAAGGGATCGTCTCCAGCAAGATCACCGTGCTGTTCATCCTCATCGTCACTATCCCTGGATTCCTGACGGTTCTGACCACTTGGCTCGAACCTGTATGGCTGAATTCCCCCATCCAATCTCTCCACATTGCTCAAAACTTCTTCCTCGGCTGACGAGTCCGAACTCAAATACTCCGCCATGTTTTCGTCGAATGAGCTGTTCGTGTGTTTACAAAGTGAACGCATAGATGACGTCACGACCTAGTTTTTCGGATCACGTGACTACTGAAAATGGCCAAAATGGCAGCTGCCTGACGGAATATACAGGTTTTGATAAAAAAGAGCTATAAAATCATTATTTCCCGGGGAATATCGCTGATTTCTTCAGGGTATGGTTTAAACATAATGTTTCACTAAATATCTAATGACTGGAGCCTTCCTTTAATGGTTCATCTCAATGCACACACAATTTCCGTGCTTTCCAATAGTTTAAAATAGTTGTATTCCACTGTTAAATAACCTGTTCAATACAAGCATGCTACTTGTAAAAATTAAATAACATTTCTGTGAACTGATATTTGTTTAGTGAGCTTATTAGAGGATGTTCCCTGAAAGATTGTAAAATGTCAATGAAGATGTCAGACTTAGTATATTTGTTAATAATTACATACAATACATGGCATTTGTGTGTGTGTGTTCCAAGTGAATCTGCGGCCAGTACATCAATGATGTGGCCCCCACCACCATCCAAGTTGCCCATCCCTGATGTAGAGCATGGCAAATTGTGGATACCTCACAAATGCATGTTTTTGTCTTCTTCCATATTTCCCTACTTTAGCCAAAGGGGCTAAAGCTTTGGATAGTGAATCAAATCAGGCTGTTGGTGTCAGGTTATCCCTCTGGGCGGCCTTTAGAGGGCGCTGACACACTGCTCAAGATACAGGTGTGAGCCGGACACATTTCTCAGCCGCAGCATGTGTGTTTAAGTCTCGGGTACGGTGCTAACAAGTGACGCTGGCCGGCAGAGAACGTCCTTAATCAGACTCCTCAGATTGCCACAGCAGACAGGAGGAAACACTACTGCACTGGCAACAAAAATAAGTGTTGATCATTGCACTGGAAAGTGAAGAGCAATCATTACATGTTAGACACTTTTATCCAAAGCGACTTACATACATGCAGTACTGTGTGGACAATCCCCACAGGAGCAATTTGGGGTGAAGTGTCTTGCCCAGGGACACAACGACATGCTGACTGTAGTGGGAATCGAACTTGCTATCCCCTGATTCGAAGTCCAGCACACTACCCACTGAGCCACAGCCTCCTCTTGAATGTTAATGAGAGCTCTTTTTCTCTTTCTGTATCTTACAGTTTTGAACCTGTTTGGCGTTTCCACTTTCTAATCAGATCTTAAATATCTGTTTAATAAACAGTATATATAGGCCTACAGATGTTTAAGGCGCTCAATTATGCAAATATTCAAGAACAACATGCTGGAGACATCTAATTATAAAAGTTAAAAACAGTAGTCCAGTGTGCCCAAAAGCTAAATATAGTATGATAATATTTTAACTACTAGCAAACCCAAGATGTTTTATGTTATCTGAAAAAGTTGTGAGACGGTGCAAATCCGGATAAATGTTCGGACATTTCTTTATCTGTTGACATTCACCAGTGATGGAAGAAGTAGTCAGGTCCTTTTACTTAAGTTAAGGTAACTATACCACATTTTTTTAAATTATGAAATCTTACTGACATCAAAATACTGTAGTATTTAAGTACCAAACGTAAAAAGTACTTGTTAAGATAGAAAAGATAGAATCGGAGGGATGAAACCCGTCACACATGCAGAGCACACAGCACACACAGTGAAATGTGGCCTCTGCATTTAACCCATCCTAGTACCAGGAGTCTAGTATTGGAGCAGTGGGCAGCTATTGTACAGCGCCCGGGGAGCAATGGGAGTGGGGGGTGGAGTTAAGCAACATGGCCCATCATATTTATTCAATTATGGCAGTATGATTACTTATGCATTGATGTGTTCATCACGTCTGGTATACGTGGAGCTTTGTCATTTATAATTATATGAAAATGTTTATGTATTAGTCGATTTATATTTAGTTTAAGGTAATAATCTGCATGTGTAAAGTCACTAGTAACTAAAGCTTTCAGATAAATGTATAGGAATAAAACTGCAATATTGGATTGTGAGTAGCATGAATTAAAAATACTCAAGGAAAGTACAAGAACCTCGAAATTGTAGTTAATACCGTACTTGAGTAAATGTACTTGACCAGTGCCGGCCAATTTAGCTGGGGTTTTATAACTAAACGTAGCCGTTTGTGATGTCTTGTTGAAGGACTCTGTGAGCAACAGGGCCTCTGCACTACAGTTCTATATATATAAATATATATTCCCTGAAACTTTTCTCCACATACATCAGCCCCAGTAACTGTCCGCCCAGAAACGCAGAGGCCCCCGATCACTGTGACAGTTTAGCTAATGGATTTGGATTGCTAACATGTTTCCCGCTCTGGTGTGTGTTACAGGATAACACCGGCTTGTGTCTGCCAACAGGATGCGTGTTTGACAAAGACGGAGGTTTATCAGAAACAGATTGTAAGTCAGCTCTGTGTACACTCGGACGTGACGATAGAGCCATGCTAAGCTCAGCTGCAGGTGGTAGATAGTATACAAGGACACAAACACGCTCGATAGAGATGAAGCAGAACCTAATTTTCGGTATATTTAAATGGGCTTTCCTCTTTTTGGGCGACATATGGCAGGAAAGGCAGAGAATGGACTTGAGTCCTGAGCACGATGTAGAGTTGTTTACATCTTCCATCAGAAAACAGGTTCTCTGCTTGGCATGGGTTCCCAGAATGCACAGATGCTTAATGGCATGACTGGTTGTGTGCAGGCTCTCCGGGCCCTGACCGAGACGCTGTCGGCTTCTGGGCGGAGACACCAGACAGCCTCAGGAGGCCCAGGGGCCCGCAGGCCCAGGCTGCAGCTACTTACCCTGATAGCTGGTTAAAAAGAGGCGTGAAGAGCTGAATGTCACCACACTGCCCAGCCTCGATATGACTACATGACCTGGATACAGACCATACAACATTTTGTTGGAAAGGAAGCCTAATATCATCTTGAATGACTCTAACTGCATTAGTATGGTAATGTTGGATGATAATGGCTGGATGTACTATCGGTTTGATGTGTTGCTGTTTTATGAGGCCATGTGTCTTGTTTTTTGTACAAATACTGTCTTCATATATTGTGTTATGGTTTATGTTCAATCCATGCTTTGACAGATATCCCATTAGGATAACAACAATTAAAGGGAACCTATTATGCTATTTTCAGGTTCATATTTGTATTTTGGGTCTCTCCTGTGACATGTCTCCATGCTTTAATGTTCCAAAAGCTCTTTATTTTTCTCATACTGCCTGTGCTGCAGCACCTCTTTTCACCCCCTGTCTGAAACCAGAGCCAAGTCTGCTCTGATTGGTTAGCTTAGCCTATCACGTACGAGTCGGAGCGCTAGCCAATAGAAGCGCAAGTATTGATGTCACTATGTTACAGAATTAAACAAAGGAGTCCAATGGAGGCGTTTCAGTTGGGGGGGGGTTACATGCACAAAAACCTATATCACACTACCGCATAATTAGTCACTGCAGTAACCCTGGGTCAGATTGCTTTTGCCTGTCTACCATTTAGTCATTTAGACATAATCAATGTTTTGTGTTGAATAGAGCATGTAATCTTTAACTACATCAAAACCAGGGACATTTTATTATTCTCGAGAGTTCCAAAAACATACAAATGCATGTTAAGTTTCACATTTATAAAACTCTAAATGCAGGACTTTCACATGAAATGGTTTACTGTATTATTGTATTGTTACTGTTGCATAAGAAAATAATCTGAATCATTTTTCAAATCTACGTGTCAAACAATAATGAGCACTACAAACATTTTCTATGATCTTTCATGTGTTTTACTAGTTTAATTTGTTTTATGTCCTATATTCATGTTGCACTGTTGGAGGAGCCTGTGACTTAAGTTTTTCATTGCCATATCTACACTGTAGCTAATGTGCACATGACAATAAAGCCTTGAATCTTGAATTGAATCATTGAGTGTTTTTCTATTTGCCAACTCTATGATTAATTTTTCGTTAATTTGAGGCTACTTAAACTAGAGGTTTGGTTAGACACAAAAAATCCTTGATTTTGTGAAAGGTAAAGATTGGAATAGTCCTAAAAAGTTAAACAAAATGTTGTCAGACACCATCTTAGTCCTGTTTCTAAGTCACACAACAAACATTCGGAACTCATCACTGCCAGGTTCTGAAAAAAACACACTGGGACAGTAATTTATCCAATAATCACATGAGATAACTTTTTCCGCAAAGCATCAGAAGAGGTTCTTTAAATGATGGCCAATACCTTTGTTTATCTATTTGTGGATAGTAACTTTTGGTAAGTTTGAGGTAAAAAACGTCTATGTTACATAAACTGTTTATAACCATTGTTTATCAGCATACTGTACCAATGACTTTACTTCAGTGTTGCTTGCTTCACACTCAAATACCAATAAGACAATGTTTCTTTGTAACCTAGAAACCTGAAAAACCTTGAAATAAAACAGTCTTACAGACTTGTCGTGACGTAAAAATAGCAAAATCAATACTTACTCAATATCTGCTATTATTAAACTCCACTGCCGCAGAATGTAGGTCAAGCACATGTTGTTCGTTCTTAGAAAGAGGGCAAATAAATCGAGACATTTGAAACACAAGTCATTAATAAACATCATTCTTGAGAATGAACAATGGTTGAGTGGGATTTATTTTGCCGATCGGCAGCAGTGTAGACGGAGAGCACTGAGAGCCTCTCTGTGTACACCCTTTTCAGGGTGTAAGCCGAGATGCAACTTGTCAATACTCAGAGACGTCGGGGATAAATTCGGCCTTCCTCCTGGGATCTCCAACAGCCAAGTATTTTCTTCTACCTCGCTGCTTTTCTGCGCCTCAGTCACAAGAACACTTCTTAAAATAGCCTCAAGCAAACCCAGATGGAAAAGACGAGTGCGTGATTGTAAATGCCAGGAGTTTGAGCCACGGCGACGTTGGGTTTTTCCATCTGTGAGGATATTATTTTGGGTCAGATGTGTATCTCTGCCATGTTGTCCGGTGAAGCGGCAAAGGCCAGGCCACAAAGAGAGAGCATATGCCCGCCTCTTATTCTGCTGCCGCCCCTGACATGTGTTACTTCCTGCTCACTCAGCCCACCTGCTCTGCAGAGCCTTGTAGTTTACCATGAATGCCAGCCTACAGCAACAGTAGGGATGGGTGTCGTTAAGATTTGAGCAGTACTGCTACTCTTACATATACCGTTTAACAATCCGGTACTTGAACAGTATTCTTATCGGTTCTTTTTGTTATGTGTTATAAGGGAAAAACTAAACAAATTGGAAACATAATTACCATTGCTTTTTTTAATGTATAGTGTGGATTCTGGACTGCTAGAACACATAACATACCTGCAGTAAGTAACAGCATGTAGATTTACTCTTGTTTTTTTTGTATCCGTCCGCGAGCACGACGCCATCTGCGATCGATTAACTAGTGGACAATGATCCCTCGCTCTATGCCTCCTATACCTTTTCGCTCTGCTATCGGGTGAAGGGTCTGCTAACAAGTGGCCAACAGAAAGGTTCATGTTAATGTTGTTAAAGCTCCCCCCTCGTGCCCAGCTACCACCACAAGTATATTTCAGATCTGTGGGAAACACTGAATACTAGGGAAGCTCCGACCGATCGGCCGCCGATCGATATCGGCCGATACTCACTCTTTGCCGATCGATCGGTGCTCTCTAAAAATGGCGATCGCGAGAGCCGATCGCATGACGTAAAATGTTGACGTAAAATACATGACACTTTTCTCTGTGCGCGGCAAAACAAGCTCGTCAAAATGGCTTCACGAGTCTGGCAGTATTTTAAGGTGTCCGAAAATGACAATAAAATAGCAGTATGCAACGTGTGTGAAGAAGAAATCCTGCAGCTCCGCCCGCTGTGACGGACCGGTGAGCAGAGCGAAACACACACTAAGAGTTAGACCTAACACACTTAGCTATTTTATCTACCTCTGGAACAAGCTAAACTATTTATAAATATATTTATTCTTCACTGTCGGGTCACTCATTACTGGATCAGTGAGCTGCATGAGATACTGGCAGGTTGTCAGGAGAGAGAGGGGGGAGAGGGAGAGAGGGAGAGGGGGAGAGAGGACAAGAGAGCGCTTCCGCTAATTTCTCCCGTGTTATTATCCAAAGTTAATGTAAACTTGAATAATGTACTTCATTTGAATGTAATAATTATGTTGGTTGTTGTTTGTGGAAGCTCCAGTGAATGAGCCCCATTAACTGAGTTTAAACATCCCTTTAAATGGAAGATCCCCATAGGCCCCAAAATTGGCTATCGGAGCATCCCTAGTTATAGTTGAATACTACTGAATACCAATAATTATTTGCAGATCTGGATGAATGATGTCAAATATAATCAACTCTTAAATCAGACTTTAGTTCCACCTGGAGTAAATTCACAAGCTACCCTGCAGTATACAAAGTCATTAAAACTAACTGCACCTTTACCAGCTTTGAGAACACTTTAATGATCAATAATTATAAAACATATCATATATATTATTCTGAAACGGACCAATCTGCAGAATGAGTACTTTTACTTTTGGAACTTTAAGCATATTTTGATGCGTATACTTATGTTATACTTTTACTTAAGTACAATATTTGAGTACTTTTCCTACCTTACAGGTAAATGGAAGTCGAAAACTGTGCATTTCTCTGCCTTTTAGCAAGCTGTTTGGACAGATTGCTTGTTTTACCGCGCAAAAGAAAATATGCTAATTACTAACGAGCATTGTCCACATTGAGCCTTTTAGAGTATCACTATACATTTGAACGCTGCGTACGCTCAGTTCCAAGCAGATCTTTGTGTGCAAGGCGCTGCAGCGTGAGTGAGATGCCCCGCCCCTCGCACACAGACGAGAGAGAGAGAGAGATCCTCTTCTGGAGTAAATAGGGTGACCAGGGGCCTGTACTACGAAGCAGGATTTTCGCTTAGCCGGCTAAATTCAGGGAAAACTCCGGCTTTCCGGTCCTACGAAGCTGGTTCTCTTTTTAGCAGGCTAGATTTCCATGGTAACTTATGCTTAGCGGCTAACCTGGTCGGGACCAGGGGGGTATACTACAAAACTAGTTCAACCTATCCTGGATATGTTTTGAGTTATCCGGTTGACTTAATCCAAAAAGAAGCCGCTCTCGCTACACTGTCCTACAACGCTGGTTATCAACTCATTTGCTCAAGCCAGCCGCATCCTATCTAGTTAGGTGCGCGTTCACATAAAAGGGGTAGTATCTGGAGCATTCGACCAATCACAAAATATATGATACGATGTGATATGCCGCGGACTGTACTGTTACTTTGATTCGGTTACTTATGTTGTGGCAGATATTGAAGTAAGCTTTCTTAACGCTAATGTTATAATAGTCAGATTGCTCTGAAGATGGGAGGTGATATTCTATTCATTTTCACGTTCACACAGTCGGTGATTTGAACTGCAACGGCAGTTTAAACTGTATTTCCTTTATCCTGTAATATGACTTGATCGCTTTAAACTCTGCACACTGTTGTTATCAGCTGTTCCACCATGGTTTCTACCTCAACCTGTAATAGATGTATCCTTATTGAAACGGTTACATTCAATACAAAATAAAATCAATGTGCAGGCTTGCACTGTTCTACATGAACAATACGGGCTGTTTAATAAATCAACAGTAGCTGGCGATATATGCTCCAAGTGCAAGCGATTCGCCATTAAAGCAAAGAAGAAGAAGAACTCCGCACAGTTGATCCCTTACCCTCGAACATATCCTGCGTCGGAGCACAGACGAGGTTCCAGGATAAGTCACCATGGAGATCTAGCCCGCTAAAAAGTGAATCAGCTTCGTAGTACCGGAAATCCCAGATGTTATCTTGCTAAACGAAAATCCTGCTTCGTAGTATACCCCCCAGGTTAGGTTGCAGGCTAAGAGCTCAACTCAGTGAAAGCACTGCCTGCTGACCAATCAGAGCTCCGTGTGCGGAGCGGGGTGCGGAGTTTAAAGCGATCAAGTCATATTACAGGAGAAAGGAAATACAGTTTAAACTGCCGTTGCAGGAAAGCCGGCCGGCAAAAATCACCGACTGTGTGAACGTGAACATTAATAGAATATCACCTCCCATCTTCAGAGCAATCTGACTATTATAACATTAGCGTTAAGAAAGCTTACTTAAATATCTGCCACAACATAAGTAACTGGATCAAAGTTACGGTCTATATGCTGTAAAATGTATTATCTCTTCGATTTACACACGGAATATATTGCACGTCAGTCAGCTGAGCCGTATCTGGCCGTGCAACACTCAGTGTCACATACTGTATGCAGAAGTATTATTTTAAGCATCACATTAAGTTGACGAAACACTCGAGTCAAATGTAATTAAAGTCAGATCGTGTCAGATGGGGCAGTGATATCATAAACCTGTTAATGTACGCATTCAAACACTTTTTCTTTTACCAGCTGTATTCACCTTGCAGGTGCAACTATGTCGCTTTTATCCTGGATAAAGTGTTTAAGTCATGGATGTTTAAAGTTTAACGTCTTCATATTTGTCTAATTATATAGTTCACTTTTGATTCAGGAAGTATGACGCGCTGCGCTGTCAGTACGCTTCTCCATGTTTGTGATTGGTCGAATGCTCCAAACACCACCCCTCTCATGTGAACGCGCACCTAACTAGATAGGGCACGGCTGGCTTGAGCGATCCACTTGATAACCCGCGTCGTAGTACCGTTTAGCGAGAGCGCGTATGTTTTGGATTAGGCCAACCGGCTAACTCAAACATATCCAGGTTAGGTTGAACCAGCTTCGTAGTACAGGCCCCAGGTCCCAACAAACCAAATGTGGGACAAGGAGTATGTTTGTGTGGGACAATGTGGGACACCCTAGTCTCAACAGCACCCCCCGGAAAAAAAATCTCTATTTCTATTCTGTTTCATTTGGTTTATTCAACAGCATCCAATAAACAATGACAGAAAGTGAAGTCAAAATGCAGTAACAATTTAGTATCTTAATAAAGAAAAGTAAACTAAGGCTAACCAAGGCAGCAGGCATTATTCACTTCAAGTGTTTAGAAATGCATCTTCCTTAGTCAACTAGTGCATTACCTGTAAAAGTAGGCACAACATAAATTAATAGATAAAATAAAACCATAAGTACAAATCAAAACTGTCCAGGAGGGAACAAAAACATAATACATAAAATAAAATAGCTTTCAGTTTTGTCCATCACAGCAACAACAGGTGGGCCCCCCCACACAGTGTGTGGGCTATTTTGTCACCTAGAACCACTGGTGTATTTAACTCTGTCAAACAACTCTCCACAGAGGCAGGGGTAAGCACATCTGTTATTATGGACGCTGCTTTTGTACGACCACATGACATTGTCTTTACTATCTCAGAGTCTGGAAAATTTGACCGGTATGATTGGGAGTGTTGCACTGTATGGTAAACACTGGTTATTTCTGCTGCTGTTACCTTGTCTGAGTGGCCATCATTTTTTTTGGTTTGAGTAGGAATGTCTCCATAGAGTGGGATGTCTCTTTTTGAGCGACACGTTTCTTGTGAGAATCGCATTCTCTGTGTCTTTTGACGTCGTATTCACCGCCATGTGAAATTGAAAAATTACTCTTGCAAAGATTGCAAAAAACTCTCTCTGAGAGTCGCCCTGCACTGGCTTCACCCACGGGTAAGTGTCTTCCCAGTCCTTGTTGTATGTGCATCTTCTTTTCTTTTTAGCTGTAGTTTCAGTTTCCTCCATTTCCCATAACCTGCTGCGTCGCCTGCGTTATTGACTGACTTTCGTTGTTGTTGTTTGGCGGGGCCGCGGGGGGGTGTGTGTGAGTGAGTTACTCTCATTGGTTAACACTTGACCAGCACCCGCCGTGTGTTACAGTTTGATTGACAGCAAACACACCCCCGTGATGATAGCCTTCCCTGCTTTCTCAACAGCCATTGGATGAATCTGATTTTAGAAAAGCGTTTTAAGCCAATCAAAATGAAATATGCGGAACATCGTCTCAATTTGCGGGACGCACCAAAAGTCGTGAAAATGCTGTGCAGTCCCGTGCAAAGCGGGACATCTGGTCACCCTAGTAAAGAGAGCGGAAATAATGATTTTGCAAATAAAAAAACGTAGTTGGTTCTATAAATGTGCAAGATAACATTTTGTGTAGCAATGATAAATATGAAACCTGTTTTATATATGTTTTACATTTTTCCAGTAACGAAAACAAAACCGATAAAGCTGGAGGTTAGCGATACCACGGTCTTTAAAAAATGTAGCCCCTGGGCCCGTTTAATACCGGGTTTCGGTACCCATCCCTAAGCAACAGCATCCAGAAATGTGTCAGTCTGCAGAGAGGAGACTTATCCAGGCTCATCAGAGAAACCTGTGTCAGAGAGAAGTATGAGTCTGGTTCAAATGAAGAACTGCTTGAAAATAATGTCCAGATGCTATTTTCTCTTTAAGTAACGCTTGTTGCAAATAGAAATACATTTACGTTAAATATTCATTAGACTTTTTTATAAAATAAAAAGAAAGCAGTTTGAGAGAATGAGTCCACCTGACTGTGATCATTATGGATGCTTGGCTGTGGGTTGGTTGCACCCACCAGGCTAGTTATAAGAGCCAATTCGCACTGCCAGACATGCAAATATTTTTAACATTTTGATCGAGAAAAGGAAAGACAGAGCCACATGGACTATTTCTCAATTTCTTTAAAAAAAATGTAAACCTCAAACAAACTTTCACAAGCCTTGAATATTTTTTTCAGAATAGGCTATTTATATGCATCATCATACAAGTAATGTAAGGATGGCCAGGACGTTGCAGTCAGGCTTGGCGAGAAACTGATTACATGGAATGGGATTACGGAATCAGGATACAAAAAAAAGGTAAATGTATTCCCCTATAGTTACATACAAAAATACGTAATCGGTTACTGTAACATTTCTAAACATAAGGGATTACTCGCAGGATTACAATATTACTATAAACAAAAAACAGTATAGTGTTTGTTGTAAAAGGATCAGATTGTATTTCTTCTCTGTAAGCTGTACTGTTAAGGCTAATACTTAAAGTTTGAATCTGTATATGCCTACTGCCCGAATCAGCTTTATGGTTTTCAATTTCTTTGGTTTCTTTTTTTCTTTTTAACTTAGCAGGTGAAACTATTTGTTCATAAAATAGTGTGTGAGTTTAACTGTTAAACTAAAATAGAGCATTTTCTGTTAACTCAGATTTATTTCTGCCTTTTTAAACTGTAGTATGTGCTCATGTGTTTCATTGTTGGTGTATAAAGTACTGCCTGCATATGCTAAATGAAAGGCAGGTTTTCTTTTTAATAAAATAGTTTTTGATCCTCAATATCTTGGTTTCTTTATCTAAGGTCACATTGTTCTGTTGTCTTACATGATACACTTAAGTTAGAAAAAAAATGTTGTTACTTTGTTTCTCTTGTATTTATTTGCATTGCATTTGATATTGAGGTAATCCAAAAGTAACGTAAAATGTTCAGGTTACATTGCTATTATATTTGATACTCAGATAACGTTACCAATAACATTTGTTTTAAAGCTAACTAGTAATTGCAATGGAATACGTTTTTAAAGTAACCCTCCCAACCCTGGTTGCGCTGTTACAGGTCGATCCGCGGCTAACATTAGGCTGGTCTTCAGGTAGAAGCTGTTATCTTCAAAACAAAACACATTCCTGAAACCCACCCAACTTCAGAGGACACGTAATTATTCCTTTCTTTACAGTCCCATCTGTATGTCCTATCGATCACCTATGTGTGTTGTATAAGCTGTTGAACCCAAGCAGGGGATCCATTAACATTTATTATGGTACAGCAATCGATTGAGGTCACAGAGAAACAAATACGGCCTTGCCGACAAATCTCTCAGTGCGGCTCTGACAGCCTCATAAAAATACCACTGATGTCCTCCTGCCGGAGAAAGGATTCATTTTTCGAGGGTCTCATTCCACAGGGGACACAGAAATTAAGATGAATGGCTTTTTGCGCTCTCCATAAGTTTGCAATTGTCTAGTAGGGAGGCGTGTGGTGCAGTGGGTTGTGCGTTGGTGTTCACAGGTTCAAACCCCACTGCAGTCAGCATGTCGTTGTGTCCCTGGGCAAGACACTTCACCCCAAATTGCTCCTGTGGGGATCGCCCACAGTATTGAGTATGTAAGTCGCTTTGGATAAAAGCATCTTACATGTAATGTCTTTGGGAAGGTGATTGTTTGCAGCTTGGCAATATGTAAATGTGACCTGGAAGTGCATACATGGGTGCTCACAGAATGATGTTGTGCTTATTGAAGATCTCTGGTGAGAAGTAAAAGCAGGCTAAAATTCTAAGATGTTAAAGATTAGGGCATTGGAAAGCACCGAAGAGGGTGTTTTATTTATTTTTTGGCAAATCATTTGTCATGCAAATCAGCAGGTGCATTTCTCTTCCCTGAACTCCAGGGGGGGCTCATGCCCTGACCCCCCCATCAGGAAAGTGGAGCTGATATTGCTTCAGGCAGCATGTTTGTGGTGAGTTTGAGAGAAAAGGGGACAGACGTGAGGCACCTGCTGACAGCCTACACTGGTCTGTTCAAGTCAAGTCCGCCTCACTGCTGTTTCTTGTCCTGAATAGCAGCGTGACCTTTCAGAAATCTAAACTTTACACATCCTGTAGACATGAACAGCGAGGCTCTGTGCTATGAGAGTAGGGCAGGTGGAGTACACGTGTTGGATTATGACCAAGGTCGGCCAAGGTCAAAACTGATGCTTTCCAGCATTGTCACAGTAGGAGAAGAAGAAATTCTCCAGTGGTCATTGTACCGTTTGCAGCATGTCAGAGGTTCCTTGAATACCTTTAGTGAGCTGCATTGTTAATTCAACTTTATGTCGTGCATTATACATCAGGGTTTCCCACACACATTACTTTGGTGCCGCCCAGGTATATTAACGTCCGCCAAAGTATATTGGAATAGAATATGTGGGCAAAAGACAGGAAACAATGTTCTTACATAAGTCACGTATGCTGAATCCAAAATATCTGGTTACTAAGCTTTATTTGCCCATTACTTAATGAAATTGCTGCCAAATTGAACATTTTGGAAAATATTTGAACTATGTTTTTCATTAGCACTGTAACCAAAATCCAGGTAAGGTGCAGTGATTTTTCCAGTTCCATCGACGGAAAACCACATTTGATTAATTGTAATGAATAAAAAGCAAACAATGTAGTCCAAACATAATTTTGTTCACTCAAGGCTAATTTGCATGCATTTCAAAAACAGTAGTGTGTCGGGGAGAAACTCTCTCTGTAGGGAACTTATGGATGTTAGCCTTTTGCAGACCATTTACATGCACAAAAACCTATATCACATACTGCAGGAAAGGGAAAACCCAAAAAAGCATAATATGGACTCTTTAAATGCAACAACTTGCTGAGCGCCTCTGGCATTAGGCACAACCCATTTTCTACAGCACCATTCCTCCTTGCTACTGAATGAGAGCCAATCCCTGCAGCCTTGTTCCAAAGTCAATAGAAAGATTGAAGCCAGAAGAGTGGAGGCAGATTAATGCCAATGGTTTTGGAATAACCTGTATGGGTTTCCAAATATTTTTGTTCTTGGACTGAGTAGGACCAACATGGCCATTCTCTCTGATAGGTCAGTTGTAAATATCGTACATTCACATACTATAACCATAACCCTAACCCCAACCCTATTCACATACAGTGGATGAATGTAGTTGCACACCCATATGTGCAAACATCCTGCATCTTAAAGCTCTTATTTCAACAGATAAAGTCAATGATACAAAGTAAAAGGTGAGCACTGATTCTGTTTGTCCCAGAGAACGTTTCAAGGACAAACCTGTTGATGTGAGCTGCGGCAAGACAGACAAGACACGGAGCGGAAAGAGAGAAGCCAGAAAAAAAAAGAGCAAGCTGACAAATGAATGGGTCCCGGGGAAGAGAGAGGAGAGATGATACATTATACTGTGATGGCTGAAAAAGAGGCTGTAGTATGTTGTATAGTTGTAAAGCAGAGGGAGGGAAATACATGGGAGGGGTGGAGGGAGGGAAGCAAGGGAGGAGGGAGAGAGAATGAGTGGATAAATCCTTACTACATAATGATTAGAGCTCACAAGCCCTTCCTGTGACACGGAGTGTAGGAGTCAGGATTACAGCCGGCCAGTGAAGCCAGAGTGACAGATCTGCGGATGGAGGAAGGAGGGGCGCAGGTAGGAAAAGACCAACAGGAACATCAAGTGCGGCTAAGTGCAGACCAAACAAGCAAGGTGTGTTTCAAGGGGAGGCAGGGGGCGGAGCAGCACAAAACAGACATTTTAGACGACATTCCCAAACTCCAGTGGCTGACTCGCATCTGTCCCCCTGCCCCGGCCATCTGTCGCCGGCCGCCAACAGCCTCGTCCTGGGCAGCTGGATCATTTTTGTATTAGTTTGATGGAGCGGCCACAAGAGCACAACTCGCACCAGAGGAGGGCGAAGAAGGGAGTCTGGGAAATGAAGACGAGGGTCACCCTGCACAATCTGTGATAGATGGGACTCACAGCGCGGACAGGTGTCTCGGCCGAAATATGGAGTACATCTGTGTCTCTATGTACTGGGCAGTGACGGGCAAGGACAAGGCTGAGGAGTTTGTTTTGCGCTGATATATAACATGGTGTAAGTTTCTGGCAGCTTCTGGAGCTTTTCTGAAGTCTCAATCTCCAGCCAAGCGAGGAATTATCTCTTCCCCAGAGGTGAGCAGCTGCTGAAGACCTTAAAAAAGCAACTACTTTACACACAAATATGCACACTGACAGGTTTTTCCTCAAAGCATTCTGGGACATCTTACCTGAACACCTGAGATAGCTGTCTCGACTTTAATTCTCAACGGGAACATTTAGCCGAAAGCTAAAGTGCGACTACAGACAGCAACAATTTGGTCATTTGTTTCCTTTTTCCTTCTACTCCTCCTCCGGCACCTGTTCACTTCGATCTCCCTCCATCAATCCATCCATCCTCCTCCTCCTCCTGCTCCTCCTCTTCTTCTTCCCTCCCCTCTTTTTCACCAGCGAGTGATAATGTGACCTTCTGCCAAAGTGCTGGAAACCATGCTACCGACGCAGCGGGCTCCTCTGTTGCTGCCACTGAAATAGACTCAAACAAGTGCAGGGAGAGAGGAAGAGGAAGGGAGGAGGGAGAGGACGAAGGAGGGAGAGAAAGAGAAGAAGAGGGCCAAAGGGGAGAGAAAGAAGGATGAGAAAAAGACAGGAGAGGAGGAGGTAAAAAAAAGAAAGGGGAGAAAACGGGAGCAGGACGGCTGAAGCAGCAGACACGGGATGAGCGGTGACGAGCCAGGGCTGGATGTGGATTGCCGACACAGGTAAGATCACCTTCATCTTCCACTTAGTGCTGCACTTAGATGTGTCATCACTTTACTCTCCACATGTATCTGTCTGCTTAAGGTTCAAAATCCCCAAATGCTGTTTTTCCAATTTCAAAAACTGAGTGTAGAAATGCTTTCTGCTTCTTTGTGTTTGTGTTTGAAGAGGTGTTGTAGTTTTAAGTAGCACCCCTCTCCTTCCCCATCCTCCTTCTTTCGTCTGAATGTCAATAGAGGAATTGTCTGAGCGCAGAGGATCAGATCAAAAGCGGGGCTCGACAGGATCCTTGTCAGGGGGGATCAGACGGCACACTGTGTTGGGCTTTTGTGCCCGCTGTAGGTGTGTGTGGTGGCTGTAACTGTTGCTTTAACTCAGCGAGCTACCGGGGGGATTAAGCAGAGCGGATCGATGCGTCATTGTAAACAGTTAGAGCAGCTGAGAGGGGCTTTGATACCTGCCTGCCGGACCCTGGGTGATGCCGCTACTGCATGGGAAATTGAACTGCCACTGAAGAGTGACTTTTCAGGATGCCAGAGAAGGAGAGGTTCCTGTAATTACTGAATGACCCGTTCTGGCACTTTGGCTCCATGGATACAGAACAAGTTTTCTCTTTTTGAAATCCTAGTTTGTTATATCTGTAATTGGAATGTTGAAAGTGATTGACATGTCACATAATGAATGATGAACAGGAACTCATCTGATAGCTTTGTAGAGGTGAGGGACCTTTTAGGTTTACCCGGAGAAACAATCAAGGTGAGGCGATAAATAAAAAGGCAACAAAAGAGCAGCAGAGCAGAACAGGGACAAAGCCATATTTCCTATCAACACTGCCACATGATTGCGCCTAAATCATCAGCGACAAAGTGTAATAACACGTAGAAGCAGCTGCTTATCAGTAATGTGTGTCCTGATTAGACATTGTCAAGGTGCCGTCTGCACTGCGAGCTCAACACACGGCTGAATCCATCCATAACAGCTGATGTGACTGAGTAACAGGCCTTTTATCTCAAAGTACCAGTTTAATTATTCTGTCATTTACCGCAAACGCCTGTCGAACTGAAACGCATTGGTAAGAGATATGAGTGTGAGAATGAGAGGTCAAGGAATGTATTGAAATGTTGATTTAATTGGTTCTGGCACTGGGACGTCCTATAGATCAGAGTGATGGTTTCCAGAATTCAGTCTCATTTCCACTTCTTTGGCAATTATCCAGCATTTAATCTAAAGGCTCAGCTTACCCTAATTACAAAATAAACACATTTGACTTTTATCTGTGGTTGTATCTAGTCGGGTACCGCATGGAGGAAAAGCTCGTTTTATCTACACAGCATACAAATGTGGAACGCATGTGAAAGGATCTTCAATGGGGGATATGTAATTAAACTGATTATGTTATAATCATCGTTAGGATGGGTTAGATATACCTGCCTGATTTCAAAGGGGCAGTTCAACCAAATTACAAAAACAATATTATCTTGTTAGTCTTTAGAAAAGTGATTCCCAACATCTAGGGTAAGGGTGAGACAATCTTAAATCTTAATGAAAGACATATTTGAAGGGTTGCCAAATGATTCAAAAGATAGGATTGACAAGATAAAATACTTCATAGTTGTATCTGTTCTCTATTAAACTATTAGAAAGAAACAATCTGAGAAGCATACATCTACTCACAACTGAAGCAATCTCAAAAACAAAAAATCATGAACGGTTTCTCTACAACAGGAGTTTGAAAACCTTTGAGTTGTATGGCCAGATCAAAGAGAGCCTACCTCATCATAGGTTGCATATGTCTGGTGGTTAACTGTTTCTTTCAGATGTATATTATTTCAGTCCTGAAGCAAACAATGAATTTGTGACTCATAAGATGTTACTAGGAGTGTGTCCAAAAAAACCATAACTTTAACCTTTAAGACACTTTTGACAAATTGACACTAATAGCTTATGAATTCTTGATCCATGACTAAACCCATGTTTGTGAGGTCACAGTGACCTTTGACGACCAGATTAAAACCAGTTCAAGTCCAAGTAGATGTTTGTGCCAAATTTGATGAAATTGCCTCAAGATATAATACGTCAGACATCAGCAGTTAGTGGCGTTAATTATTCCTTATTGGTTATCATTTTGACAATCTTCCATTCATCCATCCCTCCAGGTGGAGGTTTAACTCTGCCCTGATGAAATGTGCTTTTTCTCCATTGGCTTGAATAAAAGGGAGTTTAGAATGAGCTGATGTGAACAGTGCGTCACCATTTAGGCAGGTGAAAAATGGCTGTTCATTATGTTATGCCAACCATATCCTAGTTCCAGTAATTGGATGTAGTTCTATGTGAGAGCAATAGCTACAAGCATGTGTGTGACTGCGAGTGTGTTTTTGTGTGTACGCCAAGGCAACATGTGACAGGAGAAACAGATGCAAGGATTCTCAGCACATCACACAGCGTGACACACACACACACACACACACACACACACACACACACAC
>CALSBZ010046842.1:1532531-1567027 GCA_943591055.1 Gobionotothen gibberifrons | reverse complement strand
ACACACACACACACACACACACACACACACACACACACAGGATAGATTAAAAACAAAGTGGTATGCTCATATGTGGATTAAAGCATGTGTACATGTGTGTGTATGTCAGAGGTCAGCTGTATGTGTGGGCAGCCACTGAGTCAACTGGGAGAGCAGGCTGATGACAGCTGGACAGGTGGCGGGGGTGGAGGGCGGGGCGTGGACTTGTTCTGCACGGGCAACCGCGGTTTCAGCTTAACCAGGGTCTTACACTGATCCCTGCTCCATATACGGACCCACATGAGGCTGACGAAGAATTCTTCCTTCACACTGCGGGTCACCTTCCACTGCGGGTTAATATCCAGGTCAGCCAGCAGGGTCAAAGTAGGAATATTAATATCCGATAGCCTTGTCTAGGTCCTTAAGCTTCAGGTAAACATCCGCCCATGTGTTGTGGCAAAATGGATTAGATTCACAATGCCATTGTAATCTGCAGCCCCGCAAACATTATTACGCTCCAAACACTTGCACATACAATCTGTTCAATTTCGCTACACGGCGTGCAGGCAAAGAGAGAGCCGTGTGATGGAGTGTTGCACTAAATGGAGTAAAAGTGATAAAGCAAAGAGGAGAGATATATATCAAACATCTGTCCAATGACTGGCAAGCACAAGGACTTGTGTCCTTGAGAGAAACAAATCTTTCTTTGATGATCTTGTTTGAATTGTGTTGATTCACCTACTGCATTATCAAACTATTCAGTTGTGATTGTTTTAATGTAAAGACAGTGTGACATACACAATCATAGTAATACTACATATGCTGGGCAGGGAGCTTTGCTTCAGCACTAGATGGGATTTCAAAGGCAGAACTGTAATAAAGCACAACGACACAGCTTTCCATCTGCTGTGGCATTTAAAACCTGCTGAGCACGGCCGCTCTGATACTATACAGTCAGAAAATCCAACTGCTCAGTTCAGCTCCACTCCTCCCCTGAATATTTAAATCCTTTAATGCACACAGATACCAGCCAAAGCCTGAATACCCTTCAATTGATTCCTGTTGCAGTATGTGGAAAATGTACAAGACATTTTAGGATTACCCACCAGCACCAGAGAGCAGTAAAGATCAGATCAGATTTATTGATATTTCTCCGCATAGGTTTACATCCCGTGACAGATCAATCACTTGTCATGTATTGTAAATGTAATGTCGTGAATGTCTTAAAAATGCTATGTGCCATGGGGAGGAGTGTAGGGAGAGACAGAAACCAATATCACAGAGTGAATCTGTTTGGTGTGCTTCTGTATCATGGGTCAGCATAAATCACGTGTGGCTTGGCCTGGACAATGGCTTGGTCTTTTTTATGACAGCGTGGGGTGGCCATTTATCACATGGCCATGATATAGAAAACTATACCATAAAGAATAGAGCAGTAAATCAACGGACAGGTTCAGATATGGCCAACAGTGGAACTTTCTCACACTCACTGCAGGAATTAGGGATCTTATTTGACCTTCAGAAAATGGAGCAACCAATGATGTTTTGTCAAAAGAGTCCAAAATACAAACACACGTGTTTGATATGTTATAACCAAAGACTGAATATAAGAAGGATATAGCTACCGTGAAGTAACAATGATGTGTTGACTAATTTGGCGGTTTGGTCATTGGCGTTTTGGTTTTTGGAAAATAGAGGTGCCGTAAGAGGGTGGGGCTAAGTACAATTTAGAGCTACCAAATGTAACAATTTCCTTTAAAAAAAATGAAAACACATAGAGAAACAGTTACACTTTTAAGAAGAAAACATAGACAAAACCCAAACCTGATTTTGCCTTGTTAGCGTCTTATAAATCACAAGGTAAGCCCACCCTAAAGCATATTGTGTTTTACTCTAAGGAGACCATCATTTATAAAAAACAACATCATGCTGCATTGATGAAGACTTGAAACTACCTATTGAGACCAATAACTCATTACCAAGGTATTTAATCAGATGTTGATGATCATTTTCTCATAGACTTCTATAGAATCTGCAACCAGTTCCCCTTTTGGCTGTTAAAATAGAATGCAGGTTTAAGGCACTTCCGCATCTCATTCACAATTTACACCTGTAGGCCCATTGGTTGATTCACACTTATACAGACTTCTCTTAGGTGTTGTTTTATCAGTAAGAGTTTAATGTGAAGGGCATTAGCAAACATCAAAAGCAAAATACATTTTACAAGTCTCTCTCAGATTGTGGCTGAAAAAAGAATTGTGAGATTCGGGGATTGAAAGAACATACAGAGGAGTGCAATCTTTTGTCCATTAATATTTTATTTGATATTTGCAAATGCAATGGCACAAATGCAGGAGTAGTTTGTACCCTCTGCTGTCCCATAGAGGTTTACTAAATGCACCTCTGGCTTCAGTGTTTGTTCCCTAAATGTCTGAGCAACAAAAGTCCAGATTGAGTAGCAAGTACGCGACTTCGTCACGTTTATTCAAAAAGGAAGGATCAAGCATATCTTTACTGCTACTCTCAGACTAATACCTGTAGGGATGCTTACGTTTAAAGTCTCCAGCATATTACCATCCATCCTGTCTTTCCCATCAGGGATTAAAGCCAGTAAATGTCATCATAAAACCATCATTGTTCTGGTAGTTTTTCTTGGGGACTTTTACAGTGTAAAGTGTGTTATCTGGACTTTTGCCATGGAGAAAATGGTCTTGCCCTGTTAATTAACTAAATTTCCATTACTCAATGTCAGGCTACGTGGAGCTGTGCCAGATTCAGACTGAAGAATAACTAGTCGTTCTCATGATGGGTTTGAATTGAGCTAGCAGGATGTTTGTTGTGTTTTTGTGACTCTGTAGTGGTCTATACCTAATGTTACAAGCTGTTCAAATGTTTAAGAGGAGCAGCCAAACCATTCACAGAGAAATTATACGCTGAGGAGTTTTGTCTCGTGTCTTTTGTATTCTGAACAAATATCTTTAGATCAGATAGGGATATCAGGGACAACCAGGGAAATAATAATAATCTGGTTTAAAATCTCATTCAGCATTTCCAAAATAGATCGTTCAGGACCTGCCGGGGAAGGTCAGAGATAGACGCAGGGTTGCGCAGATATCTATGATTTTGGCTCCAGATATTGTTTTGTTTATCAGAGATGGGTCACACGATATTTTGGACAAATTACATTTAGACCAGTGGAGAGAAGCTTTGGAGGGAATTTGAATTAAAAAAATCCTTTTGATTTGACATTGACTAGAACAGAGTGGACACACGCCAACTATGTCAAACTATTGGTAATTTTGTTTAGTTTTTTGGCCTGTCACCTCTCTCTGCTCTCACTGCACTTATGATGCTGATGAATCAACAGATTAGGTAAATGGCTGTGGATTTAAGAAGATTAGCATGGCTGTATTTTTCCATCAGAGATTAATTAAACATATTCATACAAGTGGAAGCAAAAAGAGAAGAGACGGTCAAAACGTTATTATGATAAATTAGTCCTTACTCTTTGTTATAGTGGAGGTCAAATATCCATTAGGCTCAGAACAAATTGATCTTAATAATAGTCAAACATTTATCAGGAAAACGGATTTAAATTAATTTAGTAGTCGTGCAATAAAACCCTAATTTATAAAGCATGTCACATTTTCTATCTTTATTTCAGGCTGTGTTTTCTGCTAAATGTAACTGGGTAAAAAATGTGGAATACACATTCTCTCACTAATGCTTGCTGGGATAGATTATAGCCCTCGAAAACTCTGAACAGGAAAATCTGCATTGAAAATGGATGTAAGGGTTAACTGTTCCAATCTGTATCTTATAAACTTTAAAGTGTAAAGATTTTACGAATACTATATATTAGGGATGCACGATATTGTTTTTTTTAAACCGATACCGATACCGATAACTTCCTGCTTCTCAAGACCGATACCGATACCGATAACCGATAATAATATTATATATATATATATTAAATGTACCTGTAGTTTTTGCACACCTGGTGGTAAAAAAAAGACTAGTAGTGAGCAAATGACATGAGCATTACTACTATGAACAAAACAAAGCCAAGAACAGTTTTGACTCTTCAAAGTGACCATATTTATTTCCCCAAATAAATATAATTGAGTCAATCAGTCAATGTTTGTAGTCTTTGTCCAGCCACTGCGCCATCAGACCTAGCATGCTAACGGGGCTAACATCACTGGTCCATATGTCCGTGGTGAAACTTATCCCGTATATCGTTATCGATCAGAGTATGAAGGAGTGTGCATTGCATTTGTTAATACAAATAGCAAGCGAACTATCTAACTCTGAAACTTTGAAATAGTCCCATACTACCGACGACATGTTTGTTTACTGTATTGCTGGCTTCAAGGCTGCACACCATTTACGTCACAGCCAGGCATGAGTTACCCCCTGATCCCACTGCGAGCGTCTGCGCTACGTTACGTTGTGGCTACGCCGTGCTGCGACCTCCTCCTGCGTCGTAACCCACCTGGCGCGTTTCAAAACCTTGTGGAAGCGGAGCGTCATATGTGCAGCCTCGCAGTTGTTGTTGATTTTGGAATATTTCCTGGACATTTGTACTTCTACAAGTAGGCTACGTAGTTCCATGGTTTATGTTTGTGTCTGTTTAAATCGTGTTTATTGTTGTTATTTCCTATTTTGTTGTGTTGTAGACTACAGACAAAGTTAAGAATAATTGTAATATCCCAGTTATAAACGACATGAATCAAAGATATGTTGCTGTATTTTAGTGGTAAAACAATGCATTCATCATCATAATTATTCTATATATATAATTTACACAGTGCCTGTAAACCGGAGGAGAACGCTGGCATTTCTCCTCCTACTTGAAAGACTGGAGGGATAGGGGCTGCAAAAGTGTGCGTGTATATATGCTATATATGGTCTGAACGTTCCACTTCCTGCCTGCCCGACATTACCTTACGGCTGCGCCGCGTCAAAAATAGGATTCATCCTATATTTTAGAAATTCCTTGCGGCGAGGAGCTTCTGGGACGCTTCGAGTTGCAGCGTAGCGTGGCGCAGCGGGTCTGATGGAATAGCACCCATTGACTAGAGTGGCCGCGAACGCTAAAAACCCAGCAGACGGAACGTAGTGTGGCGTGGCGTAGAAGCGCTCGGTGGGATCAGGGGGTTAGGGAGCGCTGGATTTGTGAAAAACTCCCCTCTTCCTAAACCACTAATACCACAGTACTGGCAAAACGGGAGGAGCCGAGTGAAAAACAAGCGCCCCTCATCCCAATCCACCCACACCGCAGTATTTTTTTCTTTTTTTTTACCCAAAAAAGATATTGTATATTATCGGGGCTATTAATACTGTTATCGGGTTTATCGGTATGACGTCATAATTCCTAATATCGGACCGATAATTATCGTGCACCACTACTATATATTATAATTTGTAGGTTCATATTTTTATTTGTGGTCCTACTGGGACATGAGTCAGTGCTTTAATGTATTAAAATATTTTATTTTTGTCATACTGCCTGTGCTGCATCACCTATTTTCACCCTCATTGTGAAAACAGCCCAGTCTGCTCTGATTGGTTAGCTGGCCGACTCTGTTGTGATTGGTCAACCGCTTAGAGGTGTCTCGCCCCTTATCCTATCACGTACAATGTGTTGGAGTGCTAGCCAATAGAAGGGTGAGTGTAACATAGTGATGTCACCATGTTACGGAAGTAAACAAAGGAGTACAATGGAGGAGTTTCAGGCAGGGGGGGGGGGGGGGAAACTTGAACCTTGGGACCATGTACATGCACAAAAACCTGTATAACACACTACAGGAAAGGGAAAACCCCAAAAAGCATAATAGGGCTTTTTAAGGAATCGATTAAAGTATATGTACTGATGGCAAGAAAATGACTCAATTGCTGATTTGTTTTACTTTGAAACCTTTCTAATCACAATATGTTTTAACCATGTCTACCCAGATATTTTATGAAGTATCTGGGTATACATGACAGCTCATACCTAGGTTTGGCACAAAAAAACGTAATAACTGTTAGAAAAACCTGTCATATTAAAAGGAAACCTATGTTGACTGCTGATAGGAGAAAGGAAAAAAAGCAGCATTCATCCCATTTATTCACCTCGACTCCCTCGCTGGAAAGTTTTATGGGAGTATAACTAGACAGGAGCCATAATTCATGATGCCTCTGGGAATCTTGTCAGTTTAACATCAACATGTTGTATTTAGGAATTGAGAAAACCACTGCCTGTTGTAGTTTATCTTAGGAAGACAGCCATGGAGTACAAGGACAACGTTAAGAGAGTCACAACACGTTTCAATTCTCAAGCCATGTGTTAAAGCCAATATTGATAAAGCATTATAACATAATTATTTTGTACGGTGATGCAGAAGTTTCTCACTGGAGGTCACTGATGGTTCCTTGCTTAGCTACTTGACTCGTTTATATACTAATTTCGGTAACACTTTATACACGAATTAACCATCAACTAGTTGTTAACCTGCTAAGCCCCGAGCCTGTTTTTCTCAGGCTCGAAAATGACATTCCCAGAACAAATGACCATCTTCCCTTCTAAAAGGGTTAAATTAATAATATGTTTTTTCAAAGCAAGGTTACATCTGTGAGTTGGATGTAGAAATGTCAGATTCAATATGGATGTTTTTATTTTAAAGTAAATTCAGATTGAACACAGTAAAAAAATGTAAATTATTGTGTCCGTCCGAAAAGAAAAAAATACTTATAGTGAAAATCACCCTTGAATGATAGGATGGTAGACTAAAAGCTTTAGGAATCCAAACTACAACATATAAATAAGTACCCTGTATCAAGATTGATGCAAAACAAGTGAAATCTGACCCTTTTAGAGAGATTTAGCACACAAAAAACACTTCTGGGGTCATTTGGGTGGATTTTCCATCTCTGGTCCCCCTTGGTTGATTTTGATGATTGACATCTCTTTATATCCGCTAGAGCCAATAGAATCGAGGGGAACTCCCACATACACACACACATTACCAAATAAGGAGTGAGAGTGACGCATAGCCAAAACCGGAAGCTGCGATAACTCTGGTGGCTACCATTAGCAGCTAACTTTTACTCTCCGATTTTTACATACAAATTGAATTATGGATTATAAATAATTTTTTCAAAGCGACAGACACATTATCAACCTATGGATTAACCAATTCAGCCGCGTTTTTTCTCGTTTTAAGGCCATTGAATACATCTTTTGATCAGATTGACAGCTACGGTGAGACGATCTCCCGTAAAAGCTCCATTAAGGTACGTGTTGTGATGTCTGTGTTTGCTTCCCCTGTCGCGAGTTCGGATCGCTCAGTGATGATACTATACCTATATCATCTGTGGAACCTCAGCTTTACTCGGATATCTTGTATGTGCAGTTACGATAAGTAATAAGGGTATCTTTATCTTGAGATCTGTGCCAAAGTGCGTTAGCATTTTTCGCCCAGGGGTCATTTAGATGCTTCTTATGAGACTTGTGTTTTGTTTTGGTAAAAATGGTTTGTATCGTCAGTTACATACTCAATACTGTGGACAATCCCCACAGGAGCAATTTGGGGTGAAGTATCTTGCCCAGGGACACAACGACATGCTGACTGCAGTGGGGTTTGAACCTGTGCCCTGATCCCCCTGATCCGAACATCAACGCACTAGTCCACTGCGCCACACGCCTCCGTATATATACGCCTCAGATATTGGCTCTTTAGTAGTCATTATTAAACACTTATTAATGCCTTATTCTACATGACCATATTCTACAAGTAATAGGCCATTAGTTGAGAGTTTTTCCTCAATAACCCTCTAATTAGTGCTTATTTATTGCAAGTAAGGAAGTTGTTGCATGAGTTTTGGTCTTAATATACTCTGCTTAATATGGGCCTAATAAGGCAGTAGTACCACAAGAATAGTAATTCTGCCATAATAACACTTAACAAATATGATCTATTGTTATGTAACAAGACATGAAACGATAAGTGTTAATTGTGTCTAAATAACTCCAACACCCTTGGATGCTGCTGATCATCCTGCTACGCGTCGGGATCCTGAACTGCCTGTCGGGTGTTTTTCCCCCCATAATGACCGCCTCGCTGCATATTATCCCTTACGTATATAAGTGTATTAAAGTCAATACTTCATTTATTTATACCAATGTCTTTCTTGATTCTTTGTACAGTACGAAAATAGTCTTTGTACCTGTGCTGAAGTTCACTGCTGAGTCCAGTTCTGTCTCTCACTCTCTGGTCCAGCCTGTCTGCATCACCTGGATACTTTAAACAAACATATATATATATATATATGTAAAGTACCATGTGTACAAACAATATAACTGATTCTCTTCTGTTGAACATTTCGTATTGTCCGAGTCAGGGTCCTTTTTATTTTACTGTAATTTTGGAACAAATTAAATGCAATGAATAAGCTTAATTTTAACTGAAGCACACATAACGTCTGATCTAATATTTTTAACAAATCATCCCTAAAGCATTGAGTAGGCTATTCATCGTCCTTAAATGCAGGCATTAAGTGACATGTTCACGTTCTACAGCCCCAATTAGTCGGTTTCACAAGTGTAATGAAAATCAAATAAATAAGTATTTGTATTACCAATACTTACTATTTATTTCATACCAATTTGGTAATACAATTAATAAAAACAACAAGGTTTGGGAGTTTGAACTCCAGCTCAACAAACCATATTGTAATATCTAAGTAATGATCTTGAAATATTACATTAATAATTGTAATATACACACATCTTATAGTGAGGTTAATTTCCCATACACTACGCTGCTATTCAACACTACTTTGACGTTAGCTTGACTACATACTTGAGCATAGCGAATTTAACCTTAGCGATGCATACAGTTACCTACATAATCAAATATCTCTCTAACTTACAAGGATGACCTTATTTTACCAACCTCAAACAGAAGCCATTTGTTCTACAGTATTATCCCATTTCTCTATTTCGCTTAACACTTCTCTATTTTGTTTTAACTTGGAGGCTACGATTAGCATCGTTAGCACAGATGTAGCTAGCTACCACTGCCTTACACACTAACCCAAGCCTTAACATTCATTACGTAGCTGATTAAAATCATAAACACATAAATAAAGTACTAGAATTTCACTTACCGCAAAACCGCATTCATGCACCGTCTGTTTTAACCGCAGAGCGAGTCACCATAGTCCAATATAAGCATGAAGAACAAACAAACACGGCCGAGTTCAAGTTATCTCCCCCGGATGAACTGAGCAGGCAGAGTCCCTGTAGCATCACGGAGCTGCTAGCAGAGAGACAAGAAGCTTACAGCAGCAGTCACTACACAGAGCTGTCACTCAATGTGACCACGCCCTAATTTATGCATAACTTTAAGACTGAATATTAATTAAACAGATGAGTTGAGAAACAATTCACCCCCCAATCCATAGTCATGAAGGGGGAATCTAACTATAGGCCTACAGAGAATATGTTTTTTTGAACCACGATGTAAACATGTTTATTTCTGCTCTAAAGTTGGGCATTTTAACATGGGGGTCTATGGAAATTGCTCCCTTCTGCAGACTGCTCCTACTGGCCACTAGATTAACTGCAGTTTGAGGCACTTCCTTATTGTCCTCCCGGGTCTACCCCAGAGTTTGCTGCTTGGGTATACAGGCTAGTATGGCTAACGCTAGCATGTATGCTAACGCTAGCGTGAATGCTAGCATGAATGCTAACGCATTTTCTCATTGAGTTTAAACATCTCCAAATGTCATCACATAAACACAATACACGTTACTAATCCTTACAGTGTAAGTGTAAGTGTAAGGCTTACACTTACACTTACGGTCATTGCTTTCTGACGGACTTGGGAAAATTCATAGTAGTGTACTGCCATGCTATTCAGTTCACTTTCTGCTACTTCCTGTAGGCCTACCCGGTTTCCTGTCTAACCTTCAGTATACATTTTACAAAAATATAAATGTGCAAATATGAAACATACTGGTCAATATCACCTTGCTATTGGTAGCTGAACTGTCAATACCCATAACACATATTCTTAGATATAAATACCTAATTTTGAGTTATTTAGACACAATTAACACTTACGGCCCCTACACACGGCGGGCGTGTCTGAAGCTCGACCAACAACCAATCACATGAATCTCCCGCCCCAGACACACAAGCAGCGGTTTGATTGGCTAGAGCTTGTACTGGCATATGATTCGATTGGCTGACGCCTCCGTCGAGGCGTCAAAAGTAGAAGATTGCTCTACTTTTGAAGCGAGCAACGCGAGAGAAGCTACGCTTTGCTCCCGCAATGCAGTTCGGCAAATCGTGACGTCACCCCATTCAAAGTGAATGGGCAGAAGCGTTGAAGCGTCAACGCCCGCCGCCGTGTGTAGGGGCCGTTATAGTTTCATGTCTTGTTATATAAGAATAGATCATATTTGCTAAGTGTTATTATGGGAGAAGTACTATTCTTATGGTACTAGGCTACTACCTCATAAGGCCCATATTGAGCAGAGTATATAAAGACCAAAACTCATGTAGCCAACAACAACTTCCTTACTTGCAATACATAAGCGGGTTATTGAGGAAAAACTCTCAACTTATGGCCTATTACTTGTAGAATATGGTCATGTAGAATAAGGCATTAATAAGTGTTTTATAATGACTAATAAAGAGCCAATATGCTGCTAATATGCATGTTAATTAACTTAGTTAACTAGTTGATGGTTAATTTGTGTACTTTAATATAAATGGTTACCCTCATTTCTCTTGTGTCAATTAAAGAGCATTGTTTGTGGAGGGGTGATATGAGGCCAGGTGTATGTTGGTTTTAAGTCAAATCACTTTTCCTATAGTTTACCAATGGAGGTCAATAAAGGTCAAAGATTACTAAATGACTCTTGGTACAGTATCAGAACTTCACCTAGAAGGCAATGCTGTGGACTGTATGGATGGTCAGCAGTTTTTCCTGATAATGACACAGAATATGAGGAGTTTATCAGCACGTGAGCCATTGACGCAGCAGGCTGCAGATGCATGGCTAAGTGTATTGATCATGTAGCAGAAGACGGGACAGGTGCACGTTGTTAAACAGCTGCAGCCGAGGCGTCATGCCCGGAATATAAAGGCAGTCATTAAACACTGTGCCTATTGATGAGACCTCACTCCTCAGCCAGATGTATTTACCGCTGCAGCTTCACGTTAATGAGCTGGATCAGAAATCAGGTGGAGGGCTGGACGACTAGGCAGCGACTCGTCAATAGGTGGCAGCTTTTCATTCGAATTCATATGGTAAAAATCAGAAAATGAAGAGCTGTGGAATTTACAGGATATTACAAAATGAGAATAGGAATTGCATTGTGGGAATGCATGGCTGTTGCAGCAGCAAATACTGACAGAGTAAAGCAATGGCATTTCAATATAAAATGTAGAAAAACTAATATAAATTGCCCACAGGTGATACGCAGGTTTTTTTTTAATTATCAAAGACAGTATGAATATGAAAATAAATCAGAGGTAAATTATACCATGAAGAAAAACCAATATGTGAGATTATAATATAAACATACTGCAGCAGTTGTGTATTCAATTGTGCTTGTATTCTCATCACCGAGACTGTGAAAGCCATACATATTGAGCAGGAAGTGTCAACGTGTGCAAACAATTCCTTCACCTTATCAACAATATTCAAAATACAGTAGAAGCGAGCATACATAGAGGCAGAACATGCAGATGTACTATTTGCTTTATTACGTGCTTAGTTTATCAAAATGTACATATATGTCAGTAGAGTGAAGGTATCGCAGGATGGTAAGAATGACGTTATAGTATGATAAAGCCCTAACAGGTTTTTTAAATGCCAGCTAATTCTGTAAAGAGACTTCTTCCACCATATGTCACCCACTAGAGGGAGATAAGCACAACATAAATGTTTGTTAGTCAAACAACTCTGCAGACAGAGCATACTGTACAAAGAT
Source organism: Gobionotothen gibberifrons (assembly GCA_943591055.1). Classification (NCBI taxonomy): domain Eukaryota; kingdom Metazoa; phylum Chordata; class Actinopteri; order Perciformes; family Nototheniidae; genus Gobionotothen; species Gobionotothen gibberifrons. The sequence goes on along the minus strand of CALSBZ010046842.1, from coordinate 1,555,057 downwards.
TGTTCAGTAATACAGAAATGTTCTCTCACATTAGGTTTTATTTAATCTTATCTGTCATTGAAATATTCTAATAATGTTCACATTATCAACGGAACAGCACAAATAAAAGGTGAGCTATTTTGAAGCGACTTCATCAGTAACATTGCATTAAATGTCTCCTCGTTAGGCCACTAACATTGGCGTGACCCAGCAAGAGAGGTTAGAAAAACTTCAGCTGTTTAAATGATCTGCCACTGGGAGATGGAGTTGCTGTGTGTGTATTTATATTGATCATGTTACGGGGACACACATTTTGGAGATATTATGGGGACTTGACTCCCAAACATTGCAGGAAAGCTTAGACATACAACCTTCCCCTCCATACCTTCTTTCTAAGGCCAAAATCCTTAGAAAATAGCCCATATAATGTATTTTAATTTACTTGTTAAATAGGACAAATTATGCTCATTTTCAGGTTCATATTTGTATATTGTGCTTCTACTGTGACATATTTACATGCTTTTATGACTGTCTGTCCTGCAGCACCACTTTCACCCTCTGTCTGAAACCAGAGCCCGGTCTGCTCTGATTGGTTAGCTGGATGGCTCTGTTGTGATTGTTCAACCGCTAAAAGATGTTCCGCCCCTTAGACTATCATTTACAGTCTGTTGGGGTGCTAGACAATAGAAGCGCAGGTGTTAAATAGAGATGTCACTATGGTATGGAAGTGAACACAGGAGTCTAATGGAGGCTTTTCAGGAAGTGGGGGGAGTGTGTGGATGAGAAACTCCCTCTGGAGGGACCATTTACATGCAAACAAACCTATATAACACACTACAGGAAATGGAAAACTCAAAAAAGTATAATAGGGCCTGTTTAATGTTTACAATACATCAAAAGAGTCTTACCAGCATGTCTATATATAACATAAGGAGAGCAAGGTTTATAGTAAATGATGTCAGTCCCTCTGTCATCACACACAGTAAGTGGCAGTGTCATGACGCAAACAGCAACCTGTCTCTTGCTCACGGCTCAGACTACAGTTTGCACATTGTATCCTTTAGAACCAGGCTTCAGAGCCAAATAGACTGTGTCATGATAATGTGTGGAGGATGTACCTAGTCATGCACAAGCCACAGCGATTTTTGATCCCCGACATCAGAGTGAAGCCTCAAGCGGTTGTTTACACAGGATGTTTTTTTTCCGGAGGATTTAGCCCAAGCACAGTATAAAATCCTCTTTGTGAATTGGTGCAGTTTACAGGTTCAGCTGACTTTTTGTTTCAGGGGTCAGAGCCAAGCAAATCAGAACCAATCTGCCATTCAGCTGCATCACAAGGCTTAGTGACAGCACTATCCAGAATCTAAATACTAAACAAGTTATATTGGAAGCCCCTGTTTCCCAAACCTATCAATTGTCTTGGTATATGAAGGTGTGTTGACTTTAAAAAGCCTTGTCAAATAATTATTGTTGACTCACTTCCTGTTGCTTGAATTCTATATCCACAACCCCAGGATACGACCTGCATACGTCTGCCTCAGCTGTTTCCATGACTTGATTAAACATACTGTATGGGAGGTCGAGGCTTTTAAGCATTTTCACCACGTATCAAAGACATTAACCCAAACCATTCCGCTGCTGTCACAGCTGAAACATGACTAATGTCATTGAAAGGAATGTGGCAGATGCCCTCTAACAGTGCGGACTAATCAATTTATAAAATGATTTACGAGCCAAAGCCTACCTGGAATATCACATGTAGGACATAGCATATACAGTTTCCCACGCATGTGCAACGTCTTTATGTGGATTTCAGCATGACTGGAAAAACATTCTATGATAACTATTCTAGTGATGATCCTCTACAACCGGGCTTGTTTACCTGCATGCCTGTTCTTTAAAAGGGAGCTCATGGCTAAGTCCTACACAGGAAGTAGAACATGCTACAGCTACAGTGAGCCTTGTGCACTATCCACATTTCTTGATAAGTTTATACACTACAACCAAGCCCTAGGCCATGATGCCTGGCAGGGATTACCAAGGGATTACAATATATTCACCCCACTGGGATTCCATCACATGGTGGATCAGATCTCTGTGACAGGGGACCAGTGTGCAGCACTCTCTCAGGGCCACAAACACTACTGTGACAGATTTGACAAAGAGCCTAAGTCTGTCTGACAGCAACACACAAACCGCTGTCGGGCTACAATGTGAAAGCTAAACTGACGCTACATGGATTGACATACCAAAGCTCTCTCGTGGTGTTTCTCCCCCATTACCTTCCAGAGGGCAGGAAACAGGAATTAGGGCTTTTGAAGAAACACGAATAGTTTGGCAAACGGTTACTGGTTTCAATTCCAGTCCATTAGTGGTGCAATGCAGAACAAAGAGCTTGGATTCTTTCAAATTCTTTGAATTTCATCCTTTTGTATACAAACTTTTTTTGTCGTAATAATTTAAAGGACAGCATCTAGAAACTAGAAAAAATAACCTAACCTAATAAAAAAACCCATCCCAAACAGATAACACATTGTAATTAATCGGTATAGCCAAACACATGCCTGCAGACCGTTGGTAGATTTACTTTGAATGCTTTGGACCACTGAAAGAAATTAAGCAACAGCTTCAAAAGTAATGTCACGATAGAAAAAATTATAAATCCTCTTGTTCTCCATTTGTTGCATTAAACACTGGACACCATCTGTTGGGTTGGCCCGCAGAATACAACAGCAGCAGGGTGGCAGCTGCCACCATAAGACACAACAGCCTGACCATGGCCTCATGTCACACGCTGACACACTCTAAATATAAACCATTCTGGGCCTGTTAATGGGTTCTTACACTGTCTTAGTTATTGCAGGCTGACCAGCACACTAAGCGAGATAAAGCTAAAAGGTCAATGATCAAAATAAGCCAACTCTAAACAAAAGGCAGTTTGGTTGGCCGCCAAACAGGCATTACTGCGTATTATCACAACATTTCAGAAAAAGACAACAACTGGTGCTGTGTATCTAACATTTCAATCCCTTTGTTGACCCCTCCCTCCACTCTGACCCCACCTCCAGGCAGTAGGTGACTGAGATGGGCGTTCGTCTAGGCTGCTTGAGCGACTCCCCGTGGTGGCCGCCGCCGCTGCTGCTGCTGCTGCTGTTCTTCACCGTGCCCTTCTGCTCAGGCCGGCCTTTCGGAGTTCCCACTCCCACTGTGAATGTGGCGGTGGTGTTCAGTGGCTCGGCCTACCAGACGGAAATTAAAGGGCGGTTGAGCCGGGAAAACTTCATGGACCTGCCTCTTGAAGTGAACCCCATCACAGTGCTGGTCAACAATACAAACCCACGGGCACTGCTAACGCGCATCTGTGACACCCTCTCCACCAACCGGGTCCATGGAGTGGTGTTCGAGGACAACGTTGGCTCTGAGGCCGTGGCCCAGATCTTGGACTTCATTTCCACTCAGACGGCAGTCCCCATCGTGGGCATCAGTGGAGGCTCTGCTGTTGTCCTGCCTTACAAGGTCAGTGTGACGGAAGGGACAGGGAAAGGGCTAAGAAAGAGCTGCTTTGCGCTTCACTTGTGGACCGTTTTAAATTCAAATTTCAAGGTCATCAACTATAACAATTTGGCAGAAAAAATAGGTATGATAACATGATAATGTGAAAGCAACATAGTTGTCATCATCAGCTAAAAGCAAGGGAGACACAAATGATGAAGCAGCAGATGAGGAACAAAAGGGGTCCAATAGCATACCCCTGTGGGACGCCACAATAAATGAATGTCCACACACTGGTGGGACAGGGAATAAGCTATGGAAGGGCTAGTTTGGGTTTTACTTGTCGACCCTTTAAGATTACAATTCTAAAGTCATCAAACTATAACGATTGAATTTACTTTTCAACAAATTTCCTTTGCATTAAATATGCCCTGAAAACATTATTGAAATATTTCAGGCTGCAAGGTCTAAGGTCTAAAGAAAATACAACTTTTATGTCTGATGACCCTGATTAGATCTTCAGGTAATGTCTTATTAATATCATCCACAGTGAGCAACTCACGTAACATACTGCAGTTAAACTGAGAACTGTAATGAACAATAAATGACAGCCTGAATACAGATCATCAGCAGTTGAATCTGGGCAATATAGATGCCATCAGCTGCAGTCAACCATTACAGTAGGTTGTAAATCACACATAGTTTTCCTCATGTTATAGGTTAAATAATAGCCTTTCAAATTAATACGCTAGAGGCTGAAAGGCATTGGTTTTCCATCATTTCTTGCCATAATCCTGGTTTGTAACTGTTATACATGATTAGCTTTAAGGGAAGTAGGCAGGTGTAGAGCAACAGAGGCCGGTTATAAAATATCCAGACAGATCAATCTGGAATTGTGTGAGGGAATTGTTTCATATATCCTGAAACACTAATAGATTAGGCATCTGTGATGAATCAGTTACAGTGCAATGCAAGTCTCATGTACATATTTAGATCTTGCACTTGACGTTAAAGCGGCCGAATAGCAGTTTAAAAAATATAAATGTAGGCAAAGGACTTGCAAAGTATTTTTTAAACGTACTAAATGTGTAACGGTTAAAGTACCAGGCACTAGTACTGTGATTCAAGTAATTTACCACAAATGCGTTGCAAAGTATAGTACTTGAGTTCAATTCAATTAAAAAAGTTGCTGTTGAGGAGTTTGCTAATGAGATCAGATTTTTTATTTTGTTTAAGTTCAGCAGCATAGAGTGAAAATAATACTAAGTAAACTTAGTAAATATCATAAATGAGTGTCTTCTCTTCAAAGGATCACAACTCCAAAGGAAAGCATAAGTCTTTAAAGGTCCCATGTCATGGCCATTTCTACTGATCATAATTCCATTGTTGAGGTATACTAGAATAGATTTATATTGTGCAATTTTCCAAACTCACATTGGTTTCTCATACAGCATCTCTGTTAAGTATGTGTATTCACCGGTATTCACTCTCTGTCCTCTGTCCTGGCTTGTTGGAGCTTCTGCCCCCCCCCTCCCTGTGAGCCCAGTGTGCTCTGATTGGTCAGGATGTTGCGAGGCTTGCTGCTCAGTGAGCTGGCTTACTGGTGTGGTTTCCGGGTCGGCGATACAGCGAGACAGCGCGAAACTCATCCTGAGCACACACAAACACTCACAGCCGAAGTAAAAACAAGTGTGGCTTGATATTGAGTAAGAAAAAGGTTTATAAACGCTGTGAGAATGGGTCTGCGGAGAGCATTTCTCCGTGATCCCAACTCGTCTATTACCAGCGTTCAGGGAGCTCTATGCAAGTCAATGGGACTCCCTATTAGTTGAAGATTTACGCTAAAGGTCCCCCCACTGCGTTTGATAGTGACGCCAAGGGTGTGTGAGGAGCTCCGCGGATTGGTCCATTTTGGTTGGAAAAAGAGAAATCTCCAACGAGGCGTTCTGGGGCAGCATAGACAGGTCTTTTCTGTGTTAGATTTGTACTCCCTACAGGGTGTACTTTGAGCCGTTTACATGCAGAAAAACCTTCATAACACACAAGGGGACAGGTAATAACCAGAAAAGCATGACATGGGACCTTTAACTCATATTTTAGTCAGAATTAGAATTGCCTATAGTTTTCTTTATTTCTCCATTTGGAGTCCTGCAGCATTTTATTTTTAGTTTGACACAATGAGACAATACATAGAGCGCGGTAATTCCCTTAATTTATGTGGGTTTGTAAACAGCTCCCCTGTCAGCTAAATCCATTTCAGAAAACATGGCTGATCTTGCCATCAGCATGGCTTCTCCAGGGTAATAAAAAAGATGCCACTCAGAAGTTAATGCCTCCTGCTGCTCATTTGCACTTTGCACAGTAACAGCAACTCAATTGTAATACATTACCAAGTCTACTAAGAAACACATGTACTAAGAAATAAGTCTATTTACCAGGGCCAGGAGATGTTAAAAATAAATGACTGCTTTTTTTATCATTAATTAGCCAATGACCAAAGTTGAGAACATAACTGAATGGTGTATAGTGTAATGTATTAAAATTGCATCACAGAACAGTGAGTGCATGCATTATTAATAAGGATGAACCCAGTTGGAAACTAAATGTAATCTTCTGGTACCCACTGAGGCACTACCCCTCTGATTGACATGTACACCTCCCTGTGTCCCCTTATAATTAAATGTTTTTTGTTATGGTACATTTTCTGAGTAAAAAATGTACTTTGCTAAGATAAATACGCAAAAATGTAGTCTTATGGTCTAGATCTAAGGCTATATTTGGGGAAATGTTAACAATATGTTTTATAACTACACAATGTGTCATGAATTCACCCATCTCAGATTTGAAAAAAGAATATGATTATCAATGAAAAGACAACTACACAACCGTATAGAAGTGTTGGGATTGCCTAGCCCACTTTACAAGCTCTCAGTGACATGCTGCCTCAGTGAAAAGGGGCTGCCAATAGCAGGCTGTCTAGAAGTAGAAAGAGGGGGTCTGTCAGCATTTGCTTACCATCCAAGGGACCAACTATGGATTGTGCCAAGAGAGCTGGTTTAGTAGGATTTTACCTCTGGGCATAGTCTTTCAAAAGTTATTGTAGTGCAGCAAATCACACATTCCAGTTTGCAAAGGACCGGGATTTTATAAGTGGAAAAAAATGGACCACTAAGTACTAACGCAAATAATTATTACATACATATTTCTTCTTTCTTCGTTCTTTAATTTATAATGTGACTCAAGTACTTATTAGTTACAACCTATTCTGGCAGTAATGCTTTAAAGTGGCCCTATTATGCTTGTTGATGATTTCTCTTTCCTTTAGTGTGTTACATATAGGTGTTTGTAAATGGTCTGCAAAGGCTACAATCTCAAAGCTCCCTCCAGAGGGAGTTTCTCTCCCACAGAACAAATACAGTTTTGAACATTTAAGCATGAAAACATGTCACAGTAGAGGCACAAAATACAAAGATAAAACTGAACATTTGAAAAAAATGTCCTCTTTAATCATTTACATGTATTATAACATTCATGAAAGTGCTGGCAATGTAACAATGTGCACATGACAGTTTTGTAGCAGGTACAAAGAGATGAGATTGTACCAACCCTCTTTGAGTGTTCTTCCTAATAGTTTCTGACGCCGCCCAGTCGATTGATTTATTGGTCTCTGTCAAAGGTAGTCAATAACGCAATGGCGCTCATTCACTTTTCATACATATCGCTTAGAGCCCAGGGTTTGATCTTTCTGGAAGTGATAGCATTAAATTATAAACTGATTTCTATCCTCAGGACACTTTGTTTGACCGATTTGTTGATCGGCAACGTCAGGGCGCACTAAGCATCAACCCCTTTTCATTTTCTATCCCAATGAGGAAATGTAAGGAAATTATAAAAAGCAAAAGATCAGAAGAAAATAATGTTAAGATTAAGACAGGAAGTATTACATTTCTCTCCACTAAGGATAATGCTTATTGTTTATGCATCTCTTCTAGTTAGGATTCTAGCAGGCATTTGTCAATTTCAGATTGACAGAAAATCCAAGCTAGATACTTTAATATTGCCAGCAGATCAATCGGTTCCCAAAAGTCTGCTCTATTTGCAAACAGTGAATATACCAATATCATTAATAATGGCTGTTTCTTTGGCAGAACAAAACAGCCCAGAGCTTGAAAAGTCCTCCAAAAACGATGAAATAAGCAGTTTTTCATTAACAACATGAGCCGCGTTCACACCAAGTACTTTTCCCACAAAGGTTCCTGAGAACTACGATTTAGTTGCGTTCACACCAAAAAGCCCCAGGAACTAAATTAGTTCATGAGAACCTTTTTTACCCCCTTTTCAGTTCCTGCTAGAGAGCAGGGACTTTCGTGGGAGAAAAAGGTTCCTCTGTCTGATTGGCTGGGCGGAATGCAAACCACGGCCCGTAAAACTCCCAAAAAGTTTTGTGAAGCCGCCATTTTATTATCCTCGCATTAGCATTATTAGCATTAGCATTAGCCCAGCGCACAAACGCAGAGAGACTAATTTATGGCAACACAAAATAAAACATGGGAGCGGTGGAGATGAGGAGGTGTCGGCGTTCTGGCGATTTACTAGAAGTAGAAGCTGCTGGGAGTCCCAGCAGCTTCTACTGAAGCCAGTCCCCAATTCCGGAGACTTCCGGCCGGGGACTCCGGGTGGCAGTATACGCCGTGAAGTGGTTTGCGGCCTGCCAGTAAACCCAAAGCAGAAGAAGAAGAAGTGACGTCAGCGGCTTCATTTGCCTAATCCACCCCCAGGAACTAATTTCGGTGTGAACGCGATCTGTACTTAGTTCATGAGAACTAAAAGAGTTCTCATGAACTAAGTTCTCAGGAACCTTTGTGGGAAAAGTACTTGGTGTGAACGCGCCTATAGACTCTAATCTGCTACCTGTATGGTTAACATTTGGCTAGATTACTGTATCTAAAACTATTTGGGTTACATTAGATTGATTGAGTTCATATTACAAAAGCTGAATGGTGCTGGACTTTAATCTATGTTTTGATTAATCAATTCCTGGAGCATGAAATCGGGACACTGAAAAAACTATTAGGGCAGTCAGTTAGTTTTAAAGGAAAATCCTTCCAAATGTGTCTTTGAATAAACTTGTTTTGTTGTATTATGCAGGAAAAGTTGTCACAAATCTCTGATCATATAAATATATGCAGTGATTTCCTTCAGTTACACACAAAATGCAGTTGCAAAAAATCCACTTGTTCTGTCATTATGCATTTAGTTCAATATACTGACCTAAAATACAAGCATTCTTTGAACCATCCATCTTGTGGTCTGACAGATCACATCCTCCGAGGCACAGCATTGTAAAGTGGACCAAATGTAAGTCAGACAAGAGCAAAACTCTGATTGTCTTCGCAGGAACATTTGCCAGAGGCTTTCTAAAAAACTAGAGCAGTTCTTTTTGTATCTGTCTGTCTTGGCTCAGACCTAAACTTGCTTTTCTCTTCCTCTGCCATCCGCTGCATTTAAAAACCACTGACACAGTTGCAGTGTCACCTGTCTAAAGTGAGGCAAAGCAAGTACAGAAGAGTAATATAAATCAGCCAGGGGGGCAGTGATCCAGTATATGTGTACAGTTTGTGAAGAGTAACTTAAACTATACTGCTCAGATCAGGGAAGAGAGTTGAAGAGAGATATATAGTGACAAAATCAATTATATATCAGCAAGTACAGTGTTAAAGGGGCAACCATCCCTCTTTGATGTTTCGAGTTAGAAATTGGAGGAAGTCCTTACCGTAACAATCGGTTGTTGTTTTTTATGGTTTTCAGAATGATTTTAGAAAGTCTGAACACCGAACAAATACAAATTTTGATCCAAACCGTGGTTTGAAAAACATATAAATACTTTATATAGATGATCTCAATGCAGATAGATAGTGGACGAACAAATCCAATTTGACCACTTGCAAATAACAGTGTTGACAGTGTAAAAGGTATGATATGTCAGGAACAATTCAAATCATATAAAGCCTGTCTAGAGAAAGAAGGTCCTTTAAAACTTTTTATGATAATTGTCTGGGAGATGATTATCTTTTTGAGAAAGGTGATACAAATGCAAGATAGTGAAAAATAAGGAAAGTACTTGCAAAGCCCTTTTTAAACCGTCCATGTCTGTATTTTGGTATTACAGTACGATAAGCCAGATTTTAATGTAATGCTTTCTTGTAAAACCTGTTTGGGTCATTTATCTTGCCAATCAACCGTGCCAGGTGCTTTATTCTTGTCATTACTGTATTTTTCACGCTAAAAGTGAAGTGGTGTTGCGAGATTATTCCAAAAATATGTAATCTAAGACGTTTTAAATTTAAAAAATACCTATTACTCTACTTCTCTTCCTTTTATCCTGGCAAATGCAGAGAGAAAATGCATGCTCCATTGAGTATTACTTGAGTCTTGCTCTACGCCATCTATACAGTGTCATGGCTTTTTTTAAAGTGGCAAATGGCCACGGAGTTGTAGGACTGTTCCTGGTTGCCGCGCAGGATCTACGTGACGTCAACAGTATAGGAAAGCGACTCCAGGGCATTTCCTGCTGCGCCGCGGAGGCTGACATATGTCGCAGCAAAGAGCCGTTGCCAGAAGGAACAGAGTGATATGGCTGCAGTTTAGTCATGTGACCAAGGGAACCATACACCATTTCCATCTCTTCCGCTATAATGCCACTCACTGCAACAACAAATAAAGCACAATGCATAATGTCAATTTGGCTACAGCCTCTTTTGAGCTAAGAGAGTGCAATCTCTTGTTTCTTTTAGATTTTTGGATGCAGTCCAAGTCCATCAATACGCACTCCTCACCTGAGTCATTTAAATAACCTTCAGCTACCCATTGGGAATTTTAGTGCAGGTAAACACAGCAGTTTGTGTAGTGGTCCAGTAAAATCTGAGAAGAAGTATTGGTTTCGCTGACACAGAAACAGCTGTGGTTCAGAGATAATCACTGCTTTACACTCATCTATCTCCAACTCAGACCAGTTTTAAAGCATGTAAACACTAATCTTCGAGCTGCAAAGCATTCATTTAACTGGACATCACGAGATTTCAGCGCAACAAATTTGACAACATTTTAGATGGTCAAAAGAGTTGACTGAACTGCAGTGCAGAATGTCTGGATGTGTGTTGGTACAGTGATATGAGTTATTCTGTATGTTTTACCCTTGTGAATGTAATCTCAGCCTTGAGAAGCTAAGCTTCCACTCAATGGTCGTAATCTTTTTGGGACTGTAGACTATTACTGTGAGCTTCTGTGGACAACACTGCAATAGAGCTTACTGACTGAATGGTTGATACCATTTACATTTACCCTGGTCATAATCTAACATACATTATCCATAGTATTGTGCACTATGATATTATTCTGTATGTCGTGAGACGATAGAGATTCATCAACGAGGGGAGATTTCAGTATTTCTACAATCACTCCAATCGTCTCTATTCTAGATTTTAGATTTCTGTATCAACCTGGAAAAGTGCTTTGGTTCTTCGCGATCTGTTGTGATATAAAAATACATATACAGTAATAGAAAATGTAATAGTTTTCGCCCTATGCATCACAGTTTATATTAGCCAACTGTGAAGAGCCTGCTGGCAACATTATTTGCAAACAACAATGGTGTGAACCAATGGATGTATAAAAAGAACTGGGTACAGCTTCAGAGGCAGGGCCACGTTCATTCCTATCAAAGTTGCTCAGCCACTTCAGAATTTGTTTCAACAGTTGGCGCACTTCCCAGTGGCTTGGTGTGAATGCACATTTAGTGTGAACCAAAACAGAAAAACATGTTTACATATAGTCGATAAATGTGGACGTAGATAGTGAGTCTTTAAAAATATCCCAATGTCATTAAATACCATCTCTGGTAGAAACTACCCTGCTGTAATAACAGATAATGAGAGAGGTGGGATGAAACCAAGAAGAAGCTACTTCCAAGTGTGGCCATATGGAAAGTGTATTCATATATTAGCCTTTAGATGTATTCAGATACAAAACTATACGACTTGTTAACTCCAAGCCTACAGAGGTCTGCATTTTGCTCCTGAAAATCTACTGGTGAGGAATTCATATTACATTTTGTGTAACCGACTGTGACTGTTTCATCTCTTTCCCTACAACCATATGCCTTGCACAGTACCGTACATGCTCTGCACATCGACAGGGCGGTCGTGACTTCAGGCTTTGAGCTGCAGCTGAGCCTTTGGTAATGCCCCAGGCTCATTTGGACTGCGCTATCAGTCTGCTCTCTGCTAATTGAGCTGTTGAGATCGTAGTTTGCAAGGGGCTTTATTCTGACAGACCCTTGGGCTAGTGAGTATGCACAAAGCATACACAAACACATGCATAAACACAAACACTTGCACGCTCTGACACCTTAGCACCTGTCGCGAGGCAAACTGATTGAAAGGCGTTGCAGAAGCAGGGCGAAGAATCAGCACGTATAGGAATAACGCAATAACGCTGACAGATTTGCTGTGGGATGGCGAACGGAGAGGGAGAAAATGAGAAGATTTATACGATCTTCTCAAGCTCCTCCGTGACTAACCTGCATAAGAACCTTGCTCCCAGTGTGGATGTATGCAGCCAGCCTGCCTCCACTGCAGACTAATCCATCTTAGTCCGCAGCATGTCCCTTACATGAGCTGAAACCAATTCCTCGTGAAGATGCTGATAACCGCATTTCATTTTTGTGAATATTACAGTAATCAGTCATCTGGGGGCAAGCATTTAAAAATAAAAGAAAGCTAAAAATAGTTGCCACATTATGGCATTGTAAAACCGCTGGCACAGTTACAATGTAATTATATATTATTTCTGTAGGTTTTGGTGTAATTTGCATTCTTTCCGTAAAAATACAATGCTTGAAAAACCTCCTCACTGGTGGATGTAAAAAGAGAGGTGTGAGAAAAAACAGCAGTGATTTCTGAACATATTTCCAGGGGTGTGAGCGCAGTACAGTCAGAGGCACAAAGTCAAGGGATTTAGCTGTGACGTCTGAGATCATAAGATGCTCATACATCACAAGACCACTGAACTTCTTTCAAGGACAACAAGGAGACAGGCGGAATCAGATCACAAGCCTGTTTGCAGTCTCCGGATACCTGACCCCTTCAATTCTCAGCTATGAAGACCCGGCACTCAAGGTGGAGTGGTTTTTCCCAAGGGAGGGACAGGGTCAGGAGGGGGCCACCTACCTATCAGCCCAAGGGAGGATGAGTCAAAACATATATTTCTACTTTAGATTAAAAGCAAGGGTTATTTTGCATTTTATACATCTAATAACTCTATACCCTCACACCAAAGTCACGTTCTACAAATGACTCACCATTTAATTACAGTGGTTGTTTTGCAGAGCAATGCAGCACAATAAAGATGAGGCACAGTAATAGGAATCTGCTAGAGAATCAATAATCTCTGTTGAAATGAATGGTTGTACATGCACAGTCGCATCAATCCATCATCACTGTCACATTAATCGTGATACCTCTGTATAATTACTTTAAAGAGATGAGGCCATGGTTAAGAAGACTGCAAGCCTGGTATATTTAATATTTTAATTCTGCTTTCTATAAATCTACCTTTGCTTATGCGTGACTCATTGCTTATTGGATGTAGTCATTAATTATGGTTTCATTTTAAGTGTGCAGTTGATGAATAGTCTGTTAATACATTGTTGATACAAATGTTTTTGATCAAGATGTTTGGTGATCGGGATCCCGACACGAAGCACGACTACGTATTAAATAAACGACTTGACTCACATGCTGGTGTTGCTTCCGCTAAAATGAAATAGTCCACTCCACTGTGTACCAACGGCTGGAAATGCGGCACCAGCAACTCAACTTAAAATGACTACGTTTTATGTAACTGTCCAAGTTTCTTCACATTTATTTTCCATTAACCAGTCTTTAAATACTGAAGTGCCCATACCCGTTAGTGTTTACTCCCTGTTTGTCTTCTTCTGATGATTTCTCTGATGTACAGAGATCTTTCCTTTTCTTGCACTGTTTTTCTTTTCTTTTCTTTTGGCTAGTGAATTTAGAAGCATTGCATGTAATACTTTTTTTATTTAATAAATACTATCCATTGGTTAATATTTAACAAACATGTACTTATCCTAAAGTTTAGAGATTGGGATATACAACATTTGGGTTGCCAGATTAGGAGAAATTCCTTCAATGTGCTCACCTTTATGCTTTGATTAAAGCTAATAGTTGCAGATGCACTGCAAACCTGTTGATGCCTTTTTAAAAAGTAAGAAAACACATCACACAAAACTGTTTAGCTTGTATCTAGCATTTCCAATTAAAGAAAGCCCCTTTGAATAAGCCACTCTACACTTACTACATACTACTAACTACCTGCTACTAACTACCTTGTGGATGAAAGCAAAACTTAGACTCTAGACATTTCAGCAAATACATCAACATTTGTGATACAGTCTTTGTGTTCAGCCTTTTCCCACCAAACACAAATGGTTCAGTAAAGTGCACTGGCCAGGTTTTCTTGCCTTTACGTTCAAAATTATGCAGAAAGCACTTTTAAAGGGTAACTCGGTACTAAATCACAGCCAAGAAACAGTTTCTGGGTTTTTTCAGGAATTTTACCAGGAACATTTGGCCACACCCCAATCCATGATGTCATTGTGTTTTTTACTTTGACAACTGATTGTAAAAACTCTTTAATTGAGTCCTACATTGACGAAAAAACGTATTTAAAGGTAAAAGTATCACACACCACAAGACTGTAAAAAGCATTTTTCCCACCACTTTTGGAAGATAAAACGCCCTCACTCCCCTGTCAAAGTCATTGTATTTCCAGAAAAAATGACATGTAGGGTAGGGCCAGAGCTGGCTACAGTGATAGTGCCATCCAGGGGTGGACTGGCCATCTGGCATACCGGGCATCGTCCCGGTGGGCCGTTGACTAAACGGGCCGGTCGGATTAGTCACTAGCACCCCCGAACACACTTCTCTATATGCAATTTGTCTGAGCACAAATTCTGCGTGTGTTCCCTAGTGTGTATAAAGAGCGTCCTCTAGAGATCCCATTGCATATTATACAAATTCAATTAGGATGTGGTAATTCAGCTTGTTAGTCAGGAGAAAATTGCATGCAGTTAACTAACCATTAAGGTCTTTATATGGTTTCCATCTCCCAACGATATGATGTTTTCCCTCTTCCTACAGGGCGAGGGCTCCAACTTCCTGCAGCTGGGATCCTCCATCGAGCAGCAGATCAACGGCATGTTCAAGGTGATGGAGGAGTACAACTGGGACAGCTTCGTAGTCATCACCAGCCTCTACCCAGGCTACGAAACCTACGTGGATTATGTTAAATCTTTCACCGACACCAGCTACTTCATATGGGACCTGCAGGACGTGCTTACCTTCGACATGTCTGCTGATGGCATGAACGACCTACGTGCAGGAAGGCTGCTGCAACAGGTCGATGCCCAGGTGCTGTTGGTGTACTGCTCCCATGAAGAGGCTCAGTACCTGTTCAGCATGGCGGCAGAGGCCGGACTGGTTGGGCCGGGTTATATCTGGATTATCCCCAGCCTGGCAATGGGGAACCCAGACATGCCCCCGCCTGAAAGCTTCCCTGTGGGGCTCATCAGCATCATCACAGACCGGTGGAGGATGAGCCTGAGGAAGAGGGTGCGGGACGGGGTGGCTATCGTGGTGAAGGGCGTGCAGAGCTTTCAGACACAGAGGGGCTTCGTTCCCGAGGGCCAAAGTGACTGTCACAACCCGGTCAAGCCATCTGCTAGTAATGACACTCTGTTCAGGTATTTCTAATATTCACTATATATGTTGTGATATTTTAGTGGGGAGCTGGTTTTTTTGTTTTTTTATCTGCTCCTGTTGCTGTTGATTCTTGTCCATGTTTACATGTTGTCTTGATAAATTCACGACTATGTTCTTTTCCACAAAACCAGTCCACTTTTAGTTGCTTTCAGGAACTGACAATTAAACTCAACACTTCCTGAACGCATGTTTCACATTAAAGCTTTTAGGCAGCGGAGAAGACAACATTAGTCTATTTCTTAGTAAGTCTTTAATCATATAAAAGAGCAGAACATGTAAAGTTTTACTGACAGTCACTTTGCAGCGATCTAAGAAACAGCCAAGTAGAAGAAATTGGAAATATATTTAATCTAATAGTTCAGTATAAATATAACTAAAATTACAAACACTTTTTTTAATAAAAACACACACAATGGAAATGTACACTTCCAATTCCTTTCCCCTCTATGTGTTTCATCATTCTTTTAGAAACTGCATGTTTTCTGTATTGTTAGTCAACTGCTGGTATTTGATTCATTCATTATTTGAATACCACTGTTATTTGGAAGACTCATGCTTCATAGTTTCTGTGGAATAGATCAAAGTATTTTACATTTTGTAAATGTTTAAAAGGATATTTAAAAGGATATTTGACAGCGGGTTGGACATAAATTCTTTGTACAGCTCTTCTACATCAAAAAGGCACTAACACAATTGTGATGCTTGTTAAAAAAGGAGTTAGTGGCCTGTGGTGGTTCTCTTGGCAAACTACACTCACATTGAACAAAAATGGCCACTTGGGCCACTTGAAGTCAGTGGTCATAAATGACAACAGTGAGTTACTGAGTGGAGGATCGTCCCACAGAAACAACTTTGTAGTGGATGGCTGTTAATGGTGATATACAGTATGAACCCATGCAGCTCTAGACTATCTCAAGTGTGTTGATTTGATGCGTTTAAACATGAACTAGACTCTATGGATACTTTCATTTTTCAAATTGAACTCCTGACTACAATGAATATTAAAGTTACTGTAACTAGGCAAGAGTCAAATCCAATACAAATATAATCTTCAGGACTAAAGCTTGTTTAATGACATTATTTAGTCCTTATACCTAGAAAATAGAATAGGTCTTAGGTCACTGCTCTCCTTAACAATGACTTTTATGAATGGATAGGCTTGGATCATAAAACACGTTGTTGCTTGAGATTAACCCCTAGATTCCACCGGGTCCGTCTGCGGCGCGTTACGGCCGCGACGCGGCGTCCGTAAGGATAGCGGTCACTCTAGTCAATGGGTGCTATTCCACCACACGCGCCGCGTTACGTCCCAGACGCGTCCCAGACGCGTCCCAGAAGCGGCTCGGCGCAGGGCTCCTCTAAAATTAGGATGAATCCTATTTTTGTCGCGGCGCAGCCGTAAGGTAATGTCGGGCAGGCAGGAAGTGGAACGTTCAGAGGATATATAGCATATTTAAATATATATACACACACACAAACTAATTTTGCAGCCCCTATCCCTCCGCAGTGGCGTTTCTATATGTACAAAAGTGGTGGGGCACAAAAAACGTAGATGTTTATATATAAACTTCTGCAGTGACATGCAGTGAGGTTCATGGATGGTGAGGCACTGACTGACTCTTCAGGTTTACAAATATTATATTTTGACCTAAATCAAAATATTCTATTATTTTAGTCTGATGCTTCGAATAATTTTAAACATACAGTTCAAAAATGTCATTTAAATATTGGATTGTTCTCTCTTAGTAAGATGAGATCCCATTTCCAATAAAATTGTGGTCTTACCTTGACTTGAAGATGAAGTCCATGCTATCCCTCTGGACAAAAATCTCTATTACTTTTTTCTAAAAGTCCTCCTTATCTTCTTGTAGTTTCAAAAGTCAAATCTTAAATCTAATCGATAGATTTATGATCGATAGATTTATGATTCGAAAATCATAAAAGTAGGGTAGACATGTGGATATTATCCGGCTGAACAAAACGTGCATTTATCTAACCGTTTCCCACAGTTCTTATTTCGAGCTATTTTCTAAAATCCTATGGAGAAATATCATTGTTTTTGTCGAGGGAACCCGTGCAGCTTACTTCCGGGTTTCCGCTGCTCTCTCTCGTCTCCTCTTCACACACTACACTTTTCGCGGCACACGTGCTTACAGCCAATCAGCTCTGAATTATGTGAGATGACGTATGGTGGGGATGGCAGCTCTATGCCCCTATGGTCATTATTTTTTTGCCCAAGGCTGCTTCTCAGGTCGACTATTTTCATTTCCCCGCTCCTCGGTTCTCGGTCTCACCGGAAGTTGATTTGTCTGCGCCATCTTGAGTAGCGTCCCATGGCTCTTATTTCTGCTGGAGGACCGAGGATCGAGGATCGAGGAGCGAGGAGCGATAATGGAGGAGCGATAATCGAGGAACCACCAGACCTTCCTCCGATGAAATCCTCAGATACTCGCCCCGCCCCCTTACTGTGTATCGCTCACTGATTGGACGATGCAGTGCATGCACTGATCTCATGCTTCTTGACATGAGAGCAATTTTCCAGCGGAGTGAAGAAAATATATGAACCTCACGGGAGTCACTCCTCAGTTTATACAGTGTTTTGTTTAAATTAATGCATCATTTAGTTACAAATATGTGATATATCTGAACCACAAAGTGGTCCAAAATGATTTTATTCATTTATTGGAAACATTTTGATGATCGCTTTTTTCGTTTATACATTTTAAGAATGGCGTTTATCTTTTTTGAGAATGAGTTCTTATTTTATTTAATGTATTTGGGTCTACAACAGATGATACACATGTTTGTGTCAGTACATGTGTACTAACAGAGGCGGGTGTGTGTGTGTGGGGGACAGAGCTGGCTGCTGTCAGACGATCAGCTGTGCGATCAGCTGTGCATCACAAACGGACGTAGCTTCACGTGACGCTACGGAGGAAAGGACGTCCCATGGCTCTTAAAACTCATTTCCCTGCTTCTCGTGGTTTCCTTGCATCCCTCCATGCTTCCCTGGTGGGAGGGACTAAACGCAGGGAAACGACGCAAGTGAGGGAAGCAAGGATTTAATTGAATCGACCTGAGAAGCAGCCCAAATAGGAAAATACTCTGAGCATGCGCAGTGTAGTTTTTACAGTCACCGTTCACTTTGACAGTGATAGGGAGGGCAAGATCAGGTGTTGTCCCACATTGTTCAAAACGGCTCAATAGGCACACTGTAGACACGAATTAGAAGAAAACAGACTAAAACGAATCAGATGATTAAACATGATCTTAAAATATATTTTATATATTTTTTAATTAATTAATTTAGAATTTTTTTGTAATGATTATTTTTAATACTTTCTGCTGACACTAGGTGGGGCTCACTCCTCCGGTTTACAGGCACTGTGTAAATTATATATATAGAATAATTATGATGATGAATGCATTTTTTTACCACTAAAATACAGCAACATATCTTTGATTCATGTCGTTTATAACTGGGATATTACAATTATTATTAACTTTGTCTGTACAAAGTAGCCTGTCCAGGAAATATGCCCAAATCAACAAAAACTGCGAGCCGGCAGGCAAGACGCTCCGCTTCCATAATGCTTCTGAAACGCGCCCGGTAGGGTATGACGCCGGAGGAGGCCGGACCAAAACCGCGGCGCAGCCGTTACGCGGCGCAGACGGACCCGGTGGAATCCTTTTGTCAAGAATTAAAAAAAGCAATGCAGACAATTAGTAGGCAATCTGCAGTCTTTTGGTGACATAGCACTACTTCTGCCTTTGTTTCTCACAGAGGACAGTCATTACTTGTAATGCCCCTTGGAGGTCATATGCTGTTACTTTTTCTGTCTCTTTCATTGCCTCGATTTACATGTGTAGATTATTATCTGCATAACCTTGTTGGGATACAACAGAAGAATGTTGGCTGATGTTTACATTGGGAAAATTATTCTGTTTAAATCCCGATAAATCATGAAGTTACAACAGTAATGTCTTTGACTTACATCTGTTGGACCTGGCGAGAAAAAGAGTTGTTTATTTATTCATGACTTCCCATCTGTTTGTGAAGCACATTTTATGGGGCTGTCACATTCCCAAACTGTGTCCTCAGCCTCACTGCTATCTATCAGCTCTTGTCCTCAGCACTTAGCGCTCCCCTATATCCTTTGAAAGCTGGGTGGGTTGGTGTTGATGACGATAAAGGGTGGGGCTTCTCCTTATTTAAATCATGTCCAAAAGAGCCATCTGTGCTACGCAATGTAGAGCACTTTTTTTTTTTGAGGGAAAATGTTTCAATCAGCAGAGGGAAGAGCCAGAAAATAAACCAGCATCAGCTTTTAGCTCATATAAACCAAGGTCATACAGGGCAATGTGTGTTCAAAGCATGTTGTTGTATGGTCACCAAGGGGATGCTAACATCGTCAGACAGTACTCTTGCATTATGAAACATCACTTTCTCTCTCTGATGTCAGAAGCTTTTTTACTTTTGGAGTCTTCAGAGCCGTAGGGTAGACAACTTTTTATTTTGTAAACCCAAAACGTCCAGAATGTAGAAACAGTGAACCTTATCTCAGCTTTGATACTGTAAAACTCTCCTTCTGTTAGACTTCCTAAACCCAGCAGGCTTGATTTGCGTAGCAGCAGCTCTCGTCTGTAACGTGAAGGGCGGGAAGATAGAACAAAGCGCTTTCCATTAACTTTATAGTTCGTAATTTATTCTCTTTCCAGCCAGATCAAACATTACCATCCCCCGCGGTTCTCAGATTTGTCCTCACTTGATTGGAGATTTTTTTTCACACAAGCTTTTGATAATGAGTCAGCTCACCTGTTAATGGGATTATTGCAGATTACCAGATTAAATAGGTTTTTCACACAGACAAGAGCTGAAGGCTATTCTCCTCCCAGCAGGCTTTGATCACCTCTGCTGGAGTGTCGGCTGAGGTGAGAGAGCCGCGTCGCAGGTCTAATATAACAGGAAGTGAGTGAGGACACAATGGAATCAAAGGAGATCACAGTTTTTGTATCATGGTGCAGAAGCTGTCAGGAAACCTTGTGTCTCTGTTATGACAACGACACAGCTTTCTGTAAGATCAAAAGGCATTTGTGAATTTATCCAATCAGCCTAAAATGGCTATGACACAAGAGTAGATGCTACTGTATTCCCACAACTTGGGAAACATTTCAAACAGTATAAATGCAATATGTATGACATTTAAATAGAACAAAAACGTTTTTTGTGAGGCTGCACATGAGCTAAATGCCCACTGTATTGTGATGTTTACATGTTTGCATGAGCTAAACAAACTAAAAACATGGCATCATTATATAACGGTAAAACTATTATAGTCACATTGACTTTGACTATAATCAGTTCATCATTGGATGTTTGTGCCTAATTTGGAAAAATTCCCTAAAATCCTTCCTGATATATCTCTTTCACCAGATTTTTGATGGACTGTGAACAACTCTGAACCAAAGTATTGAGTCAATTAAAATGCTGACATGATCATGTCTCTTGATGAAAAGTGAGGACATGAAAAGAGGATTTAAGTTCCTGAGGCGAAAGTCTATATCTTTCCCGAAATAAAAAGCAAACCAGAAAATAGTTGGAACTAAAAAGTCAACCCTATGGTGGTGCCGGAAGAAAATTCAGGGGTTGATCAAAGTAAAGGGGTTCGTCCTCTGCTGACCATAAAGTTCTGTACAGAATGTTATAGAATCTAGTTTGTACTTCAGTCATACTTCCAATTATAGAGCCAAGACACTTGTTCTGTTATATGATGGTGAGATGAGCATCTTCTGGGTATTGGTGTTTAAACGTTCAGATTCAGGACAGTATTCAAATATACAGTATAGTCCATCAAGAAGAAAGTATAGACGGTGTTTTGATTACAGGAAATTGCATACTGTTGTTTTTTTTAAATGTCAATTATGATCATCTTTCTCTTTGTTTTTCTGTAGGCACATGTTGAATGTAACCTGGGAACACAATGACTTCTCCTTCAACAATAACGGTTACCTGGTGAATCCAGCCATGACAATTATCACTTTGGACAGAGAGAGACAGTGGGACAAGGT
Organism: Gobionotothen gibberifrons; assembly: GCA_943591055.1. Classification (NCBI taxonomy): domain Eukaryota; kingdom Metazoa; phylum Chordata; class Actinopteri; order Perciformes; family Nototheniidae; genus Gobionotothen; species Gobionotothen gibberifrons. The sequence goes on along the minus strand of CALSBZ010046842.1, from coordinate 1,533,674 downwards.
GAGCCTTTCACAACATGTTGATAAAACATTATTGTTTCTTTCCTTCAAAGGATCAGTTTTTGTGTGCACAAAAAATATATTTTCTATTTGACTGTTGCTAAACGGTAATGTGACAAAGACAAATTGCAGTTTTGTTCGGCAGGTACATTGTTGGTTTCATTGATCTTGCTAAAGGCAGTCATTTCATACATCACTGGTCTGTTTGCAAAGACCATTCAGAAGAGTCAGAGCACCATTGATACCCATTAACTATTTAATAAAAGGATAGTTTCCCCACACAAAGTACAACGTCACACACACCTCCTACCCTCCATCTCGTTAAAAAGATATTACAAGAAAACCCACGCACACACGTTTATATGTTGCTTCATTGACTTGTCTGGAGATTGATTAATTTAACCACAGGTGGGCTGATGTGTTGTGGACGTCCTGACTGGAGGGAGTTCACTTCCTCCACTGGTTGTATGGGTGTTCAGTTAAACATCCAAAAATAGCCCCAGGTGCTTCAAAAGCTAATTATGTAATTTTTAAAAAAAAATCTTCCCGTGGGAGCATGATCCCGGACACCCCTAGAGTATGTGAGATCAAACTCACAAATGAAGCAGGTTCACATGGATAGGATACTAGATAAGTTTGCCAGGCATTATACACTACACATTTTCTTGGATTGCACCATAGTCCTAACAAATATTTTGTTAGCAAGGCAGGAACTCGAGAGCTATTTCCATTGCGGAGGGCCCACAGACCCCCTGTTTTGCGTCCCCCTCACTTCTCGAACCAAAGTAACCCCCCCCCCCCCCCTGCACGGACTGCCCTCATCGGACCACCCTCATCTCGCCCTGGCAGCACCCCCCCCCCAAAGCAGTAAACCTAGGGATAACATTATTAATGTTATGCTGAATTATCAGAAAGATTGTGATGAGATTGACATTAAAGAGGCACTATGCTTTTTGGTGTTTTCCTTTTCCTATAGTATGTTATACATAAAGGTTTTTGTGGATGTAAATTGTCTGCAAAGGCTAAAATCCCAAAGTTCCCTTCAGAGGGAGTTTCTCTCCCACAAATAAAGCACTTTTTGTCTGTCAGCCTTCAATCTCGTGCACACACACACACACACACACACACACACACACACACACACAC
>CALSBZ010046842.1:1517357-1527531 GCA_943591055.1 Gobionotothen gibberifrons | reverse complement strand
CACACACACACACACACACACACACACACACACACACACACAGTATCTCGTGCGCACAAATTAATAAAACGTGGCCTCGTTTTATTTATTTTTCTCTCTATGAACCCTCCAGGGCTCCGTACTATGCAACTGGAGTGGCAGTGTTTTTTCTCTGAGTTAACTTTTCAATATGAAGTGTAACATATGTTTATTTGGTGAGATCATTACAGTCTGAGCAGGGTCGTGATGTTATTCATCTCTGTATATTTTCCTAGAATTAGAAATTCTGATTGACTGGACTAAAAGCCCATGAGTGGACCGATCGCTGGACAAACAGCCAGACTGATCAATATGACTGGCAGGAGAGAGGAATAACTGAAAAGTCCACAGAGAGTTGGGATTGCACTCCCCCTCCCTTTCATTTTTATGATTCCGTCATTACAAGCTTTACTGTCTGGTGTGATCAGAAAGGATTGTCCCCCGTCCTGCATAAACAGCAAAGATTATGTGGGAGGAAAAACATTTTGTCCAGAATTTTTTTTTGTTGAGCCCTCCAGGAATATCATGAGATTTACAGAAGCACAGCTGAATGTGTGTGAAATAAACAGACCAATGTTTGGCTTTGAGTTAGCTCCCGTTTACACCAACTTACTCACTATCAGAAGTATAGTGTATTTGATCCATGTACAGAAAATGAAACAAAAAGGGGGAAACTGCTCTTCTCACCTCTTATTTCTCCTAACTGTGACACATCTATTCCCACATGGTAAACTGTGCAGATTAAGCCTCTTGTCGAGACTATAAATTACTCTATGGAAGTGACTGATAAAGGGGTTATTGACTTTATTGACTAAAAACATATTTATATTCTACAGATGATACAAATGAATAAACTGTGTATCCCCAGTAGTAGGAAATAATTAATAAGGCATTTCATATTGGTTACTACTTGGGTTTAGATTTTGCCTACATCTTAAATGGATAAACAAATGAGAAGCGTATGCACAGTATGGGGACACCTATAGCCGCATTCACACCGAGTACTTTTCACCCGTACTTTTCGCGTTTAGTTCCGCTAGTACCCCTGATGTCGCGTTCACACCAAAAAAATGCCAGGAACTTTTCACCCCATTTTTAGCGCCTGCTGAGAGCAGGTACTTTCCTGTGGAAAAAAAGTACCCCAGTTCTGATTGGCTGGGCGATTGCAAACCACGCCCCGTAAAACTCTGAAATGTTTTGTAGAGCCGCCATTTTATTATCCTCGCATTGCATTATTAGCATTAGCCCAGTGCAGAAACGCAGAGAGACTAACTTATGACAACACAAAATAAAACATGGGAGCGGTGGAGATGAGGAGGTGTCGGCGTTCTGGCCGTTTACTCGGAAGGCTTCAGTAGAAGCTGCTGGGAGTCCCAGCAGCTTCTACTGAAGCCAGTCCCCAACTCCGGGGACTTCCGGCCGGGGATTTTGGGCGGCAGTATACGCCGTGAAGTTGTTTGCGGCCTGCCAGTAAACCCAAAGCAGAAGAAGAAGAAGTGACGTCCCCCAGGGACTTATTTCCGGTGTGAACGCGATCTGTACTTAGTGCCCTGGGGTATTAAGTGCCGGGAACTAAGTACAGCAAAGTACTCGGTGTGAACGCGGCTTATGTCAACCATTGTATGTACCTTTGGAGCTCTTTTAGTTGTTTTGTCCTGCCGTCTTAGTTCAAATTAAGAGATATCTTATTTTTTTTTAAACTTTGGGTCAACATTTTTGCAGATGACAAATAGGCAAATACACAAATAGGCTTTTCATTGCGGTTATTCATATAGACCAGGGGTCGGCAACCCGCGGCTCTCGAGCCGCATGCGGCTCTTTAAGCCCTCTGCTCTGGCTCCCTTGAGCTTAGACAAAAAAGGAAATAAAAGAAGAAAAAAAAGTATTTGTAGGACTATGTACATTTTGTTGCATGGTTGAAAATGTTTCGCATCTTGTATTTTGAGGTGATACTGTGACACATAAATAAAAAACAAAACGTTTTTTATTAGGTCAACTAAAATATGCATCGTGCGACGGTCCCGCGCCAGCGCCTTTTCTTGCAGGTGAATAACCTGATCCCCAGCTCTCCCCAGTTATATGCTTTCAAGCCAACGATGCTGGTTTACCGGTATGTTTGATATGTAGAGAGAAGTTGTCACAGGTGCTGCAGCCTTTACGTATCGAGGAAAAACACGGAAGAGGAAGACAGCTGACGATCTTCAGTCATAATTCAATCAGTTAACTCTTTTTAGGGTGCAGCTATATGTTTTATTTATTTCAAAGTGGGCCCATTTTAATTATATTCATTTTCTTCAAATGTGCAGAGGACTCCCCAAGTGCTGTGTTGATTAGGCCTGTGTATTTTTTTTAATTCTCCTTATAAGAGTTCTTTGTTTATTATTAGAGGTAAACAGTTTTCTATAATGTAATAAATAATAAATGCAAAAAAACTGTAGTTTTTGTCTATGATATAACAATAAATACAACTTTATAAGCTATCAAGCTATCAAATATGTTTTGTGGCTCCAGACAAAAAACATTGGAAAAGGGGGCAAAATGGCTCTTTTGGTCAAAAAGGTTGCAGACCCCTGATATAGACTCTTGATTGAATTACCAGAAAACATGCTATATTGCTCTATATATTTATCATTATAGAGATATTAAAGAATATATCAGGATAGAAAACGTTTGCCCTATCTCAACATGACAGTGCCCCCATACACAAAGTCAGGTCCATAAATAAACAGTTTTTACCCAATTTGATGTGTAAGAACTTAATTGTGATCTGAACCCCATCCAACACCTTTGCAATGAACTGAAGGCCCTGACACACCAAAGCAAAATCAAATAAGTAGTTGTGACAGGGCCAACTGTTGTGTCGCCTCATGTTTGCCTGAATCTTGGCAAAAAAGTTGCACACCACCAAGAATACAGCCAACAGCCAGCTATTACGTACGTTGTGTGCCTTCGTGATAGGTGACTACTCCCCCTGGAGTGGTAGTCTGTATTCTTTATTCAAAAGGAGAAACTGATATATATATATAGAATCTAAAAATACAGCGCAAGACAAACCTAGAGCTAAACGACGTCCAAACTCGACTGACATCTGATAATCGGCTTTGTCAGGGCCTTACAACACAGATTGCGACCCAGACCAAATCACACAGTTTTGGACTTCCCTGATGCTCTCTTCGCTGAATGGGACCAAGTCCCTGCAAATCCTTCCAAGAATAATGGATGGTTTTGTAGTAGCAAAAGTAAGTAGATTAATACCCATCATTTTGGATTGGCATTAGTATTACCAGATTTAGCGTGCCACGTTGTGCTGAGTCCTGCCCAATATGGACAATCATACCATCTCTTCATACTATTTTGTTACATTTTCAGGCTCTTTGTTTATTCTAAATACCGCTCTGATTGGTTAGCTGACCGGCTGCATGGTGATTGGTCAAGAGCTAAGAGATGTCCCGCCCCTTAGCCTATAACAAACAATGTGTTCCAAAGTGGTGTCACTATTTTACAGAAGTAAACAAAAACAGTCCAATGTTGGCATTTCAGGCAAGGTGGGGAGTGTGTGGGAGAGAAACTCCTTCTGGAGACCATTGCAGACCATTTACATGCACAAAAACGTATGTAACACACTACAAGAAATAGAAAACCCCAAAAAGCAAAATAGGGACTCATTAATGCTGTACAGCTAATCTAAGAGTAATTTATATTGCCTACAGAGGACGTTGGAAGTGGCAAAAAATGTAGACAGTGCGGGACACTACGCAAAAACATGGCAAAAAGTTGCCCAACGACGTCGAATAATCAGCTTTTTCTGTCAGGGCCTTACAACACTGATTGCGACCCAGACCTTATCACCCAACACAGTGTTGGACATCCCTAATACTCTCTTGGCTGAATGGGACCAAGTTTCTGCAAAGCCTTCCCAGAAAAGTAATGGCTTGCGTAGTATTCAAAGTAAGTAGTAGGGATGCACCGATTTGACCTATTTCAGCCGATGCTGATTCCGATGTTAACAGTAACAATTTTGCCAATGCCGATGTTTTACTGTAACTTATAATAGTAGGTTATTGCGATCTAGGGCAGCCTATCCCTTTAAGAGAGAGAGGGGATGGGATACGTGTGTAGCGTGTGCATTTGTGGAGTGAGTGAGTAAGCGTGGTGTGTTTTTGAAAGTGGACGGGAGTAGCAGCAGTATAACAAAGTCACAAATATAAACAACGGCCTCACAAGAGCATTGAATGTTGGATTTCATTAACCGATCCTGAAAACACTCTCTACACGGGGCAGAAGTCCAGCAGCACGCTTGAGTCGAAAGCTAATGCTGGTGTTTCGCTTTACCTTCACAGTACAATGAAAATATTAATTATATTTTCCATATATTCATATAGTTGATCATATCATTACTTCTGGTTGATTACTGCATTGTAAATGGCAATCCCTGGATACTTTTTTTGCATAATCAATCTTAGTAATTTCATTTCAGCCTTTTCTAGTTACGGAGTTTTGCCTTTCCCACGCATGTGATAAAACGTTTTAAATACAATGTAGTAAAGAGTAGCTAATTAAATCAATCAGAAAAGCGGATCGTTTTATTGACGAATCACCTCTGTCTAAATGAACTGGCTGCTTCTCATTACTGTGTCTAGTGAATGCTCACAAATGTAAAATCAGTTTGTAATGCACTTGTTGAATTATGGCAGCCGAATCAGCATTTAATAGCCCCATCAGATTCTGAATAAAGTCAGCAATCGGTGGGATGAGTCCGCATTCGGTGTAATTGGGCTCCAATTGGTCCTCTGCGACCTTCATTGCTTCATTTCCCAGCTGTGAGTCACAGGAGCACATTTGTGGAACGTAGTCCTTAAGAGGTCACAGGTTCTTCAAACAAATGTTTGATTCCAGATGTTGATTATGTATTCAGCTCATTTCCCCACAACATCCAATTAAAATTAGCTAACTGGTAATATAGCAGAGGGTGGAATTGCTTTCGTTGCATAAGATGTGTAATTGCACTCTCTTCATCCCCAGTGACCCGAAAATCAATTTCCCTCCAAATCAACCACGAACAAAATCTCACTTCGCTGCACATGCACATATCACAAGGATGTGCGATAACAATGTATACAGTCGGAGAATTGGTGACAACTGTATTAAGATTGGAGGTCAAGATAGACAATGTTATGCAGTTGTGTCATTACTATTCATTGGAGATATGCGTGAGGCAATATGGCTGTATGGTAACCATCTGGAGTTAGATGCAGGGATTTCTCACTTGCTCGAGTTGATTCACCGCTTCTCTCTCAACTCATTCAGGTGGGGACCTTCGAGATGGGGATTCTGCAAATGAGATACCCCGTGTGGCCGCGGTATGGCACTTACTTGGAGCCAGTGTCGGACTACAGGCATCTGACAGTGGCTACGCTGGAGGAGAGGCCCTTTGTCATTGTGGAGGCAGTGGACCCTATGACTGGTACATGCGTCAGCAACACTGTACCCTGCAGACGACAGTCCAACAAGACGGAGTCGTAAGTGATGTTGGCAATAAGAATCAATGAAAAAGTCCCATTTCAACATAACCCACTCAGAGCCTAAAGGATTGATTTGCATAAACCTTTTGGGGTGGTTGATAGCTATTATTGTTATTAAAGCAGACAAATCCACATATTGAACTGTCACGGTTAGGAAAGAAACATGCTCTGAAAACTGGGGGTCCTGATTTAGAAATATTAGGCCAATAGGCTTATATAATAGATGTTGCATTCACAATTGGTGGTAATTTTTGAGTTTGAGTTGTACAATGTAGTGATATCATTTCAAAAGAGAGGACATTTTAATCTATCAACCTTCATGAACTACCAAAACGCATGCAAATTTGAAGTGTGTGGTCATGTTATTGACAAATGATCCCAAGATCAGGTACTTGCTTGCTGAGTTGAACCAGCCAACAGCCAAGTATCATTTAGGCCATTTGGCAAGTTACATAATAGCATTATTGGGAATTAGCTAGAGCTCAATTCCCATTTCACTGGAAGAATACCCTGTTAGAACTGTCTAGTTGCATATCGGTGACTGACTGTTTTTTAAACAGCTACTAAAAATACATATTTTCCAGATGTGTCTGATCAACAGGAGTTCAACAAAAAAAAAGTAGTTGTTTATATAATATATTCTTGCGCTGTCAGATCTATTTTTGCCATTGTAGACGCCAGGAATGCGTCCATGTTTAATGCATTATCATTAGAAAATCAATTGCTTAACACAAAGAATCCCTGTTATGCAAAACCACTTTATATCACTGTACGATCCCGAATGCACTCTCACAAACCCATCTTAATTGATTTTGTATCCAACTTGAGAGCGCCATTAGGTATGAGATTAAGATGCTCTTCCCATGCCATTAGCCCAGGCATGACTTCTTATCACTCAATGAGGTGAGATACTCATTAGGCTGCTTGGCCAGAGCGTAATATCCCAGGCATCACCCTGTGACCCAGTCAGGGAAATATATGTGCTGCATAGTAGGGTATCAATTAGATGGGTTGATTAGGCCATGTCATCAATCCTGAACACCTAGAGACTGATATTGGTGTGCATTAGTGGGGGAATGAAGCCCTGGCCATTATCCATTACTGACAATAGTGTTAACCAGATGAAGGGGGCACAAGATGAGGATCACGTCCCTTCAGTGTTATAACACTATAGTGCTTCATTGCTCATGCTGACCATATCATCCTGCTGGTATAAATTGCATAACTCTACAGTTTGTCGGGCTAATGTTCATGGAGGTGCAAGAAAAACCAAGGCAGAGGCAGATAAAGTCAATAAGAATCAATCGGCACTGTGGTCTGCTGAAGTATAAACACTTTAGACAAGTCCGAATCCCAAATGCAAATTGGGCTGACTCTGGAACCTCTCAGTACATATTTAATTTCAAATGTTTTTGTATTAACAATGTATCAGCATGTGAGAATACTGAGCGACAAATTACCAGGTTTTTCTGATATAGATATCCAAAAGTAGTTGTGGTTGTGATCCAGATAGGGCTGCCCCCAATTATTAGACTAAATGTTTGTCGGCTCAAAAAGTCTTACCCCCTGATCCCACCGGAAGCGTCTGCGCTGCGGCGTTTTTAGTGATCGCGGCCACTCTAGTCAATGGGTGCTATTCCACCAGACCCGCGGCTCGAAGCGTCCCAGAAGCTCCTCGCCGCAAGGAATTTCTAAAATATAGGATGAATCCTATTTTTGACGCGGCGCAGCCGTAAGGTAATGTCGGGCAGGCAGGAAGTGGAACATTCAGAGCATATATAGCATATTTAAATATATATATACACACACACAAACTAATTTTGCAGCCCCTATCCCTCCGTAGTCTTTCAAGTAGGAGGAGAAATGCCAGCGTTCTCCTCCGGTCTACAGGCACTGTGTAAATTATATATATAGAATAATTATGATGATGAATGCATTTTTTTACCACTAAAATACAGCAACATATCTTTGATTCATGTCGTTTATAACTGGGATATTACAATTATTATTAACTTTGTCTGTAGTCTACAACACAACAAAATAGGAAATAACAACAATAAACACGATTTAAACAGACACAAACATAAACCATTTAACTACGTAGCCTACTTACTTGTAGAAGTACAATTGTCCAGGAAATATTCCAAAATCAACAACAACTGCGAGGCTGCACACACGACGCTCCGCTTCCGCAACGTTTTGAAACGCGCCTGGTGGGTTATGACACAGGAGGAGGCCGGACCAAAACCGCGGCGCAGCCGTAACGCGGCGCAGACGGACCCGGTGGGATCAGGGGGTTAGTCGCATAGGAAGAAAGAAAAGAAAAGGAAAAAAAGGAGGGACCATCGGAGCGCAGCTTCCCGAATGCCGGCTTCATTGCAAAACATGAAGCTTAATTACCCCTGGCAATGTGTGTTCCTTTCTCATAATCGGAGGAAAACAACAGCAGTCTGGCAGTAGCCCAGCCTTGTATCAACAATTACAGTTTAGACCTATAATATATACATTCTTACCCCAGAAAAACATAAATTAAAGCTTTAATTTCATGATGAGGGCGTAATGTGCGGAGGTATTTTTGCAGACGTTCACATTTTCAGTGTTTCCGTTTGCTGTGAAGTATTTATTGGGTTGTTATATTCAGATAAGAATGATAGAAACTAGAACTAAATGTTCAGTGTGTGTCCTTGCTGCTTGTTCCAACACACACTAACCCTCCTTACCAGAGCCTCTGCTGTTTACACCGTTGACTGCTTCGTCCTGCACCGTGACTCTCATGCTCTTTCTACATTTTACATACCATGCTGTTATAATAACATTCTTTCCCAGCCCTTGAAACTGAAACTATTTTAGGATAAAATTAAATAAATAATATTAATAATCATAATCTATCATATAAATATGATGATTGGTCAACTAATCGCCAGAATTGAAGACTATTGGTGGACTAGAAACATCTTTAGTCGAAGGCAGCCCTAGATCCCGAACACCTCAACAGCACTCCTCTTTAACAGTTTCCATCACCAACGTGCCCAATATTAGATAAACAGTTGTGTTTGGCCCATTGAGTCCACTGATTTACAGAGCCCACAGTCCACTGTAAATCCAACACACTCTCACTCCATAATCGTCCAGGAGCGACGCTTGGTCAGGGTCCCGTGGCGTGCAGTTGTGACGCTCCTAAATTCCTTCAGCTTCATAAAGGGACGCAAATAGCTTTCAACGGATTGCAATGTATTCCCATCTGCGGCAGGATTTGACGCTCATGGAAGCACGGCATTCATTTGTATCGGCTGCCCTTAATGTGAGCGTCCATATTTTTCCGGAGTTTAGGATGGCAGAAGACACTACACTACCCAGAATCCCCAGCTATCGTTTAGGACTACACCATGTGCTCTGTTTGACAAACCCCGTGATTAGTTCTCAAGCTCTGTGATTGGTTGACCTCCAACTGCATTCCATATGAAAAAAAACGTTTCGTAAAAGATAAAATCATACTTTATTCAGCAGTGCTTGCTTTACTATTTGAAAGTCATCACATGAATGCATTGTAATAAATGGTTCGGCTGCATTAAATATTACACATCTGTCGTAGTTCTTTATTTATCTACAGAAATCGGGCTCAGAATAGACCGGATTCTTTTACAGTTCAGTTTTAATTTCACAATAAAGTTAGTAATAATATTTTGTTTTGATATTATTGTTTTTTATTAACTACTAGACCGCTGGGTCATGTTAAGACCATCTTTTCTGTGTTGCTGTGGGTTTTTTCCATCGCTTTTGTGTTACAAATATCAAAACAATAACTAAATATATCCGTCGTAAACTAAACCAGAAACAGCAGTATATTTTATTTTGTTAACACTGTAAACTTGACAGGTTTTCAACCCAAACCACCTACTGGTTAAAGCACGTTATTACACGTTTAGAGTAATGCAATGCAGGTAGATTGTGTTGCTTTTTAATTACTGTTTAAAATGCCTTTTTCTTAATGTATTTCATTTCTGAAATACATTAATGTACATACATGTATTTCTTCAACAAGAAGACCCCTTAGGTCACAGGCTCCTCCAACAGTGCAACACAATAAAACAGATACACAGAAGAAATAGTGCAAGTAAATTCAAAAAGAAAAATAGTAAAAAGTTAAATAGTGCAATACGAGTCTACAAGTGATTGGAATAAGATATATTAGACTAATCATTTCTAAGTAGCAGCCAGATTAATGTTATGGATGTTGTTTCAAAGTTCAGGTGTTTAATAGTCTTCTGGCCTGTGGGATGAAGCTGTCCCTGAGTCTGGTGGTTTTAGTCCATGAAATGCCAGACGGCAGCAGACAGAACAGTTTGTGGCTGGGGTGATGGGGGTCTTTTATAATCCTGAGGGCTTTCTTTAAGGTTAACCTGGTATTTTTACTACATTTATTTTAGTTACTTTACAGATTTAGATTAATGATGTGAAATATAAACAACCCTTAAATCAGACTTTAGTTACACCTGAGTACAATTCAGTGAAGGTGATTGTGAAGTGCCAACAATCAGGCGAGATATTTGGTAGTGGGTGCTTGAGAAGACAAAAAATGTATCTGCAGATCCCTATAAAGCATATTCATTACTCGTTATTCTCTACTAATAGTT
>CALSBZ010046842.1:1497733-1512357 GCA_943591055.1 Gobionotothen gibberifrons | reverse complement strand
TTGAACTTGCTTGGCGTGACCTCTTTCCAGTAGGAACAGGGCACTTGGCTCATGACACGACTTTCAACAGGGACATACTGAGTGCATCACGGCCAATTTTGGCAACCCGTCGGACCCGTCTTGAAACAACTACCCCGTCACATTTACGATGCTTTCTTGTTTTGACTTTGGCTTGTCATGACCTTTCATATAAATACAAACTGTGTATTTATCAAATTTGATCGAATCAGACTTGAAGAATCTCCAGTCTCGCAAGCAGTCACCGACTTTCAGAGTGCAACTATTTTATAGCTAGACTATACACCCTGCTATCACTATGAGGCTTGGACAGAAGGCCAGTAGAATAACTGTACTTTTCAAAAGTTTCATGGGTAATGCAGCAGTACCGTTCTTTAAAATAATTTAGTTTAAGGTCAGAACGAACAAACTGTTGCTAAAATATTGTTTTGTTTATTTTAATTACCTTGCAGCGTGTACAATTCCAGAGACCCCTTCCTGCAAATTTTAAAATGTTGCATTTCAGTTTCTTCAAATGTGTCAAATGTACAGCACAGCTGGGGAAATGGAGTGGGATTTGCTTTTAATTTTAATTTGGTGAAGGCTAACTATTTTACATAATAATCCCCTGCTTTACAACTTGATCAAGAAGAACATATTTCAGAGAGTGTTTTCTTCTTGAAAGGGAAACAACATACATAACTACAGGTACACAGATGGCCACTGACAGTGACACTGAAATAATGTACTTTTGTCCGTCATCACCTAACTATCCATGAAGCAGCTTCCAGACAATATTCTTAAACAATATCCGCACTTTGAATAAATACCTCACACATACATTTAACACAATTCCAAATCCCACATTCTGCCAGCCAACTTAAAAGCCAGACATGAACCCTGGCAGCTGGTGAGTTGGGGGATGTTAGGAGCGCTGTGTTTACTCGTGGTCTGCTGGCAGCCATGTTTGACTCTGAAGTGTTCATTTGTTTGGGTTTGTTGTGGCTCAGCTCTGCCTGTTCGTCTCATTGCCTTCCAGTCCTGATGTGTGGCTGCAGAGTCCATTAGACTGAAGGTCTGGGGGAGGTTAGGGGTGACGTATCATTAGTGCTCTCTGCATTGCGCCCATGGCTCACTAGTTTGCTGCCGCATCACCTCACACTGCCCACTTTATGCGCTATAAAGGTGTGTCTGTTTGGGTTTCTCTGAGAGCAAATAAAAGTCGAATGGGGGACCATAACCCGTATGTGGATACATATAAACAGAGAAAATGGATGGTCAAGTTTTTCAAAAGATATTCTGCTAGGCTGAGATAGACAGCAATTCTGAAGCTTTTCGAGTTTTAGGAATACATCCCCCAATACACAGCAGTAGTTAATTTGCTCACTGGGAAAACTCACCACCCAATGGGCTTTTTAGGTGCAGTGGCCTGTATTAGTGTTACAACTAATGGTTGATATTACTAAAAACAGAATATTCTCACGTCTATGAATCACTGATTGCTCATAAATTAGAAAACATGGTCAGTTCCTGTCACCAGAGCGGATTCTGACCTTTTCAAAGTTTATTTACATCTTTAGACCAAATTAGCTTCTTGTTACGCAAACAGCAAAAAGCTTCCTGCAGGCTATTCTTCCAACTAATGATAAAAACAACCAAAATATCAGAATCAAATGCCTTGAATTTCAGGATGCTAATAAACAAATAAACGTTCAACAAGTGTTCCCCTCTGATGGGATTATAAAATCCCATAAATTGTGAGGATTAGAAATTCAGTTATTTTGCCCATTAAAGATGGTAAAATCTGTTGCTTTTGGTCTATTGAAGAAAATAGGAAACGAAGAAGAAAACTTTTTCTATAAATCAAATCGAGAGGCTGTGGCTCAGTGGAGAGTGTGATGGACTTCGAATCAGGGGGTAGCGAGTTTGAGTCCCACTGCAGTCAGCATGTCGTTGTGTCCCTGGGCAAGACACTTCATCCCAAATTGCTCCTGTGGGGATTGTCCACAGTACTGAATGTATGTAAGTCGCTTTGGATAAAAGCGTCTAACAAATTACATGTAATGCAAAAAAAGAATATCACAGACCGAACAGTCCACTAGGCTGTCTTCTGCCCTCTTCCTGACTCACTGACATCATCCTGTTAGTGTGAAACTGAAGGACATTTTCATCCCCACGTTCCTGGTAATCCTGCTGGTAAGTAAGAGGGAATTGATTTCAACTCTTGTACTTTGTATGCTGAGCCTGAAACTGTCCTTTAAGCTTGAGCTGCGTGCTCTGTCTGGATATCAGTACTGTATAAGCAGGTACGCCGTGTCTTTTTATGCCAGGGTCACTCAGGCAGTTTGGCAGGTGGTCGGTATTACTCATTAAAACAGTTTAGCACACTGTAGTCCACCCCAAATTCAAGTCTGGGTCAAACTTGGGTCTGGGTGTTGCTTTGTTTCTAGAATATTTAAAAGATGCAATGCATAGCTTTTGAACAGCAATAAGAGATGTGCCGCAGTATACTCAACAACTACAACAAATACATGTCAATGCAAACCGACAGCTTGACCGTTTTTACATTTTGTTTTAAATTCTATTATCTTTTTTTTTTTAAATGTGGTTGACACCTGCATAATAGAATGGTGCAGTGACGCGTCCTAAAACCCTGAAGTAAGCTGCGCATGGGTTCCCTCAACAAAAAAGCAATGGGATTTCTCCATAGAATTTTGGAAAATAGCTGTAAATAAGGTCTGTGGAAAACGAACCGGTTAGATAAATGCATGCTTTGTTCAGCCGGATAATTTCCACATGTCTACCCTACTTTTATAATTCTCCAATCATAAATCTATCGATCATAAATCTATCGATTAGATTTATGATTTGTCTGCAAAGTCACAAACCCCCAAAGTACACCCTGTAGAGAGTACAACACTAACACAGAAAATGTTGAAGATTTTTATTTTTCCATTTCTTTCTTCCTGGTCTAAGTGACGTAACGACGACCAAATTGACCAATCCGTGGAGCTCCTCACACACCAGGATCCCTTGGCGTCACTATCAAACGCAGTGGGGGACCTTTAGCGTTGAGTTTTAATTATCAGGGAGTCCCTGAACGTTAGACGAGTTGGGATCGCGGAGAAACACTCACTCAGCCTTGTCTTTTCTCAGCCGCGCTACTCCGCGGAGTTTCATCGGCACACACACTCACTCAGCCTTATCTTTTCTCTGTGAGTGTGTGGTGAACTGTGTGAGTGTATGTGTGTGCTGAGTTCCGCGATGTCTCGCTGTCTCGCAGACCCCACGCAGCAACCAGGAAACGACACCAGTAATACAGCTCACACTGTCCGCTCCTCGATCCTCAAAGGGCGGAGCAGCGAGCCCCGCAACGTCCCACCAACACGGCACCCAGACCCCACGCAGCATTCTCATCTGTTTGACATTACTGGTGTCATTTCCTGGTTGCTAACAAACGCCATTGTAACACATAATCACTGATGTTCCGCTGTAACGGTGGTGGACTAATCAGAACAGAGTGGGCGAGCTGACCAATCAGAGAACAGTGGGCTCATAGGTAGGGGGGGGGGGCAGGAGCTCCAACAAGCCGTTTAGGAGTGAATACACATACTATACAGAGATGCTGTATGAGAAACCAATGTGATTTTGGAACATTGAACAATGTAAATCTATTCTAGTATACCTCAACAATGGAATTATGATCAGTAGAAATGGCCATGACATGGGACCTTTAAGGTTATGGTTTATCGTATTGTCATATTGATATTCTGTACAAACTGTGAAGTCCACTGAGACAAATGTAACATTTGTGATATTGGGCTATAAATAAACATTGATTGATTGATTGATTGATTGATTGATTGATTGATTGATTGCTTGATTGCTTGATTGATTGATGGACCATTGGTTGGACCAAATGACCCATTTGATTGCTTGAGTTTTAGTTCTCGAAATTGTTATGTTGATCCTTGTGTTTTTTTTGTAGACCAAACAATTAATCATGAATTTATATCCTATAATCTTGGCAATGAAAAACTGAAGTCTTAGATTCTCATTGAATACATTATGACATTACATTACGTTATGACATTTTGAGAATGGTGGCTATATGGCCACGTTGTAATTATCCAGTCCAAACTATAAAGCAAAGAGTTTCACTCCTGTCTGCCATTGTTTGTTGTGATTAATTTACGTCGGATTGGTTTTGGTCCACCCAGCTGTCTGTCCATCTGTCGGGGCCGTGACACAATGTGCGAGCCTGTGGAGTGGCTCCTACTGTCCCTCCTGCACCCCTCCCAACACCCCTCCAACAAACTGACGTCAGAGCGTCTTGTTCTCTCATCAACTCCGTCACCTGCTTTAAATATCTTACTCACTCATTCTTTCTAATGTTCTTGTTGAAATCTGTGTAAGGACTAGCTGTAAAAATGCATAACATTATAGCACACAGGTGTTTTTGATTATCACGGTTATGGAATAAACTGTTATTAGTTTTTGTATATGCATGATGCATGTTTTGTAAAATAGCGGTTTCTCAAATGTAGTGGACTGTTGAAAGTTATAATTTCAATGACAACTGAGCAGTCTGGGTCAACATAAACCAATAATGTGAGGGAAAAAAATCAGTTCTCACAGAGCTAGACACTGCACTGACCTCCACATGAAACTTGAAGAATACACTTCTGTTTTTGATCATTATAACCAACACATTCTTTGTTTTTCCATCTTATTTTGCCTTTCAGCATTGTGGGTCACACTGAGCCGTACACTAAGCTGTGCTGTAAAGGCTTCTGCATTGACACCCTGAAGAAGTTGTCCCGCACCATCAAGTTCTCCTACGACCTCTACCTGGTCACCAATGGCAAGCACGGCAAGCTGGTCCGAGGCATTTGGAATGGGATGATCGGAGAGGTAAGAAGTACCAGCAGTTATGGCGCATTTCCACTGCAGGGCCTCGCACGGCTTAGTACGGTATAGTTAGGCCTTGGTAGGCCAGGCCCACTTTATGCTGTGTTTCCATTACAGTTTAGGAACTGGGGTAGTAACTATAGTAACGCAGTGTAGGCGGAGCAGTGAAGTCATCTTCAATGCGAAACACAAAACGAACATCAGCCGTTAGCTGCCGTCCTCATATCTGTTCAGAAACTAGACAAAAGTACAAACCACAGACTGTCTGTGTCATGGCGAATACAGTCGCTGGTTTATTTATGTCTGTATAGGCCGTTGTTGTGAGTGTGGACGGTACTCCACAGTGGCACCACTATTGGGGCTTTCACACCAATGCCGTTCCAGGACCGGTTCGGAGCTAGAGCCTGAAAAGCACTGTTTTTTCCTGTTCACACCGCAGCGGAGCCGCCTCTAAGCTCCGGAATCCGGTTTGTTTCAAGCACCAACATTTTTTTGGTCTAGAAGCAAGGACCGCATAGGCCTACGTCACGCCTACGTCGGAGGGGGGCGAGATTAACCTGAGCTAACAGTTAAAGGCGAGTACTGCAAATACAAGTTGTAACAAGCAGTAGTGCTGAGCAAAGTGACTAGAACTAGACACACTTGTAAAAAGAAAACACACTTTATAAAGTCAGGCAACACTAACCAGGCATCGTGTGATTCTGTTTATTTGTGCCTTACTTTGACCATCCGTTCGCTGTTCATTGATCATTGTGGAGAGCAGGCAGACGTTTTGTTTTGTATTATAGCAGCTATTGGATGGAATCAATACATGGGCTTCACAGGTTGTCATGTCCGACTATCACAAGTAGAATCCTAATGAAAAATACGCTGGTAAAATGTGCCTGTAGAAAACGGCTTATGCCACAATAGGATAGCAACAACAAGTAGTCAAGATATTCAGTTTAGCTTCGGTTGCTATGCTAACATCACCCATTTTATACCAGAGAAACTTTAATAACAGCGTTGTGATGCCAAACAGCGTCAATTGTAGAGATGGGTGAGTCCTGATTCATCCGGATTATTAACCCGGATCCTAGTAATGACCTGGCCGTGACGAGTCTCCCCTCTCGATTAACCCGAGTCCTTTGAATCCTACACCTGGTGACGTACACATTAAAACTATATTTGCATCACTCGCTACTCTCCTTATAACATGTAAAATCACATTACAACTTACCCCAGTCCATCTGCCTAGCCTTTAGCAAGTAGGATAGCTGCCGTTTGGCTCAGGGGAGTGGACGCGGATCAGTGAAACTTCCTGCAGACTCGTGTGGACTCAGAGCCGTAGCAGATCCAGAGATCCAGGCAGACTCATCGTGTACGAGTCAACAGCAGACTCAGATTCGCAAATCCTGACTCACTGAATCAAGGGAACTTCCTTCACTTCCTACAGACTCGTGGGGACTCAGAGCCGTAACCGTATAGCAGATCCAGACTCGTCATGCACGAGCATAGCCGCGGGAACTGGGAAGTCATTTTACTTAGGGGGTGCGGACAAAAGTGGGGAGAGATTTCAACAACAGTAACATGAAGTGTTTCAAATGTACACCATTCGCAGCCCCGCCTCCAGCACCCCTACTCGTCATGCACGAGTCAACAGCAGACTCAGATTCGCCAAATTGCAAAATAACCCTTTTTTTTGTGATCAACATTTTTTATTAAAACAAAATACACTGTGTAGCGGAGGTTAATGTAACGTTAGTTTAATATGCTCGTCAAATGCAACAACTTTTTGGTTTGACCGGTAGGATTTCTACGCTCTTGGTGATGCTGACTCATATGACTCAAAGGACTCGTATGATCCGGATCTCTTCAATGACTGACTCAGAAGACTCAGAGTCCGTAAAAGGATCCGGATTTGCCATCTCTAGTCAATTCATACTGAAACAAATTCACTTATGGGGAATTGGGGATATGTATCAGCTGCTTGTGTGACAGTCAGACAGTGAATACTTTACATCGGCCGCTGCAGTGCTCCCGTTAGCTTCGGGTTAGCTCACACGGCAGCGGCCGATGTAAAGGTCGGTAAATGCCGCTAAAACACATGAATAAACAATGAACCACGGCACTCTGGAGAAAAGTATAAGGTTGGAGAAGTCGTTATTTAATTTAATCTGGCTTCGTATGATTAAAAGCAACACGATCATTGACGCAGTCCCCCATTGTTGTTGTTGTAGTGAGCGCCGTAAGCGACGACGTCATGACGCATCAGCGGCAGCACCAGTCGGGCTCTGGGTGGTGTGAACAAAACGGGGGCTGAAAAGAAAAACCGGTTCCGAACAAGAAAAGCTCTAGCACGGAGCTAGAACGGGAATCGCGTTGGTGTGAAAGCCCTATAATGTATGTGCCTGATTTCTTCCTCTGTTAGATGCTTTGCATTATTGCAAATATTCACTGCAAAGATGTCAGAAGATACTTTGGTAGTATTTCAATTTGATTAATCATTCATAAATCTAGGTTTTTTAATGATTGTTTCAGAGGTTCTTGGAAGAATGTTTTATAGACACTTCATAAATGTAGTATTGCTCATTCGTAAAGTTAAGGTGCTTCCAAGAAAGACATTTCTTAATTCCTTGGATTTTTGAGTGGACAAAATCTGCAAAGCACAGGTGGAGTTGTTGAGAATTTTTCTTAATCTGACCTTTTGATTTTTATAAACTGTATCGTCACAAAGGAATGTATTTTTGTTACTCCTGTATAAGGAGTAAAACCCAATCATTTACTCATTATGGTATAAGAATGAAAAACAATTGTGAAAGTAAAGGTTGTATCATTTATATTAAGTAAGAATGAAATGAGACTCAATTCCTTAGACTTTTTTGCTTCAGTTAAGAAAAAAACAATAATAAGGAAAAGCAATTTTGGAGTTGTGAATAATGAGTACATGAATAGGTTCCAAGGTCATCGTGGTGGGTGAGGGAGGGACTGCTGAAAGGAGGGGCAGGTGTCCTTATGAAAAATATCCTGTGCAAGAGTCGGCCGTCCCTCCTCTTGAGGAGTTGGAGTATACAACATTAGTCGGCCTGTTTTCCCCTCTTTTTTCTAAAACAGGAAGGCTATTGTGCTCAATGAGGCATCAACCTGCATAGGAGAGTTAATGGCTTGCATGAGGCGGAGTGCCTGGACTGTAAATCTACCAGCTCTCCATCAATATGATAAACAGTGGTGTGGGAGGGCCGAATAGGCTGAGAAAAATAGTGACAAGGGCTTTGGAACAAAAAAGGATCACTTCCTATTTGGCCAGAGCAAGCCTCGAAAGTAACAGTTTGCTAGTTGACAGCTATTTTGAGAAATAGACAACCAAATTTGGGTTTCCTTCTATGTTGGCAGCACTTTTGAGGATACATAAAATATGGATAGCCAAAACAGTATCCCAAAATATATATACATTACATTGCTGATTGTATAAGTGATATTTAGCTCTGCAACTATCAATTATATTATTTTCAATGACTCTTTTATTCTATTTCTTATTTTTAAAATCTAAGAAAATTGTGAAAAAAGTGTGTCAGTGTTCCTCAAAGTTCAAGGTGTCAATGTCAATTGAGAGGGGCCTTATTATACTTTTGGGGGGTTTCCCTTCCCCATAGTGTGTTATATAGGTTTTTGTGCATGTAAGTAATCTGCAAAGGCTAAAAACCCAAAGTTCCCTTAGTTTCTCTTTTGAAAATATTCACTTTATTATCTGATAAAGAGAAAAACAGGAGTTCTTTATAATAAAGGGGCTGAAAACAGCATTTCTCTGACATTTTTGTATGAAAATTGACTAGTTGTTAAGAAGACAAATTGTTGCAGCTTTAGTGGTATTTTAATACCGCTGTCAAAGCCAAAACTGGCACAAGACTACGCTACCTGTCGATGTATTCATTCACTTGCATACAGTAATTTGTTTGAGAGAAAATGCTGAATTATCTTTTGGGGGATTTAGGGTTTTGTTGGGATGCTGTAATAAAGCTTTAATTTTGTTTTAAACAACTTCGAAAAGTTAGTGTTTGACACCCTGCAGATCGCCAGGGACGTTTAGTCTGCAGTGATTAATTCCACTTCCTGTTTCTAATGTTTTGTCAGCATGCCTTATGTAATAGGCATTATGCTATCCTGTATGCTCCATTATTTTATAATGCATTAGAGAGGGATTAGATGGTGGTTAATGCATACACAATCCAGTGGTGGAAAAAGGCAAGATAACATTAGGATAGGCAATAGAGTAGTGCCAGTGTGGCTGCTGGAAGAACCAGACTGTACATCACCCTCAGGGACAGAGGCAGAGGGTTTTGACTTCACTGATGGATGAGATTTGTCTCAAAGGTCACCAGTATATTGTCAGATGCTGTTACACTGGGTCCAATTTATGATAATGCCACAAAAACATCCACTGTTGTGTCGCTCTCATCTCACCTAAAGAAATATCTCCATCGCCTTCCCCTCCACGACAGGTGTTCTACAAGCGGGCCGACATGGCCATTGGCTCGTTGACCATAAACGAAGAGCGCTCAGAGATTATAGACTTCTCAGTGCCCTTTGTGGAGACGGGGATCAGTGTGATGGTGGCCCGAAGTAATGGGACTGTCTCACCATCTGCCTTTTTAGGTGAGAGACTCCTACTTGTCTGTGGTAACTGGTTATTTATTTTTATATTAAACTGCATTTGTATGTTGTTGTGTTTAATGTTTATTTTTTGTATTCCTTACTGTATATAATAAAATACATTAGGGTGCAGTGTGATCTACATTTCTGGCCAGGGTCAACAGATGAAAATTGGCCTTCTTGGCTCATTACAGCTGTTCAACTGATACATTAATAATGTCACATTATGTACCCTCACAACATGAATACAATATGCATTACTAACTAATTAGTGTTATTGGACTTGTATTGATGGGATGGAATTCAGCTGCTTGCAATTCCTATATGACAAAATGTATGATAGTTTGATGATAATAATTTGTCATTGTTTGCCAGTTTGCAACAGATGAGCTTTGAAGGTTGAGTGTTTCTGTGAACTCTTTCTTCTGTCTGACTGTGTCCTATGTCCTCTTCCCCTAAAGAACCATACAGTCCAGCTGTGTGGGTGATGATGTTCGTCATGTGTCTCACTGTTGTGGCCATCACAGTCTTCATATTTGAATACTGCAGTCCAGTTGGATACAACCGCAGCCTGGTCACTGCTAAAGGTAAGTCTTGCCTCTCTGTTGTTGTTGAACTTGAACAGATAGACAGATTCAGATCAGCACAAACAGCCTTTAGGCTGCAAAAAAAGTGTGCCGAGTCTCTTTTTTCCTCTGCAAACTAAATTACATTTGCCATTTGTATGCACATGAAACAGAACCAAACATTAGATGGAGTATCTCCTTGTCACACTATTGTTTTTTTTTTAAATTCACCTTTGTCATACTGCAGACGATATGGAATTATTTTTGTATGTGCTTGAATACATTTATTTCAATATCGTCATCCCTGAAGTTCCACATATAAAGATCACAGATAGTGAAGTCTTGAAGGTTTTGAGGGAATTCTGAGAGTATGTGAAATCCAAGCCTCTTTACAGTGGCCACATATTGGATAAATGCCCGGCAAATTGACTGCGGTTTCATTTCGAAGCCATGTGGTCTATAAAGCTTCTTATAATGGATACAGAAAGGCTAGGATAGGGACTACACTCATGCCATGGCTTCCCACCTCCGTTTTATGTATTTTAGGACGTTTTGCATCTGTTTTTATTTAGCTGTCTTTGTATTAAGACAAACAGGACCTATAGACATACACTAATGGAGAGGTGTCAGAGAGAAGGTGCTGCTATTGTTTCTGCGCCCGGGAGCATTCTGGAGTTTGATGCCTTGCTCAATGGCAGGAGGTGAACTGGCACCTCTCCAGCTACCAGACAGCACTGTGTATTTTCCGATCACAACTTCAAACAGGCAACCCTTAAGTTGCTAAACCAAGTCCTTACAGGCTGAGCTAGTTCAACCGTAGTAGCCCCCAACCTTAACTAATTTAGTTTTTTTAGTTGACTAAAGATTTACACAAAGGCGGAAGTATAAAAACATTATAGGGACCATTCTGATCTTGACCATTGTAAATAGACGAGTGCATTTCCTCCAACATTGTTCACCATGTATAGACTGATACTGTCTACTCTACTTCGTCCTGTTTAGATCCCGGAGGTCCCACCTTCACTATTGGGAAGTCTGTGTGGCTGCTGTGGGGAATCGTTTTCAATAACTCGGTCCCCATTGAGAATCCAAAGGGCACCACTAGTAAGATCATGGTCCTGGTTTGGGCCTTCTTCGCTGTCATCTTCCTGGCTTCCTACACAGCCAACCTGGCAGCCTTCATGATCCAGGAGCAATACATCGACACGGTCTCCGGACTCAGTGACAAAAAGGTACAGAGCTCTGTCATTGCCAATGACAGAGCTGTGCGTGTGTGTGTGTTATCAGGCGTGATGTTGTGTTTGATCTACAGCTTAGGAAACACACAAAGTGGTCTATTGTGGGTGTGTAAACAGTGTGAGATACAGCTATGAAAGGCAAAAATCCAGAAGTGTCAATGTCATGGCTATGACTTTTCCTTTCCCCGTAAAACATAAAAGGGTTCGTAGAGTAAGTGGTGAAATTGAATTACACCCCCGGGTTCTTTGTATGGGGTTTTCTGTAAAATGAAATGTATTACACAAGTGGATTTTCCGGGCAGACGGTTATTACAATTCTTTGGTATTATCTTATGCATATTCGTCTTGCCTGAGGACGTGTTTTATAAGAGTATTGACAAGTAAATCCATGTTAAACCTCCAGCATAAGAAATGGTTTCTAGAAACTTTGCTCACAGGCAACTGAAGGGATTAAAGAGGCATTTGAGGAAAAGAGCAAGCTGTCCATTGCTCATTACGATTCTGGCAGTCATTCTCTTCTCATTATACATTAACATCGCTGTGCAGACAAAGAAATAGACCCATTTCGACAGCGATTCCATCAATTTTTTAACAGTATTCTGCATAGCAGCATGGAGGGGATGCAGGGTTGTACTGCTGTTTGTCCAGCTGTGCAGCACCCTTCAGGTTAAGAAAATGTAAATTAAGTACAAGATGAAGCCACAGAGAATGACCTTGTATCAGAGAGGGGAGTGATGAGGACTAGCATAGAGACTCTAAGGAGAGTGTGCTGTGTTAAGACAGATGATTACCTCATCCCTACCGGAGAGACACTTTACTTATAAGTCCTTGTGATGGGGTAACATATCATGTTAACTCTGACATCGCCCAACCTCCTTCGACCCTCCATTTGTGCCCGCCACACCACATCTCTGTCCTGTGTAGTACAATAAGGTGTATGCCAAAAGTGTTTTATGTTGTCATCAAAAAGAACAGTACTAGCAATGTTTACGTTTTTCAGAGTAAATACAGACATTTTTGGTCTTGCAAATAATTAGTCAAGGTCAGGAGGTCGTAGGGTATATTGGGTTGTGCAAGGTTAACATTTTGTATCCCTTTTTGCACTATAAACACAATCTATTGGAGAGGATTAGATCTGAGTAGGGGTGTAACGGTATACGTACCCGTACCGAAATTATAAAAAGAAAAAAATCTGCTGTACCGAAAACTTACCGAACCGTGACCTAAAAACCGAGGTACGTACCGAACCGAAATGTTTGTGAACCGTTATACCCCTAGATCTGAGCAAAAGTGATATGTTTTTCTAGATCTGAGATTAAAGTCAGACTTCAGAAAAAACTCTGAGATTGCTTAACCTCTTAAATCCGAAGGTACCCCCAGTGGACCCCTCCCACAGTTTTTTTTCGAGACTATGTCTCAGGGCTTCTTAACATTTATGAAACTATTAATGTTCAATACCCTTTTAAAAAAGGTAAGAAACTCCGCTAACTGACAATATGAAAAATGTTTAGCTAAAAAAACCACAAGAGTAATACCAAGCCTTTGAATTAGCATTGAGCGAAAAAACGCTTTTTTACACAGAACTCACGGTAGAAATGCCCTTATTACTATCTTAACTGCACAAACAAGATATACGATTATACGAAGCTGAGACTCCACAGATTCCAGACATGTAATGTCATCACTGCACGACCCCAAATTGCGGAGCTATCAGCCAGAAAAGAGAAAGTAAACAACATCCGGTTTCAAAAATATTACAATAATTACGTCTTACCTTTTTTTATTTGTGATCAAAAGTTGTGTTCACCGGGATTAAAAACTCCGCTCAAGGTTAATCCAATGTCTTTGTGTCACGTAGACATTTTTACTGATAATCCATCATCATATTTATGGCAATATACTGGGTATAAAGTTTTGCAGTCCAGGCTTGCACTTTCAGATATGCTTCGTTTGCTTCTCTATTATGTCCGCAATGGTAATGTTTACGTGGATTTAGGAACTGCCCCTCAATTCTATTGGATCTGATGGTTAAGAAAAAGGTGTAAATCACACGAATCGACCAATGGGTTCCAGAGATATGGTCCTGCGCAAAGTATAAAGAATGCCAGCCAGCGTAAGAACATTACGCAGCAGACTTCACTTATTGT
This sequence comes from Gobionotothen gibberifrons, assembly GCA_943591055.1. Lineage (NCBI taxonomy): Eukaryota > Metazoa > Chordata > Actinopteri > Perciformes > Nototheniidae > Gobionotothen > Gobionotothen gibberifrons. The sequence goes on along the minus strand of CALSBZ010046842.1, from coordinate 1,498,869 downwards.
TTACTACGTGAAAGGAAGCAGGAATTCCAGCAGGACCCAGAGCGCACGGAGCACAGAGCGGACAGCCGATACCAGAGCAGATTACATTATTTGCGTTTAGGACTTTTTCTGTACTTTGACTTTTGTCAAATAATGGCTCACAGGAAAGAGATGCTTAGTACTTTACAGGCAATGGAAATTGTGACTAATGTTGACAGCGATGCAGATATGTTACCGACGATCCTCGTCGCCCCCTCCCCCACCACTCACATGCGGGCCCATGTTATTATTATGTTCATTTTGTATGTTTCTTTTTTTTTCTTTTTTTCTTTTTTACAACAGTTGTATTTGGATGGAATGAATACCTATAGTGAAAATTCAAAGTAATAAAATGATTTTTACAATGAAAAATATCAAATGGAACTGACGGTTCCCAAATTACCCAGAGGTGAGTCCGCCTGGACTTTATTTTTCTAAATCTCTCTAAAAAGGTCAAATTTTACGACGGAGTATTAGGGCCACACTTAGAAAAAAAAAACATAGAGATTTCGAGAATAAAGTCATAATAATACGAGAATAAAGTCATAGTTACGAGAATAAAGTTGTAACATTACGAGAATAAAGTCATAATTACGAGAATAAAGTCGTAACATTACGAGAATAAAGTCATAATGTTACGAGAATAAACTAATAATTACGAGATTAAAGTCGTAGTTTCATAAGTGACTTGAGAAGCGGATTTGGAGGAGATTGACTCCTTTCTGCAGGAGGAAATGGCTGGTTCTGGCCGACTACATTACATTACATACATACATACATATTAGTAGTGCTTTGTTAGCAATTCTTTGTTAGCTCGAAGTGGAGTCGAAAAGTTGAGTAAAGTTGGAACGATATTGGCAGATTCAGATTTCACGGATCAATAACTCATGAACAAAACGTTGCTCAGACACAAAGTACGTCTCCTAAGTACCGTGGTAAGGTTGAAAACGAACTACAATCACATGTTGATCAAAAAAAGCCAATACGTGCTGCCCTCCAAACTGGACACATTGCATTGGTCTCTATCTGCAGCCGGAGAAGAAACGAGTGCCCAGTCTGCAAAGTGCAACACCGAAAAAAGAGAATACAATAATATTCAATCACTTCACTATTATACA
>CALSBZ010046842.1:1481126-1492733 GCA_943591055.1 Gobionotothen gibberifrons | reverse complement strand
CTCTCCTTTCGGTTAGGAAGGTCCAGTGGTTCCTAAGCTAAAGGAGGTTATAAAGGAAGTTTGAAACCTCCTTTCCTATCATGTAGACAAATTCGAACGGCACTTATCATGGCTGCTACTGAGGTACTTCCGGGTCATTTCACTCCGTTAGGAAGGTTCCTAAGCAAAATAAGACTATTCGACTGCAACCCTTGCGTCCCTCACTTGCGTTGTTTCCCTGCGTTTAGTCCCTCCCACCAGGGAAGCATGGAGAGACGCAAGGGGCCTTTCTCATTTCAGCTAATCCCCCTCCTCGACTCCCCTCCTCGACTCCCCTACTCGACTCCCCTACTCGACTCCTATCCTCGATACTTAGTCCCGCCCACAGGAGATGCGACCGGAGGAGCCGAGGAGGGGAACCGAGGAGAGAGGAGGGGAAGCAGCAGGCGGTTAGAGAAATGAGAACTCCTCTCCTCTGAGCGGTCATTTTAAAGAGACGTCCATTAATGATGACAGGAGGCACAGCAGCCCTCTGTCTGATGGACAGATGTGTTCATGACGACTTATATATTTACTTTTAATTCATTCACAGTGCGGTATAATGATTTTTCCCGCTGCTCTCAGCTCCTCCGTTTCCACTTCCTCATTCTTCTCCGTCTCAAACATTCCAGAATGCACGTTTTTATATATATATATACAGATGCGGACACACACACACACACACATATGTATTGTATATATTTATATAAATATATACAATTTCAGAATCAAACAGAGCACTCTCATAATAATGTAACACTATCAGAGACTGGATATATCCCCCCCCCCCCCTCTGGTCGCTACAATGAGGAAAATAAATTACGGGCCAAAAGTTGTATTTACAAGTATTAAAAGTAAGCAGAGACCTGTCTGTCCGCTGCATCTACGCACACTAGGGGTGTAACGGTATCCGTATTCCCCAACGAGAGGGTTTTCTCAACGGCAGGTGACATAGTTACCGCCAACAGATCTGCCCTCACTACTGACAACGTAGACAAACTCATCTTTTTGAAGAAAAACTTGAAAATAGAGTAAAGCTTGAGTACCTTTATGTAGGCATAATGGCCTCACACACTCACAAGTTAATTACACATGTTAGACATTGCTCCTAAAGGTACAGATTTTATTTAGTTTTATATTTATCATTGTATTTATTTTATATTTTGACATCAGGAGATGTTATACAGTTCTGTATTGCCTTTTATTGATTGTGATTGAAACACTTTCTTATTTATTTTAATATTTTCAAGACATTCTTTTTAGTTGTGCAGCTTATTTAACCTTTTTGTTTGACATCAGCCATTATAAATAATATGGCCATCTGAGTGTGTGTGTTACTGTTTGTGGTTTGTTTTTAACTGTGTAATACAGTTAATGATTCCAAATGTTAGAGTTCCTTATTTTCATAACAAAACTTGCACTACTGTTACAAATAAATAACGGCAAAAAAAGATTATGCATTTGGGACTTTTTTTTGCTTTTCCTTGTTGTACCGAAACCGTACCGAACCGTGACCCCCAAACCGAGGTATGAACCGAACCGTGACTTCTGTGAACCGTTACACCCCTAACGCACACACTGTACCACACACACACACACACACACCTACACACTGTAGCCTACTACACACACCTACAGCTCCTAAAGCATAATCAGGCTACAGCCGTTGTGTATTTTATTATGTGAAGCACTAAATGGTTTTAGAAAAATATCGACTCTTTGTTTGTAGATATCTACTAAACTACAGCAAATAAAGAGAGTAGGCCTGTTACACTGAGTGATATATATTTTACACACTGCTCTGCTTTATGCACGGACCTCACAGCTGTTCTCACTGTAAACATCGCGACGCGATGAAAGCAGTTAATCAAATAATATCCAGGGGACGCATGCAGAGCTGTGATTGGCTGAGATAAGTCCGGCCGTGCGTCACGACTCTCTGAAACATCTCTGTTCCCGGAAATGCATCCACGAAGGAGCCGTGGAGGACTGTGGAGGACCCATCAGTGTATCCTCGGTTATAGCTCCTCCAGAGAGCCTCCTCGACGCTCGATCCTCGGTGCTCGAAGTGCATTTAGAGAAATGAGATGTCATTCAACATGGCGCGCTGAAATTCATTTCCGGGTCACTATCGGAGGACTGAGGAGTCGAGGAGTCGAGGAGGGGGATTTGATGAAATGAGAAAGGCCCAAGGAAACCACGAGAAGCAGGGAAATTAGTTTTAAGAGCAATGGGACGTCCTTTCCTCCGGATTGGGAGCACCTGAGGGAGAGGCTGCACCAGGAGGGAGACAATCAGAGGGAGAGGGGGAGAGAGACACACACAAACACAACACGGCACGTAACATACGCTACTACTAAATGATAGAACATGTAACTTTTATAAATCTATTTCAAAAACATGTTTTGACATTTTACCTCTCTCAACAGTTTCAAAAGCCACAGGAGCAGTACCCTCCGTTCCGCTTTGGTACGGTCCCAAATGGAAGCACAGAGCGCAACATAAGGAGTAACTACCCCGAGATGCACTCCCACATGGTCAAATACAACCAGAGGGGAGTAGAGGATGCCCTGAACAGCCTCAAAACAGGGTAGGTGTCAGCCAACGCTCGTAAAAATATATTTACAGAAGAACTGCGAGCCAAAGCGGTGCAAACAGTTACAAAATGCCCATTTGAGAAAAACTATTTTTTCTCTTCCTGCTAGGAAACTGGATGCCTTTATCTACGATGCTGCTGTGCTGAATTACATGGCTGGCAAAGATGAGGGTTGCAAGCTGGTGACCATTGGCAGTGGGAAAGTGTTTGCCACCACTGGTTATGGCATCGCCCTGCAGAAGGACTCACGCTGGAAACGACCAATTGATCTGGCCCTGCTCCAGTTCCTGGCTGATGGTAAAGTATTCATATATGTGCAATTATTATTACATTTCACAGAATATTACCAGCACTGCTATAATCGAGGTATAACCAATTAGTAAATTGAATAAATGGATAAGAATAGATATTTATAAAAACAGTGCAACATTTATGACAATGACCCTAACCTTACATTAAACCAATACTGTATACATACACTCACAAATCACTCAGGGCTACAAGGATAAACAATATTATTAAAGTAAAACTCATCCAAATTGGAGACATGCCATAAGCGCATGTCAGTGTTTCCCCTAGGATGGAGTCATAGCAGCGGTGCTAAGGCACGTGGGTCCAGCATAATGTGAGCGCGGAGCGCGTGGAATTTTTTAGTGTGTGTGCGTGCGAAGTGCGCCCCGCCAATTTGTTTCTATCTCTCTGTTTCTGCCAGCACAAGAAAGGCTCTTGAGGCCTAGTACCAGGGCCGGTTCTGGCCAATTTGCTGCCCTATAGGCGAGATTTTATATATAAAGAATAAATGAAAAATCTCTACAAAAGACAAATACACTACAAAAACAGAAACTTATTGACATAGGTAATATACGTCAAAATGGCTTCAAATGTATTTAATATTGTATGAACACCTTTGGATTGAGGGGTGGACGTCACATCCTCTAGGGGGGTCCTGGGGTATGCCTCCCCGGGAAGATTTTTTTGAACATTTTAAAGTAAAATGCTTCAATCTGGTGCACTTTGAGCAGAATTACTAGAGACCTGATCTAGGGGGTACAACTCTAAAACACCCATATGAAAAAGATCGGTTTACATTTTAATAATCAAATAAGTATAAAAAACATAACCAATAACCTACCATAGCCAATAACAGATAAATGTAACTTATTTTATTTTTGTTGTTCATTTATATCTTATTTTACCTAGTTAACATTTATTTATTCATGCATATTTTTGTATCTCTCCAACTTTGAACGATATTTTTGGTTTACTGTCCTATAGTATACATTGGAATGATTTCAAACCTGTTTTTATTTATCCTAATAATTATAAAGGAGTGCCTTGGAAATATGTGTTTACATAATTTGTGGTCAAAACGTTTCCCACTGAGATAACTTGGACTAAAATGAACTATCTAAACACTCAGAGTCCTTTACCTCACTGAGCCTCTCAGTCTGACAGGAGAGCTCTCCTCCACCCTGGTTGTAGAAACATCTACTTCTTATATCCGTTAGCGCAGCTAGCACCAGATTCTAATAACAACAGCGCCGGTACCGGTGCGCCCTCTCTCTCTCTCTCCCTCGCTCTCTCTCTCGCTCCCACGCTCGCACTTTGGCTGTGAGCTGCGGGCGCCTGATAAGCACAACATCCCCCACTTTCATCACTTACAGCGCCCATCGTACAGGGCAAATGAAAAGTGTACCCGGGGTGAAAAGGGTATTACATTTACATAATTATGAATGTTGTTACATCAAGGCCGAAAGAGCCAGAGCTACTGTACCAGCTCCCCAGATCTGGCGCCGTAGGCGACCGACTATGCCAAAAATCTACCCTGCCTAGTACATACAGTGGCAATGTCTCAAGATTTAGCAAAAATACACCTTTTTATTGAACATACAGTAACACAATACTACAAATCCACATAACAAACAATCAAAAATGAAAAAGGGTCGCCACTTATTATTATTTTAATTTATAAAAAAAAAAGAAAAGTAAAAAAAATATTTTTCAGCAGCGGCGCTGCGCCGCCACTATTTGTATATAGGGGAAACACTGCATGTCAACAAAACAAAGTTCCAAGAAGTGATTCAAAATGTGACACTTGTTCTGCCGCTCCTTGGGCGAATTATTTCAAAGCCTAGGGCAAATCACTGGTTTCTTTTAGCAGAATTATGCGACATAAGACAAGACTAATTACAGCCCAATGAATATCATGTTGAACTGAGAGGCCTTACTCAAGGCTTTGAAATTATTACTTTCAGCTGCAAAGTCATATCATTGAGAATGTTGCAACTTGCCAGATATGTTGACCTTTCCTATTTATGTCAATAAACATGGAACAGCATGCACATGTAACTGGGGTCAATGAGATGCAATTAGACAAACTGTATAGTTTTGTTTAAAGGTAGAGTAGGTAAGAATGGAGAAACCAGCTCGAGTGCGCTAGAATTTGAAAGTACACAACCGGAACAAATCTGCCCCTTCCTTCAGACTTCCTTACAGAGCCCCTCCTCCAACACACACAAACACGCACATGACCAATGAGGGCACGAGATAAGTTTGTGCACGAGATGGAAGGCTGACAGGCAGATGATTGGTCGTGCTTTTTACAGCACCACGGCTTCCACAGAAGAAATGTTTGTATGTATTTATTGTTAAAGCATTTAATATATTCATTGCTATCGGGATGTTAAGAGCATTCCATGGAATATAACAAAAAGTGTTTATGAAGTGAATTACCTACCCCACCTTTAAAGTGGACCTATCATGCTATATTTGAATAATATATTATAGGGCCATACCTATATAAAACATGTCTGTGAAGTTTTTTTTCAAAATACCAAACAGATCATTTTTAGCCATGCCTCATTTCGCTCTATTTGCTCTATTCCAGCCCTGTCTTCACAAGGGCTGATTCTGTGGCAAATGAGCTGCAGCTGACCACGCCCCCCTTACCATGCTGTTACCATGCCACGCAACCTCTCATTCCCCTGATAGGTGGAGAGTTGCCCATATAGGCGGAGCACCCCGTTTCTGACGTCAGAACAATTTCAAATCTGTATCAGTCTGTATCAGATCCGTTGCAGCCCCGTTTTTAGAGATTTTGGGTATGGAGGAAAAGAGAGAGGGTTGTGTTTTCTGACACTTGGTGAGTTCCCTGACACACCGGGGACACATATTCATGTATAAAAGACGTACAAAAGTGCATTTTGCATGATAGGTCCCCTTTAAGGTATCACAAGCTGAAGGATTTCTGGCAGCTATTATTTGCTTTGCTTTAGGACAAACAACTGCTGTCTCCTTAAAAAGATATATATATTATAAGAAAGTGATGAAGATTGGTCTGGGATTCACTAAATCAAGCAGAAAAACTGTAAAACCTCATCCAGTTGAATGTTGGGTGCTGTTTATTTTTGAAAGGATTTCATTATCCCATGAAATAAGACTGTGCTCCTCACTCACAGGCGACACTCAGAAGCTGCAGACCGTCTGGCTCACAGGCATCTGCCGTAATGAGAAGAAAGAGGTGATGAGCAGCAAGCTGGACATTGACAACATGGCGGGGGTCTTCTACATGCTGCTTGTGGCCATGGGCCTGAGCCTGCTGGTTTTCTCCTGGGAACATCTGCTCTACTGGAAACTACGACATTCAGTCCGCGAATCAGAGCGCCTGGACTTCCTTTTAGCTATCAGCAGAGTAAGTCATTCTTACAGATTATGTAATGCCCTCATTATCTTCATACAATAGAGTCGTGCAGTGACGATGTATATATGTAGGCCGACACGGAAGTTAGAATCGCAAGGGGTCCCTTGACACAAAAAATAAGCGCTGTGGCAAACACACCTTTATGATACGTAACACTTTTTGTTCAGTAGGTTTGTCCACTTTGTGATTTTATTCAGTGTAAAATCGGCAGATATAAAAAGCTATAAACAAACTACAACACGGTCGCATGGCTGCTCATTACCACGGGTAATCTAAATGTGTACTCGTGTTGTCATGATGATATTCAGCAGTTTTTTTAGTCACTTGTTAGGAACAGCTGTTTTTCTGAAACTTCAATAAAAAGGTCACTGTGCCTGTAGCAAAACATGATTGAAAGCCTTTTGAGTTTTGTAGATTGTTGGTGGACTCTGGCATCTGATTTGGCTTTAAAGAGACCCTATTATGCTTTTTGGGGTTTTCCTTTTTCTGTAGTGTTTTCTATAGGTTTTTTTTCGTGCAAATTATCTGCAAATGTTAAAATCCTAAAGTTCACTCCAGGGGGAATTTCTCTCCTACAAACTCCCCCCACCCCTTTCTGAAACACCTCGGAATCCTTTGTTTTCTTCTGCAACATAATGACATCAAGATTTAACACCTGCGCTTTGATAGCGTTCCAACTGACCAATCAGAGCACACTGGGCTCTTTTCACGTCAGAGGGTGAAAAGTGGTGCTGAAGCACAGGCAGTATGAGAAAAATAAGGCACTCTTTGAACATTAAAATATGTCAAAAATGTCACACTAGAACAATACAAATACGATAGCATATTCCTCTTTAAGATAATAATTTCACCATGTGTTACTTTACAGGGCATCTACAGCTGCTACAGTGGAGTAGAGCATACTGACCACAATGGGAGCTTGCAGACTCCGGACGTCACTACCAACTATACACAAGCCAATATGCTAAAAATGCTGAAGACAGCCAAGGACATGGTGTCCTCTGCCAGAGTGGAGAACTCTCTAGACAATGCCACCAAAACAATAGAGCACTGGAGCAGGCGGGGGGGCGACAATGTGCGGGTTGGCCTGCCACCTAGAGTTACAACCACAGACATGACTCATTGTCGTCTGCCGTATATCTCCAGCATCTCAGACAACCACTCACAATACCCTCAGAGAGCCCTCACACCCACGTTTCCAATTCATTATGGGGACTCCTCCACCCAGCCACTCCTGGAGAATCCCAGAGTGGTAACCCGACCCACCCCGCTGCGATATACGCTTCCCAGCCGCAACAGTCAGCATGTCTTAGAGAGGACTCTGCCCATCTCCAGCCTCAGCAGTCCTCACATCGCCATTCGGGACCCTGTTACCCCTGGTACTTCTAACCCCCACCACAGCAGCAGGCTGTATGTGGAAAACCCGGCCCGGCACCCCACGTCACCTTTTGTTCCTTACAGAGAGTTCCAGGTGCCCGATATCTACGTAGATAGAGGACCACTGAGGAGGAAGTTCAGCTACCCCCCTGACTGTGTGAGCCGGAAGAGGCGGACCCATAGCTATGTGTTTGATGCTGCAGATCCCAGAGCCAGAGCTGACTATGATGAACCTCGGTCCTGCCTTGCTGAGTTGAGGGCCAATCACCTCCTTAACAACCATGCCCCTGTGGGTGCTGCTAGTGGCTGCACTGCAGGACATTATCCAGGCACCAGCACAAGTTGTAACTCCTGTATGAAGTCCTATCTGGAGCCTGAAATGGAAGACGTACCACTCCTGGGGAAGGACAAACTCAACCGTCGCGCCTCATTCCTCAAAGCAACATGGGGCAACGACAGGATCCATCAGGTAGATGAAACAAAGCCCTCAACATCTGCATCCTCCGCCCGTGTAGACATGCCTGACCTTTTTCCTCGGGTGGTAGTGGCCAACCCAAAGCCCCACAAGCTATATGGCAGTCTGGGGCACAACCTGTCCGGCTACCCCTTGGCTGCTGAGCCTGCTTACTTGGACCCGGCACACATGGGATCCTACCCCTACAAGCAGAAGCTCAAGTACTGTGACTCTACCCGGCTGCCCTCTTACAGGGAAGCCATCCTGCAGAATGCCGCTGCCCTGCGCCGCTCCTCCTCCACAGTGGTGCACAGACACTACTCCACCTACCTGAACTCGTACACAGACTTACCGGTGTATGTAGGGCCACTTGCCCAGGGACCGCCCCAGTTCTATGACAGTTCCAAGGACATGTGTCACTTGTTTCCCTGTACAAGTCACTGCCCAGATAACGCAGCAATGATGCCTCGTATGAGCGACAGGCAGGTGGTTTACCACAACAATATGTTTGGGCCCTACGATGGTTCAGGGAAGAGGGAAACCCCAGGCTCTGGGAGCAGAGAGCGGAGGCAGGTGTTGGTGGCGCGCAGAGTCAACAGTCCCTATGTGCCAAAGCCCTGGGGCAGGGTATCCAGCCTGGAGTCTGAGGTCTGAGCCCCTATCCTTACTGAACCTCCACTAAGCTCTCAAACTGAGCCCCTCTACTGAGGGGCATGCCTGGGGGTTCTCCACTCAGTCTCTGGTTAAAGCAAAAATGTAACTTACACCAATAGTGTATTTGAGAGTGTTTGCTCTCAATTATCAGTGCAATAATACCCTGGGAACTAAATGTTAAGGAGAAGACACTGACACGCAAATGACTGCTGGGGCTTTGTAAACTAAACAGAAAAATACTTATAAAAGAAAAGGCTATGTTGAAAAGTATTTAATAAATAAGAATTTAGCCTGTTGATTGTTATTTAAAGGATTTTTTTAATCTGTGTTGCTATGTGAAAGATTTATGGGAGACAATATACTGTAGCCTCTCAAACTAAATACAACTTGAGACATTTATTTTTTCTCTTTTTCTTTAAAAAATCATTCCAATACCCACCATTTAAATTGAGAGATAAATTATTAAGATATATTTGTGATCAAACCACTGACATGCCACCCATGAATTTTCTAAGTCCACGGCCACACAGTTGCTCTGAGGTTTTCATGTAATTTAAGCGGGATTTTAACAAGGGAAAACCATTAAAGTATCACATGTATTATCATTGTTACACTACCCTTTAATAAAGAACAAGGTCATCTCAAGGGCCTTTTGGAACCGTCTGTCATCTCAATCTATATGTTAAACATACTCTCACATCATAGAGTCAGTGATATAATGAGTACACACAATCTATTACTTCAATCTGCCAACTCTCACAGAACGGATGATTATGTGAATATGGTTTAAGTTCAAAGATGATATTGAGACGTGGGCACTATGTGCTCCAACAGAGTGCTTTTAGCCATTAAAAGGAACAGCCTATAGTAATATGGGATAGATACATCTGCACCCACCAATTCACTTGACACGCAGCAGAAAGCAAGCACAATTCAGAAAAGCAGCAGAGAATTATTAAGTTATGCACATAACAAATAAAAAACGCTTTTTTTTTTAATAAGACAAACTCTTTTTATAAATGATGATGTTGTGTTGATAAGCAGCAGATGAGCATCACTACATGGCTTAGGGCTCTAGATTGGTAATGGAGCAGAAGTGTAAATAATAAAAAGGTGGCTAAGTTATGATTAGATGATTAACAGTAAAGCAAGCTGTCACACAAACATAATGAATTGAGTTTAACAATGTCTCCAATGCTTAGAGTTAGGCTGAGAGGTGTTTAAGTCAATGTTTCAGTTCCTTCAGTGTACTTGACTCTTGATTCAGTCCTCTGAGGATGGCAGCAGGGAGACATTTCGTAAATTATCAAAGAAGAAATGGGTCTTTGACTAAGACAATCGACAAAGAGAGAAGACAGTTATTGTGAAACAATGGTAGCGGCTCCTAGAGAGGTTAGCGTAGATCAGGGGTGCACAACCTTTTTTGAACCGAGAGCTACTTTTAAAGTTGCCAGTCTGCCGAGATCTACCAGTCCAAATAGAGAGGCGTAGCCATTACTGACATACTTCTACTTGTATAAAACTGACCTTTGTACGATGAATACTTCATAAAATACTGCAGATCCTTTATCTTACCTCTTTCTAATCTACACACATACAAGTATTTAACTGAAGTTACACAACAGTGTTGTTGATACAGATTTGGAGTTTATTCACACGTCACATACTACAGTGGGTAATGTTTTCAAGAAACATTGAACAGTGCTGCCACATACTGTATGACACAGGAAACAAAGAAAAGCCTCTGAACCCTTTCTTTGCCATTATATACAAATAGTGTTGCTACAAAAGTATAAATTAGGCTTACTAATAAGACAACTCAGATCTGAAGCTACACAGGAATCTGCTGCCAAAGTGCTATAAAAAAGACAAAATGTATAGAATCTGTTGGAGCCGCTCTGAGTTTTCTGATGCTCGCCTCGGCTCCACGCGTTCTTTCGGTAGAGCTGAGTAACTTATAAAGGAAGAGTTGAACAGCACCATGATATCAAGATAATCAATAATCAGTTTTAATGGTAGAAATATACAATACAACAATGAGGGGCACCCCTGCTATTTCTTCTCCCTGAAACTAGGTCTTACCCGGTCGACGATCCATGAAAAAGAGAGAGAACAGCTAGCATGCCCTCAAGTCATAAAGGTTTCGAAAGGGGATCATTTCAACTAGGAGATCATTGATTGGTCCTTGCCAAGGGGATCCTAAAAACCCTCATCTCTTCAGGAGATAAGGCAGACATCGTTTGGTGTCTCAGTACCAAACTCACTGCACACCAAACCCCTTATCTCTCCCTAGATCTTCAAGGAATTTAACACACACACATCTCCCCTGCTGCTGTCCCCTTTCCCAGCTTTAACATACATTGATATTTGGTATTTTCACAATATGCTTAAGATATAATTGTTTATATTTTGATTACACATTAACTTCATACATGCAGATTACTTTAAATCAAACCCTTTTTTTGTATAAAAAGAAATGCCTTTAAAATAGGATGCAAGCAACACTAGTTTCTTAACCTGAATTGATAATAGACTATAATCAATTTAAACAGAACAGATCTTAATGTTTGCATTCTTATACAATTTTGTACAATAATTATAATGAATAAGTTCAAACAAACTCAAACGTACAGCTGATTAATAACGGTATCTAACTTGAGTTTTTATTATATCAAAAACCTGTTGAAATGCTACTGTTATTTTTACTGTCCACCAAAAGCGCGTCGGCAGCCTCCATGCAAGGCCGGATTAGTACCTCCAGGGGCCCCTGGGCACTGAGCACTCATGGCCCCCCCCCCCCCCACCCCC
>CALSBZ010046842.1:1448443-1480726 GCA_943591055.1 Gobionotothen gibberifrons | reverse complement strand
AGACAACTCAGATCTGAAGCTACACAGGAATCTGCTGCCAAAGTGCTATAAAAAAGACAAAATGTATAGAATCTGTTGGAGCCGCTCTGAGTTTTCTGATGCTCGCCTCGGCTCCACGCGTTCTTTCGGTAGAGCTGAGTAACTTATAAAGGAAGAGTTGAACAGCACCATGATATCAAGATAATCAATAATCAGTTTTAATGGTAGAAATATACAATACAACAATGAGGGGCACCCCTGCTATTTCTTCTCCCTGAAACTAGGTCTTACCCGGTCGACGATCCATGAAAAAGAGAGAGAACAGCTAGCATGCCCTCAAGTCATAAAGGTTTCGAAAGGGGATCATTTCAACTAGGAGATCATTGATTGGTCCTTGCCAAGGGGATCCTAAAAACCCTCATCTCTTCAGGAGATAAGGCAGACATCGTTTGGTGTCTCAGTACCAAACTCACTGCACACCAAACCCCTTATCTCTCCCTAGATCTTCAAGGAATTTAACACACACACATCTCCCCTGCTGCTGTCCCCTTTCCCAGCTTTAACATACATTGATATTTGGTATTTTCACAATATGCTTAAGATATAATTGTTTATATTTTGATTACACATTAACTTCATACATGCAGATTACTTTAAATCAAACCCTTTTTTTGTATAAAAAGAAATGCCTTTAAAATAGGATGCAAGCAACACTAGTTTCTTAACCTGAATTGATAATAGACTATAATCAATTTAAACAGAACAGATCTTAATGTTTGCATTCTTATACAATTTTGTACAATAATTATAATGAATAAGTTCAAACAAACTCAAACGTACAGCTGATTAATAACGGTATCTAACTTGAGTTTTTATTATATCAAAAACCTGTTGAAATGCTACTGTTATTTTTACTGTCCACCAAAAGCGCGTCGGCAGCCTCCATGCAAGGCCGGATTAGTACCTCCAGGGGCCCCTGGGCACTGAGCACTCATGGCCCCCCCCCCCCCCCAACCCACGTACCAACAAGTAACACCACGCCTACCCAATCCTACCAACATGACCAATATTTAGAATTTTCAGTCAATCTGGCATGTCAAATCGCACACCTATTTGTCAAAAGCAGGGACGCAGCCACATATACCTCATTCACACCAACGGTGTTTCAGGGCCGGTTCGGAGCTGGAGCTTGAAAAGCACCGGGTTTTCCTGTTCACACCGCCTCTTAGCTCCAGAATCCGGTTAGTTTCAAGCACCAAAAAAGTGTCCGGCTAGAGCAAAAGCACCGCATACGTCACGCTTACGTCGAGGCGGGGCAGGGGCGGGATCAACTCCTGAACAACAACAAAAAGCCTGCGTTTTATCCAGTTTGTACACAACGATGGAGAAACTTAACAAGCAGCAGTGGTCCACTGAAGAGACCAGCAACCTACTGGGAATCTGGTCTTCTGAAGAGGTACAGAGGAAGCTGGAGCACAATCGGCCATTGTTGTTGTTGTTGTCGGTGTGAGCTGTGAGTGGTCCGCACGGTTTGGCTTTATGAAGCAGGCACGCAAACGGTTACGTCATGACGCAAACGATGACGCAATGACGTAGCACCAGTCGGACTCTGGGCGGTGTGAAAAGAGCCGGAGCCAAACCGAAGAACCGGTTCTGAACCTGAAACCTCTAGCACGGAGCTTGAACCGGAGTTGCGTTGGTGTGAATGAGGTAATAGTCCAACCAAAGTAGGTCTAGCCTTTTGCCCTTTCAGTCAAAAATCACAAGACAAAGATACAATGGATAAGATCTCAAGACAGTGTATGGCTCAAGAAGACCTAGGTAATATCAATCAAAACCTCAGAACAGCACCCCACTTAATGCCAACATATGACTGGCTGGCTGTACAAGTACACAAGGAGTTATATTTGTCACAAACATCGAGAGTTACAAAAGTTAAATATGTAGTGAAATGGTGTGGTTGCTCAAGGGTGGGGCTGTGATTCGGCTATACACCGCCGCCGCGTAGTAATAAAGTTGAGCGCATACATAGTGAAACCTACAGTACAGAGACCTACAGTAATTTGACCCTATGAAAAAGCTGTGTTATTTATGGCGAAGAGTGAGTGTCATTTAAAACAATGTAGATTTTTTTTTATCTTATCACTGAGGGCCCTCTTTGCTCAAGGGCCCCTGGGCACTTGCCCAGGTTGCCCATATGGTTAATCCGGCCTTGCCTCCATGAATGCTTCTTTCACAACTTCGCCGTCGTTGAAATACTTCATGTGTTTCGCAAGAACGTGACTGACACGATAAGATGCTATGGTAGCAGCCTTGCTCTTGTTGTTGGGCCTGGTGAAAATGGACTGCTGTGCATTTAGCTGCCCTTTCAGGTCCCTCACCTTTCGGGAGCGTAGGGCAGAATTAGGAGGGAATTCCGTCTCGTAGTGTTTGTGCACTGTTTTGAAATGCCGCTCCTAAATTACCCTTCTTCGATAAAGCCACGCTCGCATTGCAGATGAGACAGGTGGACATTGAATTGGAATAGATACAAAAATAATCATCCTCCCACTCGGAGTGCAAATTATATCTTTTGGGGTTTGTTGCTTCTGCCATAACTGTGGTCTTGTGTGTGTGCGGACTGTCACTCCTGTTGACACGGACAACGTCAGCGAACTAGTGCACTGCCGTGCCCACTGCCCACTAGCCACGCCCCATGGGGTCACGCCGGCCAATCACAAAGCTTTGATGCGTTCAAGTGCATTATTCTGGCACAGGAAGATTATGTTATAGGACATTAACGATAAAACAGAATATTGTTGTTCTATTTTTAGACACATCTCGCGATCGACTGGGAATCTCCCGGCGATCGACCGGTTGGGCACCCCTGGCGTAGATGCTGCAATAGCATCAGTTATATCAGAACTGCTCCTCCCTAATAAGCTTTGGCAAGAATGTGATTGACAAATGCTTCATTCAATCACCTGCCAAGTATTTTTTAAAGTGCCTTCCCTTTTCTAAACAGTTTCCAATGATGGCTACTCAGATGGTTTGTGACACAGAACCACCTAAGATGCAGTGGTGGAAGAAGTATTCAGATCCTTTACTTAAAGGAGACCTATCATGCTATATTTGAATAATATATTGTAGGGCCATACCTATATAAGGTATATTTATACGTTTTATTTTTCAAAATACCAAACAGATCATGCATTTTAGCCATGCCTCATTTCGCTCTATTTTCTTCTCCTCCACCCTGTCTTTGCTGCTGCAGCTGACCACGCCCCCCTGCAAAGGAGGGGCCCGAGTTACGAGCGTCATGTTACCATGCTGTTACCATGCCACAGCAACCTCTCATTCCCCTGATTGGTGGAGAGTTGGCCATATAGGCGGAGCTCCCCGTCACTGACGTCAGACTATTTTCAAATCTGTATCAGTCTGTATCGGATCCGTTGCAGCCCCGAGATTTTGGGTATGGAGGAAAAGAGAGAGGGTTGTGTTTTCTGACACTTGGTGAGTTCCCTGACACACCAGGGACACATATTCATGTATAAAAGATGTACAAAGGTGCATTTTGCATGATAGGTCCCCTTTAAGTAAAAGTAGTAATACTTTGTTCTGAAAATCCTGAATTCAAAATGTTACCTAATTAGAAGTATTGCCAGTTAAATGTACTTAAAGTATCAAAAGTAAAAGAACCCATTATGCACCATGGCTGTGTTGAAAGTATTATATTGATATAGAATATTAAATGATTCCTTATTTAATTGTTTACAAATACATGTAAGATAATTTAAATTAAATATATTGGTAGTACCATACTGCAATATAAATTAATCATATAAAGTGTAATGTGTTTTATGTGTAAACAGTAGCTGGTAACTATTTTTGTTAAATACATGTAGTAATGAGCAAAGAAGAACCATAAATGTTCTAAAAATGTCGTGGACTAGAATGAAAAAGTAGCAACAAGTTGAATTAAAGTATGACAAAAAAGTATTTAAGTACAGTAGCTGAGTAAATAGCTAAAATAAAAAATTAAAATCACATTTCAAAGTTCAAAACAACAAGCAAAAGAAGATTCATTTAAAATGAATACCAAATAACACAAATATCCCGCATATAAACAGCAGCATGAATAATCTACTAGAAGCAGATTAACAGAGCCAAATCATAAATTCTTGATATGCATGTTAACATAAGCAATAAGACCTTATTCAAGTGATAAGTGACCAGGGTCTTTTAAGAGTGAAGTAACATCGTTCCAAGCTACACAGACAAGAACATTTGCTTCAGAATTAAGTGAACAATATGATGAAGAACTGTAAATATTGTCTAAATTACAGAAAAGAACTATATGGCAACAACAAACACTGGTGTTTACATCCCTGGAGCAAACATAAAGTATTATTCTTAGCTTCAGGGCTGATTACAAAACAACACCAAACAAGTGAGGGGACTAGAATGCAAAGCCTATCCAGCCCATAATACTCACTACTCAGACATACTTATCCTTATCATAATTGAACACAGCAAAAAACATCATTAAAGCGTAATAAACCACATGCCAAACCACAGCCAGAGGAAAATTAGCTCATTCAGAGAAACAAATGAAATCAGAATTGATACCACTGCAACGGTGTACATGCATAAGAGCAGCAATAACAACACAAGAGCGGCATAAACAGCCAGCAGTGTCAGCAGACAGCATATTTACAAGCACATAAATATTGACTGAACAGAGCCTATATTGTGTGCCAATTTCATTGTACCTATTAACTGTATACATAGTGTGCACTATATACACTTTAATTTATAGTATAATGTTTTTGAAGTTTGTGTATAAGAAATCAACATCCTCTGTGTTTTTAACAGGAAATGATACATCCATTTTGAAATGCCAAAGTTTTCAAAATATGTATTTGTATTTTTGTTTGTTTTCCAATGCCTGCCTGGAGCTATCAAGCTATTATTTGCAATTTGAAAAAATATGTTTATTTTTTTAATGAAAACCTGTAGTGTGCACAGCAAAAGTATTAATTATTAGAGGACTCTTACCTTGCCGAGTAAAACAGTGATTGTCAGGGTGTCAGCTCAGTCAATTCTGGAAATTATATATAGGAAACTACACAGAGTCAAGAGATACAATTACAATATGAATGTTAGCACAGGCAGCTTACCATGCTGAAGGAAAACAGCTGACGGTTTATTTTTGGAGGAAACAATGCGGTTCAATGGACAAGAAATTCCAGCTTCTCCGAAAAGCTGTAATGACACAACATATTGGGATTGTTAATTGATCAAAATGCTACATGAGCCTTATTAAGAATCAAAACAGTTGGTCGAACATGGACAGTTTTGAAGATAAACTCATAGCAGAAGAATGCTTTTTATTTAATTGCTAAATTGATGTTACAGTCAATACCTGGATTACATTACTAGTCAAGTCAATTGCATTTCTATAACCCAATAAAACTAAACAAACAAATGATCCTCCAGGGGCTTTACAGCTTACTCTCTATCTCCTCACCCTCAATGCGGATCATTCAAAACTTACCCCAAACAAAACTTTAATGAGGAAATAACTTAGTCATGCCAATTTTATTTATAAAGCCCACCATAATTATCACATGTACCTAAAGGGGCTTCAAAGACCAACGTAAAACTCCAGATAGGGCACTGATAAGAAACACGTATGAAAAAAGATTGGCTTTCTCAATATATGCATAAGAATAAAATACAATTGTAAATATTGCCACAAGTGTCTGTAAAGTAACGCATCATTAATCAAGCATGTGTCACAGTTGTGTGACGTATATAGAAAAGGAGCAAATTATTCTAATAACAGCAGAATTAAAGGAGGTTTCCCACAGCCAATTTAGTGCCAACTAGCTCCGGAAACATATACATACATCATATGTACATAAATACATTTAGAAACGTTTTATTTTAGCTTACTGCTGGTTAGAAAACTGCCACATTGAGATGTATTGTGAAGCTAACGTATAGTGTTGTTGAGTGTAAACAGCTAAACTAGCAAAGTATTGACGGTGATAAACTCTACAAATTGCTCTATAATAAATTACACACGGCCAGTAAAGTCACAGAAACAATTAGTGTTAAAAGAGGGAGCTCAAGAAAATGAACTATTGGCATTAAAACGAACTTTTAAGGAGCTTTTTAGGTCAACCTACCGAGGAGACAGGTGATAGCAGACTGGTAACGCCTCGTGCAGGGGGCGCTCGTGTTAAGAAAACAAACAAACAAAAAGTTAATTATTCAATGGTCCGATATACGTCACTATTTTTTGAGGACTCTCAAAACAATATTAATATGAATAGCACATTAAAAAAACTATACATAACAAACAAAAATAAATGAATGAATAATAATAATTAGTGAAATATTCTAATATTCTTTTAGTAAATATTCTAAAATGCTTTTAAAAGCATAACCTCTAAAAGCCAGTTACCCCCTTATATCCCCAGTTTGAAAAGACAACTATCTTTTTATATTATATAATTTCACACTGATAAAATCGCTTATAAATTAAAGTATTTGAACCTTAGACCCTTTTTAATACTTGTTTTTAATACATGTTTGGGTTATTGAAAGCAATTTTGAAATGTGTTTATCAATTCAATTGTCTTTTAATGCCTTTGTTGTTTTTTTATGTCTGCATCATTTCAGTCCTTTACTTGTGTTGTTTGACTTGAGGCCAAACTCTCCATAAATCCCAGACTCTATAGATGATAGTTTATTTTCACTTTGACATTGGTTCCATGGGAAAAATGTAAACATAGAAACCCTAACTCTATTCTTAATCCTCAAAAAATACATTGTTGTGGAGAGCAAAATGACATCCAGGGATAAATCCATAGCCTTAATCTTTCACTACGAGGATAATGTTTGTAATATAACAGCTCACAGTGCTTGATTCAGCAAGAGGGCTATTTCAACTTTTTCAACAAGAGCAGAGTTTACAAGCCCTCAAGCACTCAACAAGGTCAACCAGTGATCCATGCAGCTTTGAAACTAACGTCTGTGCTTCTCATGCCGTGGGCTCTTGTAGGTGGGCCCAGAGACAAACGGGGGATATAATGGCTGCAGCAATGAGGCATTTATGTATTCTGCACTCCTCTCTGAGACCTGCAGAATGTATGGGTTGGCTGGCTGATTGCAGTGCAGATGATAAATGATTCCACGCATGCCGATAAAATATCACCAGCCATTTGTGATGTCCAAAAAACCACAGCCACAAACGTGCGTGC
Source organism: Gobionotothen gibberifrons (assembly GCA_943591055.1). Taxonomy (NCBI): domain Eukaryota; kingdom Metazoa; phylum Chordata; class Actinopteri; order Perciformes; family Nototheniidae; genus Gobionotothen; species Gobionotothen gibberifrons. The sequence continues at coordinate 1,473,497 of CALSBZ010046842.1, read as the reverse complement.
TGCTGTAGATATTAAGGCCTATTTAAATGGCCCTATTCGCAGCTCTCTGGGACTCTAAATAAAACTATTAACCTTGATTACTTATTCCACATTAGCAGCCAAGATTAAGCTTCCAACGGGGCCAATATCATACTGTTAAATCTGTAATATTCATAAGTACAACTATTACGTTTTCATACTGTGAAATAACTTCAAATAAAGACTGTTGAGTGATAAGTTGTCCTGCAGCTGAGGTTATAGCTTAGTGAATAAACCATGGGGTTAACTTAAGATATTGGATCAAATGCTTACATGTAGCCAGTCAAGTTTGAATGAATCAAACATACTAGGCATTAAAGGAGCCCAACATTTCTTTCTCTACACACAGTCAGAGGAGTCACATTTTAAAGGGAAATAAGAGATGACATGCTCCTTTCCAATGGAGGAGCTGGAGATCAGTATTAATTAGTTTAATAATTTATGCATATTTGAATGTGTTGCAGGGGGAGAGAATACATGTGAATAGGGCACACAAAATAAAAAGATTGTATCATTTCGTTTACATATTAATGTGGAAGGTTTTAAACTGAGATATTTATTGTAAATTCCATACATGTTGCAAGCCAATACCTTGCATTGGGGTGGAAAAAAAAGAGATATTATCTTATCAATAAAACACTCACATCATGACAATTGCTTTTTGTTACACACTTTCTGATATACAAATGTTGCATTATCTGGTGATATCTGTAGGGTACATTTAGGATCTACTGATGCAAACAGACCAAGTTAGTAAAATAAACACTTTAATGTACTTATTGGATGTGTTCTTGACACTAGTCTGAGAGAAGACATGTCATAGGTAAGTGCACGAAAAAACAATGTTTTGTAGTGTCTCGACTTTAATGAAAAAGAGCACAGCAAACAGCTATAGGGTGGCAGGGGTGAAAATTAAATGTTTCTTTAATTGTAAGTTAGAAGCCGTCTTAAAAAACAACAACTCCCAAAGTGAATGCCTGAGGCTTGCAAAACTTTCTGACAACACACAACGTCAGACTTGATCTAGTTTCAATATGCTGAGGGAATCAGGAGTGAAATCATATTCATAAACTCTTCCCTTCCACTAGATATAATCCTTTCCAGTATTTATGTGGTAAAATTGGGAAATTAATTGTCCTGCATGGCTCACCTTTGTATGCCCACCTTCACAATTCGCAAAGGAGTGACAGACAATTAATTTGTCCAGCACAAAGCACACATACAGATCCCAGAATTAGTCATAAAATATAAAAACAAAAAATAAAGAAGATTGGTGTGGTCAGTGTCAGTGAGCAAAGAGTTCATATATTCATCAACAGAGCTTTACTTTCCATATATGAGTTACTTTATCAGCTGAGAGTCAGTTCTCACACGTATTAACTGCTTGTGGCATTAATCTCTCTTTGTCCAATTAGAGGTCACGTTTCTATATGATACAAGGCATGAGTGGAAAGTGCTCTTTGTTCAGTGATATCAGTCAGAAGCTCCAGTTGTTGCGTGCACCATGCTGAGATGGAGCTACACAGAGCATTTAACCCAGAAAGACCTTAAATCAAAAGGAAGCATTTCCTCTGAAAAGATACCACCGGAAATATATTACATTGATATATTTTTAACTGTAAAACGCATAATTTGATGCTGTCACTTCAGATCAAACCCCGGGCTCTCAGGCTCTCAGCAATATGAAAAATGAATGAGTGCTATTGTTGACTACCTTTGACAGGGTCCAATAAATCAATCGACGAGGCGGAGTCAGAAACTGTTAAGAAGAACACTCAAAGAAGGTTGGTACAATCTCATCTCTCTGTACCTGCTACAAAACTGGCATATGCACATTGTTACATTACCAGCACTTACATCAATTTTATAATAAATTACCAATTAAAGAAGAACTATTTTTCTCATTTTCAGGTTCATCTTTGTATTTTGGGCCTCTACTGTGACATGTTTACATGCTTTAATGTTCAAAAATGTATTTTTCTCATGCCGCAGCACCTCTTTTCAACTCTGTTGAAACCAGAGCCCAGTCTGCTCTGATTGGTAAGCTGGCCGTCTCTGTTGTGATGGATCAACCCATCAGCCTATCACAAACAATGGGTTTGAGCGCTAGCCAATAGAAGCGCAATTGTCACGTAGTGATGTCACTATGTTACAGCAGTCAAAAAGGATTCCAATGGATGCGTTCCAAGGAGGGGTGGGAGTGTGTGGGAGAGAAACTACCTTTGGAAGGAAAACTTTGGGATTTTAGCATTTGCAGATTGTTGACATGCAGTGGCGTTTTCTCCTGGAGGCCAAGGGAAGCCAGGCTTCCCCTGTTTTTTCGGATTGTAGTTATAATTTTAATAAATAAATGAAAACACTTAGTTTAGTTTCGGAAATTCTTTGTTGTGTGTTGCTGCCGGCCCGTCTCTCCCCCATTCTCATTGAGTATTTTACAAAGAGTGAAACAGCGCCCTCTGGATGTTATGGTGAAACAGTAGATTGCACTCTCTGTTGCGAGAGGAGGCTAGCCGAAACTGGCTTCCCTTGGTGAAAAAAAATGGAGGGATTTACCAATCAGATGAGGCTCACGTGATGCCCCTGCCAACCTGTGATTGGTCAGGGCCATGCCAAGGGAAGCCAGAGGCGGCTGGCTTCCCTTGCCTCACAATCCAATCAAATCGCATCAACTTAGTGTTGCAGTGACGCGTCCTAAAACCCGGAAGTAAGCTGCGCTCGGTTTCGGTTTCCCTGGACAAAAAAAGCAATGGGATTTCTCCATAGGATTTTGGAAAATAGCTCGAAATAAGGTCAGTGGAAAACGAACCTGTTAGATAAATGCACGTTTTGTTCAGTCGGATAATATCCACATGTCTACCCTACTTTTATAATTTTCGAATCATAAATCTAATCGATAGAAGATAGCGCCAGTGCACCACTCTCACCGCCGTTAGAAAGTAGCAAGCAACTGAAGCAAGTGCAATTATGGAGGGTGGAGATTTGGAGTATTTAATCAAAAATAATTGTACTAAACTTCCGCTACAGCAGCAACTAAAAATACCAATGCCCAAACTGGAGCTGTGTACAGCGAGGAAAAAAGGAGCGAATCGGACGTAAAACGTTAAAGGTCTCCTGATTTAGTTTGTGAATGAATGCTTATTAGAGTTTCGGCTGGAGAGTGCGTGCGGGCGGACCTGTCGGTTAGATAACAGGCGTGTGTAAGTCCTGCATCTGTCCTGCAAATGTGTGTAAAATGATACCGGGTGCTGTAATCACTCATCTGGTTACGTTATTACATAGACCACCACACCCCCGACCCAAAAGAAAGGACGTATTATTGGCTTCCCCTAATTTTTCCCCCACGCCACACTACTGTTGACATGCACAAAAACATAACACACAGGAAAGTGAAAACCCCCCCAAAAAAACCATATAGGGCCCCTTTAATACTCGCTAACACCCCGCTGCTAAGGATAACATGACCGTTGGTAAGGACAATCAAGGGACTATGTGCAGTCATATCACTCTGCAGAAAGAAGTCTGGTCTATCTAACGTCAGCAATATCCTTTACCTAATTTCTTGTCATGTTTGCTGAAACTGTATCCTGACAGTACTGTAGTTCATGAGACAGATAATATGTGGGAACATTTTCCCTGCCTCCCTTTCATTGGTCCTAAATGTATTTTCAAGATTTAAGACAAAAATGTAATCATAGCCCATACACTTGTATCATGTGCAGAGTTAGTAATTGAGCTAGACTCTTACTGAACATCTTTTAAAAGGATGCAAGAAGAAGAAGAAGAAGAGTGTTCTGGCTCCGCCAATTCTTTGGTGTGTTATAGTGACTCCTTCTGGTGACTTCCCGTACTCCATGAAGCAGTTCTTTTTAGTTCCCATGTGACAGGAAGTTGAGACATTTCAGAATAGCATGTGTGCTCCAGCTAAGGTGATATATGTTTATCCTGTGCCATCCATCGTTCATAGCCCTTGAGAAGGCATGACCTGTATGTTTTTATGTTTCTACATTATATATCTTTACTTTGATTGCATTATTGTGATCATTGATCCCAGCTGACATGTTGTAGTTGCTGTATGCAATATAGCCTAAACATTGCATCTGTACTTTGGCACTGACCTAATTTCATGCCGTCTTGGATATCTATCTGTGTATATGTAATTGTTATGTCATGTAGTTGATATTTACAATTGCTCTCGTTTCGGTATTCTTTCAGTTTCACACTGCTTGCTTAGTAAAGCTTCAAAACATCACCTCGTGGTCCTGAGTTTTACTGTGTGAGCGTGTTTATCTCGCTGGTTAACCGAGAAGGAGATTTCGGCGAGGCCAGTAAAAACTGGATTTATGTTTTGTAGTTCAGCAGCCCCACAGAGAATCCACAAGCAGCAGAGGGAGGTAATATCATAGTTCACTAGAGAATGCAATTCCTGAAGAAATTGCTAGTGGGAATGCTTTATGCTGAATTGCTATTCTGAAATGTAATGTGTAAGAAGAAAGTGAAGAATTTAGATTGAAATGATACATGAACACTATGGGCTTGAATGTGTGATAAGAGAAGAAAATAAAGTAAAAAAACTTAGAATATTTGAACTGCAAACTATTGAACTAACTTGATGACGAATAATCTATTGCCATGGCAACGGTATTTGATGACACCCCATAATACGCTTAGATGTTTTGATGGCTGCATCGTTACCAAACCTGTGAAGTTTTGGGCCGTTTGGAGCATTTTCCCTGAAGTTATGAGAAAACCGTGTTTCATAGCGAGCATTGTGTTGCCATGGCAACGGCATTTGAAGACATTTCAAAACTGTCACGTAGATGTCTTCACGGCTGGACTGTTATCACACGTGAAGTTTGAGCACTTTTTGACCATTTTCATAGGAGTTAAAGCAATATCGTGTTTTACGGTGAGCGATACGTTGCCATGGCAACAGCTTTTGAGGAAAACTCACTAATGGCACATAGACATGTTGAGGGCTGGACCATTAACTGTCATCTGAAGTCTGGTGGTGTTTTGACCATTTTCATATCAGTTACGACAACATCGTGTTTTTTGGCGAGGGATGCGTTTCCATGGAAACAGCCTATGGTGAGATCTCAGATTTGACGTAGAGCTGTTGAGGCATGGACCGGTGATGTACAAGCGAAGTTTGGGGGCGATCGGATCGTGTCCATTGGAGTTACAGCGACATCGTGTTTCATGGCGAGGGATGCGTTTCCATGGAAACGGCGTATGATGACACCCCTTAATTGACATAGAGCTGTTGAGGGCCGGACCATTAACCATTATTTGAAGTCTGGTGCTGTTTTAGACCATTTGCATAGGTATCACGACAACATCGTGTTTTATGGCGAGGGATGCGTTTCCATGGCAACAGCCTATGGTGAGATCTCAGATTTGGCGTAGAGCTGTTGAGGCATGGACTGGTGATATACAAGCAAAGTTTGGGGGGCGATCGGACCGTATCCATTGGAGTTACAGCGACATCTTGTTTTATGGCGAGGGATGCGTTTCCATGGAAACGGCATATGATGACACCCCATAATTGACGTAGAGCTAACGACGTGTCCAGAGATCAAAGATTTCCATGGTGATGTGCAGTAATCAGTGAGAGGAGAGCATTTTCATTGTGGCAGATTAACTAAAGGTGTGCAGCTGCTGTGGTGGGGAAAGATTAGGCTGTACTTACAATGGGGTTTAATGGAGACATGTTGAAAGTTGTTGTCACTTCAAGAGGCATTTTGTTTAATTATTTTGCTTAATCTTTTTAAATGTTTCAAGCTACGAGATGTTTTCCTACGGTTTGGGAATTATGGCAGGTTTAAAAGAAAATATGAAGGCAAAATTAAATCTGTCCTCCACTCTAGCTGTGACATCACGCACTCTAAAATCTGAAGAAGGCCTCTTTACCAAGGTCTGAACAATGTTTAATATCTCTAAAAGTACGAATCAGATTTAAAAGTTGTGTTACACGAATAATATCAGAAAGATGTGTAACATTTTAAAGTTGGAATGAGGTTTCTGAGTGAAAGTATGAAGGAGCAGTTAGCAGTTGAAGTTGCATGAAGATTGTTCAAGTCTGAAGAGTTTCCCCATCCAAAAATGTGATGAATTATGGGATGTATCTCTGGAATTATGAAAGTTATGAATAAGAAAAGTAATAGCCATCGATTCCCGACTGAGCTGAACGTTTTGATGTTTGAACGGAGTTTCTGTGATGTGGAATGTGGGAGAAGAAGAGGTGCAAAATAACCCAGTGGAATAATAAAGAATTTCGTGCGTAGCATAACAGATAGTTGGAATGCTGTATCAGCATTCCCATTAAAATATGAACTGTAATCACAGATTAGCTTCTGGTGAGAAAAAGAGTGTGGATTCTCTGTGCCTACTTCCTCTACTTTACCCTTCGCTCTGTCTCCCACACCCCTTTGCTTAACCCACAGACAATGTGTTAGCGATGTGTTTAATCAAAGCAGCTGGATGGGTTAGTGTTGGCAGAGAGCCAGACTTCACTCTCTGTCTCACTCACGCACACACACCCAAACACAGTGACCCGTCGAGGCCCTTCTCATTAGCTCAGTCATGATGTGTGGACCCGGGATGACCAGCTGAGCCTCGTTCTGCAGAGACCGTGGCCTGCTGCTGTTTGTTTGATGAATCCTTGAACTCCCCTTCCACTGCAGGCTCTGTGGAGGGAAATGCAAAGCAGCATGGGAGTGGACGAAATAACGCAAACACCACATGAATACGATTTTTTTGGTATCTGACTAAATCACAGATGCAGACAAAATCGCATAGAAAAGGACCATGTCACCTTAAGGTGAGGTGTCAAAGAAAAATGATGCAACCAAGATCCAGTGAGCAAACAGTCAGTGCTGTACTGCAGGTGTATCAGTCGAACACTGACTCACTTAAATCCAAACTCACATGCAGGGGATGAGCTTGTGGAGTAACGGATTACATGTAAAAGGATTACGTAATCAGGGTTACAAAAAAGGTAACTGTATTCCCTTACATGAAAAAAAGGCATTATCAGAAAACTGTTATATTTAAAACAATTGGGGGATACTAGCAGGATTGCAATGTTGCTAAAAACTCAAAAGAGCTTATTGTGCTTGTTGTAAAAGGAGCAGAATAATTTCTTCTTGTAAACTGTACTGTTCTGTAGGCTAATACTTTAAGTTTGAATCTACCTACTGCTTGAATTTGTTTCTGTTGTGATTTGTCGACCACTTAGAGATGGGTCAGAAATATCTTGCCCCTTAGCCTATTATGTACAATGTGAGGGAGCACTAGCGAATAGAAGTGCGAGTGTTACATAGTGATGTCATTATGTTACGGAAGTAAACAATGGACTCCAAATGAGGCGTTTCAGGCAGGGGGGGGAGTATGTTGGAGGGAACACAGGGATTTTAGCCTTTGCAGACCATTTACCTGCACTAAAACTTATAACACACTACAGACAAGGGAAAACCCAAAAAAGCAGAATTTATTAAGCCATTAGTCCAACATTTATTTTTTGTAATGTTACCTTAGAGTGTCAACAAACATATTTCTGTTAAGTAAAGGAATACAAAACTAAATTGTTGTGTGCTAATAGGGCAGTCATGTAAATGTAGTTCTGATGGATGAACTTGATCCATTTTACATCAGCATATGTGGTTATTATATTTACAGTATGAAGCCTGGTTGGGAAAAGGTGGGGTGTTGACATGATTAGGCTAATGGTAGTGTGAAATAATGCAGTTCAGCAGATGGTTATGGAATATAGAAACAATGTTCACCATTCATAACGCCAATTCTATACTACGCCTTACTTATATAGTTCAAAACTCAGTTCATTTCTGACAGGAAAGCTCCAACTTGTCTTTTTCAGTTGCTACATTTTATGATATAGCCATGACAAGTACTTTTATTTTCAGGTCACTAACCACATAAATGAAATACATTTTTACATTAAAAATGTTTAATGTCATGAATTGATAAAAATTCTGTTGCATGTCATCAATCAACATAAGTGCCCTTTCGTTTAGTTGGTTACAAACGTCCTGAGCGAGTGATGGAAGTTAAGTCGTTTCAGTCCTTAGAGGACAGATCCATAAACCGAGGGACAGGCTGGGGACTGGCCCCTGATGGGTCCAGTCTGCTGGCACCCAGCCTGGTCCACAGGGCTCCTGCCTTACAGTGTATTAGTGGGCAGATGCCTGGGGACCTGGACCCAGGGTTAGTGAGCAACCATCAGCGTGTGCTGGCTCTGAGAGAGTGTGGGCCGCCCAATACGCAGGGCCAGGAGCCCTCGTGGAGCAGATTGTTGGTCCTGATGGAGCCTGAGTTCCATCATACATTATCCAAGGCCGGCTGTTAAGTCAGGGTCCCACAGGGGCCTTACTCTGAACGGCCCAGTCAGGAAAATATGGCGGACCACATGTGAGGGTCAGTGGTGCCAGGAAAGGAATGAGATGACGTAAACAGAAACCTAACTCACGCAGCAGCCTGCTCTTATTCACTGTTCATATATTCCTATGAAAAATGAAAGCAACCAGGAGAACACTGTGTGTCTGTGTGGAATTGAATTTTTGTCACGCAACATATAAATTAAATAACACCACTTCTACCGTCATCAAGCGCTTATCCGGAGTCAATTCGCAGAGGAAGCAGTTCCAGCAGAGGACCCAAACTTAAAATTAACCAGCTCGGAATGGGGGATTCCAAGGCGCTCCCAGGACAGTGTGGAGATATAATCCCTCCACTTGGTCCGGGGTCTGCCCCTTGGTCTCCTCCCATTTGGACATGCCTGGAACACCTCCATAGGGAGAAAAAAAAACATTTAGCTTCTATCCTCAATCTCGTTCTTTGGTCATGACTCACATTCATTCAAGGGGCGGGAGTAGGAACGAAGATGGACCAGTAGATTTGAGAGCTTTGCATTCTGGCTCAGCTCAATATCCATTACAACATAGCAGTAAAGTGACAGCAATAGCATCCCTCTACTTCTCCATATCAAGGTCCATTGTCCCCTCACTCGAGAATAAGTCCCAAAGCGGAACTTAACACAACTTCTATAGGTAATGGAATCAAACATTGACTTATTTGTCACGTAACTATGCCATTTCTATATTAACCAAAAACTAGGATATTTTCATTAATCTAACCGCATGTTTTTTTTATCAAAAAAAGTTATTCCTGTGAAGAGGAGAGTTCACTTTTAGTTAATTTTGACAAGACTGCATAGGATGCATGTAAATGAGATTGATACTTATGTGTTGTTGGACCTTTGTAGGAGAACACGTACAAAAATAATATATATTGTATGAAGTATGTTGAGAGTCTAGAAATGTCTCTCATCCAAAGAAAGAGCTTGTGGTGATATGTTTGATTGAGGTCTGACATATCATTTTATTTATATACATTTTACTTTCAACTGACAACACAGACGAGATCATCCTGGCATTTCCTTGAGATTTTCACTAATGCCACCATTTCAACACATCTTTGAACCTTATCACCTGATAAGAGAGTTGGCATGGGACATTTCTGCAAACACTTTCCAACAACATTTGAGAAATATAAGCCTTAGATTTAGTGAAAAAGGTCATGGTTTATGGTGAATATACCAGCGAATGGGCAGGATCAGGCAACTAAAGCCGGAAGTCAGTAGGGAATACATTGCACTGATAGCTCCCAATAAAATGTAATTAGAGCTGCAGTATTAGAGATTTGTATAGACGTTTATTATCAGTATAGTGAGCTGATGCCTGGAGGTTGACTTCTCAGGTTTGTTTTCTGATCCAGCACCTTGTTACGGCCACTTGACAACATAAAACATTTGTGGCTCAGTTTGTGACCAGCAGTATATATTCAAGACACTAAACCAGAGAGAGTTAACACAAATACTTGTATTTATAATATCATTTAATTTGTAAACTAAATCAAACTATGCAAAGCCTGGGCCAGCCACACCAGGGGCCTTACTACCCAGAACTTCCCCCCTAAACTAAAAGGCAATTGCATGAACTAAACTAAGAAAACAAAGCCGTGAAAACGGGACTACCAGATTCTGCCTACTTAAAAAGAACAATAAAAAGACATGAGGACAAAAAAAGAGTAAAATCCTAAACTAGGGATGACTTTGTGCTGCGGTTTCTGGCAGCTAAACCAGCTTTTCTTTTGTACAGGTCATTAGGGCAGATCAGGAACTCCTGAGCAGAGGGGGCATGAAAGGGGGGAGCGTGTAACACACCTTTACCATTTTTTGGTCTCTGGTTCCCTGCAGTATATATAAAGATGCACTACCTGCTGACCTCCTCATCCATCATTCCTGCTTGCTATGGGTTCACTTCCTCTTTCTTTGGCACTTAAGGTTGGCATTGGACTTACCACATGGGTTGCGGGATCGTCCAATGTGAACATTATTCCTCGGAATTCCCTGCTAGATCAAGGCCTTCTTCAACTTTTAACAGGTATATTTGATTTTTAAAGCACTCAAAGTAAATTCCTAGTCTGTCTGCAGCATCCATCAACAAATTAAATCACATCTCATTTGCATTTCGTACCATATCTTTAACTGCTCAATTTAGTGTGTCCTTGTTTATTATGCATCATTTCCTATTTTTGTTTTTGTACAGCACTTTTCCAAAATGTAGGACAAATATAAAAAGTATAAATTAAATCAACAAAAAAAAAAACCCAAGGCCTTTATTCGCTTTTTTGTATTTATTTATTTTTGTCTTCGGAAATAATTTACTATTGTTATCCTTTCTAACTATAATGACTGTTATCAATATTTGTATCTTCATTTTTATAATTTCATTTTAAAAACAAGAAAAGTAAATTGTGTCCTCTGAAGAAAGGGGTAATGTAGAGTCAAAAAGAAAAATATTTTTTTTTTATACATATACCTTGGGTACAAAATAGTTGTGATTGACAATGTTTTGCTCTGGTTTGTGACACATTTGCCCTTGGTGATTTGAAAGCACACACAGCCATATGGCGTTACCTCTTAAATCCCAAGCAGGTTAACATTCAGCCTTTAATCATTCAGTTCCTCAAACAGCATTTTGCCATCTGGCCCAGGCATTCAAACCAGTGACCTGCTGTTCACACACACTCCTCCACACTGTGACGCTGGTGATAACACCATCAGCTCCATCGTGCAACTTAAATGACCCTAACTCTTTTAGACTCTCAGATGCCACAGCTGAGAAAGGACTCAGGCTCAGATTTAAAGTGCAGTCTTTTAAATGTTTTACTTCATTTCTGTGTGAGCTCTTTCATGTCAACTGTACATGGGTGATCTTCAATATAACACATCATTCCAATGGTGGAAAAAGGAATCATACTTAAGTAAAATAAGCAATACCAAACTGCAAAATAAAAAGCGTTGCATATCTTAAGTAAAAGTACAAAAGTATCAGCATTAAAATATACATAAAGTACCAAAAGTAAAGTAGTTATAGTGTCTAATAACCCATTTCAGAATCATATTTATTCAACTGTGGTTAGTGTACACGTGATGACGTTTAGAAGTCACATTTACTTTTTACATTTTATATGACACATAGAAGCTTTGAACAGTCACAAGTAGAGTATTACCTCGCGTATTTTATGTTGTTGTATGTTCTTGTAGTAAGCTAGGGTTAACCACAGACCTTATTTCAGGCTTACCAAAAACACGTTTGAAAAACCTGAGGCTTCAAGACGAGGGAACCGGAAGTGGTGAAATGTCTTTTACAGGTTTTAGGACTCATTCCTGCACCGCTCTATAGGCTTCCAAAATGTAATGAAGTAGAAGAATAAAGTAAAATAAAATGAAAACACTTAGGTAAAGTACAAGTGCCTCAGAATTGTATCAGTACTTGAGTATGTACTTTACTACATTCCACCACTGCATAAAATCCTCTGCTATGATTTTTTAAATATCATAATGATTTTAAATCTTAATGGCAGCCACATGATGCTCCTTCTGTTTCTGTTACTGAGTTGACTTAGTGACCTTGATGAGTATGTATTCTCAATTTAAGTGGCATGCCATTAATTACGCCAGAGTTTGGTCAATTAACATAAAAGGTAGTGACTCGAGACCATTTGGAAACACAATTGATTTTCTGACCTCAGCTGGTTCTCCTCCCTCCTCCTTTAAGCCACATTCATGTCACTGATGTCTTGCCACTTACCTGCTCTGCAGCACACAGGCTTGCATTCAAATGATCCGATCATGTCAGTGGTGTCCTACAAAAGCCCATATTTTACTCCTCATTACACCTCAAACAAACACATTCAAAACTGTAAGATAGCAACATGGGTGCTACCGTTTGTGGCAAAGGCAAATTGTGGTGCAGCAATGATTCCCAAAACCTGAAAATAATTTCCATTTCTCAACGTTTTTTTTAACTTGTTCAAGTTAGATGCCGGAAATAAGGTCCGTTAAGCTAAAAAGATTGTCACGTTTTGTTCTACAACATGAAATACATCAGTAATTTTGGCTTTAATGTGTCATAAAAACGGTGTAATTAAACTACTAAATGGGGCGAAGCCTGCGAGCTAGTTCAGGCAGTCAACTCGAGGACTTATGCTGCATTCATACATAACGCCCCTTGCCACTCTACAACCAACCAAACAGAGTCTCCTTAATATGCCGCTCTATTTAACCTGCCAGTTCTCTCTCCATGCATCGCTTGCTGCTGCTATTGCCGCAGCTACCTTACATCGCTGCTGCTTGCCTGCCCCACCACCACCCCAGCTTCCACCGCAGCTTCCACCTGTAGGCTCGGGGGTTAGTTATTTGATCATCACTCATCGTGCTATGTATATCTAGAGAGTGATGATGCCCGAGCCTAATCGCCAAACTCAAATATATGCTGCTTCTAATAAACATGTTAAAGAAACACGTGAGTTGTCTGACTGAAATGTAATCACGGCATACATTAGCCGGCGTTAGCTTAGCGGTGGTGATGCGCATCCATCTGACTGTGAAGTAGTTTTGTTAATAGGCTAACGTTATCTTTTTACTTCAGGCGATTGCTTTTACACTTCATAAAAAACAAGGTGGCGACAATGTCATTAAGTTATTGGTCATCACCTCACCTTTACTCCAGCCAACTGTGATACTTTTCTTTATGGAAGTAAATGCATTCTGATAACATGCATCATCATACACACACCGACTGGTATCAGCCTACTCCCCTCTTGAGCCTCGTCCTCAAAGCACACTCCATAAACGTTCCCAGATGCTCAGAGTCACTTTGAGAATAAGAGGGTAGGGCTGTGTGAGGTTGAAAGTGTGGATGAGAATAAAAAGATGATAACAGTTGAACAGAGGGAAAATGCCAAAGATGAAGAAGAAGAAGACTCTAATATCTACTAAACTGAGGAGTGCACTTTATCCCAAACAATGATAACAATCAACTTTCCCAAAAGGGGAAATACGTTTCCTATATCTTGAAATATTGTTGTCTTAATATCAAATATTTGGCAATAATAACAGGTTTCAACTTAAACAGTTCTAATAGGGTGATACCATACTGATATTTTTGGACAAATTAAACATTATATAGAAGTCCAGATGATAACAAATACTTCAGGTTTAAGGCAAATCAGACAATCGAACAAGTTTTACAATAAATATATAATCAATAAAATCACATTTTATACAAGAGCTGGACTGAAATATCCATACAATACATCAGACTGAGGCTGACTGCAGCGGTGCAGTGTGTCTGTCATGTCTGAGATTGATTTGTGTTGGATGGATGATTGATTTCTTGAATCATTGCTAACTAGACTGACTCTTAAAGCTTCTCTGATGTGATGTCAGTAATGAGAAGATTTATGTGTGCTCCGTTTGTTCTATCAAGCAATCGCAGGTCAAATGTTAAAGATTTATTTCTGTTACTCCATATGTTACTGGTGATGATACATGTTTTAAGAATCTGTGCTTTTAGTGATGTATGCATACTTTTCGTGTGTGTATGATACGATGGCTCTTGGATTGATGTTCGCGAGAATTGAAATTCCAGAAGCTTGTATTTTATTCATAGCTAACTTTGAATAATAGATTCATTCATTACAGGCTAGACTAAGCCCAGAAATCATGGAATTATACCCTCCACTAAATCGTCAAAGCCAACTGGATAATAATTCCTTGTACGATGAATGGGCTTTTTGTTCTGGGCTGCTCTGGTGAATTTTTCAAATGAGAACATGTGGGAAAAAAAGTTAATTACATACAACATAAGTGGAATGAGCTTCTATGAGAACAGAATATGAACTGATCTGATGAATCTGGGGCTTAAGACCACATAATTACATAAAAAGTAAAAAATGTGCACCTTCGTTTTGTTTAAAAATGGCAGTTTTTAACATTACCAAAGAGTCTGTTTTAGAGTTTTTTTCACATTTTGGGCAACTCATACCATTACATTAGCATACATTTGTACACAAGTCAGTTGCATCTTTACAAAAATGCATGCATGTAAAAACAGATTTCTTTCTACAACTTCAGTACCATTTCAAGGGAAATTTGGTTTTCTTTCACGGTCGCATGTGGCAAACATTTTAAATGAATATTAAACTAAACTGAATGCAACAGAACAGCTTGATTGTATTTAGCAAGACTAAGCAAAGAATAACACTTGACTTGACTCTGACTTTGGTTATATACATTACACGAACAATGGTGTTTTTCGCTATGTTCCCCCAAACACATTTTCCTTGAAACGGAAAAACGAGTTATTGAACGAATACAAATTCGGTTTTTTTCTTGTCTTGATAAATGTACTCTTGAACACTTTTAAATGTATAATCTAAGACAAAGACTTATATCCCAAAAAATCATTAGGTACCAACAAAAAAGAACAGAAATGAATGAGTAAAACATGTGTTATGTATATGTCGCTTTATGCATGGGGCACACTCTTTATGTACACCCGGGGGGTGCTATAAAAATCGCTGGCCCCCGAAAGTGTCTCTAGGAATAATTTTGGCCCTCGGACAAATGTAGTTGGTGATCCCTGATCTACTGTATGATGTCCTTTGGTATCAACCTTCAACATCCTATATCACTCTTATGCCTCCTCATCATGTGCTTAATCCTCTTGCAGTGCATGTCTTTGGTTAAGGCTGGTGCAAGGGCAATGGGAGTGCTTTTAATAGGGTCCTCCCCCCCCCACCTCCATTTCATTTCCCATGTGTATAAGATGAGAGACACATGAGAGGAGGAAAGGCCGGATCATTTTGGAGAGCTATTCCCTTTCTGGTAATGAGACAGAGCCAGGTCCAAGGTTGAGTACAAAATAAATAATTAAAAGAAAAGTTTGTTTCCTGTCCACTCATTCACCTTTTCCTCAGAGTAGATTGGTAATAAAATTGTGTTAAGTGTGTTTGTGGCGAGCCTGTGAGTAATCAAGGTAAATCCAATGAAAGGTTAATGTTCCCTAAGGAGACTACGATGTTAACATGTTTGTGCAATTAACCCCCCTCCTGTTTTCTTAAAAGGCACGCATATCAATTAATCTATCATTCAATTTACTAAGAGGACTGAGTAGTATGAGACCCTTTCTTAATCTGTGAAATGATGAGTAGGGCAGCTTTTACATGAAAGGTTGTCTTACTCAAAAAACAAATTTGACCAATCGAGGCTTGGAAGTACAGAACCTCAATGTCTTCAAGTTGATACATTTAAAAAAAGAATCTATGACTTCCCCATTTATTTTTGTGGACAATGGTTTTGAAGCCTCGGGTTTGCCGTGCTGGTCGTTGCTATATTGTGTTTTTTTAACTGGAAGTGACATGTGGGGTAAAAACCAAAACTGTAAAATAATTAGAAGTAGAAGCAGATAACGAGCGGATTAATGAACCTATGATAAATGTGCTTTTTAAGGGAATAAAAAACTGCCAAATCCCGGTGAACTCATGTCAACAACGACTTGACCTAGTTATTGATCAAGTTTTCTCATAGACTTCTGAACAAAAGGACTGGATATTACGAGGAATAGTGTGTAAGGCTCTTCCTCATTGGCTTAGCTTTTCAGACCAGGGGATTGCCGTCGGGTTGAAATAACCAAATATCGTCGGCACTCTTGTACGTCTTTTATACATGAATATGTGTCCCCGGTGTGTCAGGGAAGTCACCAAGTGTCAGAAAATACAACCCTCTCTCTTATCCTCCATACCAAAATCTCAAAAAAAGGGGCTGTAACGGATCTGATACAGACTGATCCAGATTTTAATTATTTCCTACGTCACAAAAGGGGTGCTCCGCTTATTGGTCAATTCTCCACCTATCAGGGGAATGTGGGGTTGGGCCACCGCCGGCCATTGCCGCTCGAAAGCGCTGATTTTATTGATTTAAAAAATAGTTGTATGTATTGATTTAAATTGACATGCATCCGCTAAGAAAAATAGTCCGTTGTTGCTGTTTGAACTAACGTAGCAACGGCAGGAACTGCTTCGATAGCGTTTTTAAGGAGCTTTTTGATTACAGATTTGAAAACATCGCTGCTTGCTTTAAAAGTAGGACAATTCATTATGTCAAACCTTGGAAAGTATCTAGATATCCCTGCCCTAATGCCAAAGTCACTGGCAACTGAATATGTGTCGCCGTTTGATGTCTATGTCTGGACCGCTGCGTAAAAAGGAGGGTTTCTGCCCCGTTACTTCTCTTCTTACTATAAGAATAAAACACGGAGGACGGAGATCTCTTTTTCTCCCCCTCTTCTCCCCGCTGCAGCCTAGCAGCTGATCTCAAAGCACACTCCCCTCTCCTGCGTGGTCAGCTGCAGCTCACAGAATCAGCCCCCTGCAAAAACAGCGCTGGAAAGAGTAGCGAAATGAGGCATGGCTAAAATGCAGGATCTGTTTGGTGTTTTGAAAAAAATACTATATTTATATACTTTATATAGGTATGGCCCTACAATATATTGTTCAAATATAGCATGATAGGTCACCTTTAAGTACATCTCAATGACCATTTGTTCAACCAAAGTTATTCTTTACAACACTCTTCTTTATTCCAATTGACCTTTGCTTGGGCCATGTGCCCTTCTGCTCATCATATGATCCTTTACTCACACTAGGTCCCAATTTTGTCAGCCCAAGTGCCCTTTGAGTTGTCCTAATGACCTTCTAGTCAACCAAAGGCCCTTCTAGTTGGAGCTTTTTCCTCGGAGCTCAGGCACCTCTTTTGTCGTTAGAAATGTCCCTCATGGTAATTGGTTAGCATCTGTCCTTATAAACTCTGTGCACTTCACTATCAACCTAACGCTGGGCAGATTGCAGGTGTGACTTTGTGTAACTGAAATATATTGAGACAAGGCGTTTGTTAAAAAAGTCCGCTCATGCTCAGCAAACCCTCCCTGGATAAATAAAGCATAAGCAGCAGCCGCAACGGATATCAATCAGCTGTTGTATATCAACATCACAAACAACTTGCAACACCTCGAAGACGTCTTCAAGGCCGGAAATGTAGTTACAGTAGCAGTGTCATAAAGCATATCCTCAGTTCCCTCTGCACTCCAGATAACACCATCTATCAGATCGACTTGATCCATGAATGGTTTTCCGCTCCGTACTTAATGAGCCCGCAGGCCGGCGACAAGGAATCGACTCATCCTCATACTCTCCTATGGATTTCACCATCACAGCCATTACAGATGGTTGACTCCTGATCATTTTTGCTATTGATTTTCGTCACAAGGCCAAATGTGGCAGAGCAACAACGCAGGAGAAATGACCACATAAATCTACAGTGATACAAGCAGGAGGATCTACTCTGCCAAATATGCTCAGTCTGCCGCACTGACAAAGATTAGTGATCAGGATAGTGAGGGTCACACTGACAAGCTTGGTTGGAGTTGAAAAGAAAAGAGGACTTCGCCTAAAATAACTTTCAAGTTTGGAGGTTGAGTGAAGTTCTTGCTAAATTCAGTCATTCATCGATCGCTTTTGTCCTTTAATTGTCTTTTAGTACTTTTGTCACAATATCGACTCTTTTCCTGCACTTAGTTCAATCTCAGCGGAGACAATTAAAAGCCTTACACTGCTCTTGTTTAGTGCTCTGTGGCTCTTAGGAAGAGTATTTGCCTCATTGATGGTGTTTGATGGGGATCATAATAAATAAATCAATACATTTCAGGATATTGTCCTCAAATCAACAGAAAAACCTAAATGATTAATGAACTGAAATAAAGCAGCACTCATAAAATGTACTTTACTTTAAAGTTGACATGTCATGCTTTTCCGGTTATGACCCGTCCCCTTGTGTGTTATGAAGGTTTTTCTGCATGTAAACGGTGTGCAGAGTCAAAACCCTTAAAGTACACCCTGTAGCGAGTAAAACACTAACACAGAAAATACCTCCCCAAAACGCCTCGTTGGAGATACGTCATCATCCATTTGATTCTTCCGGGTACGTGCTTACGAAAGCACGTACCCGGAACTAAATGGGCCAATCCGTGGAGCCGTTACGTTACGTCCGCGGAGCCGTTACGTTAAGCCCCAGCTGATTGGTCCAAATTGACCAATCCACACACACACTCAGTGCAGGCATTTCTCCTCCCTGGCTGGCTGATAACAGACAGTTGGGATCGCGGCGAAATTCTCTCTGCAGACCCATTCTCACAGCGTTTATCAACCTATAAACCTTTTTCTTACTCAATATCAAGCCACACGTATTGTTTTCTGTGACTTTGTGTGTGCTCAGGATGCGTTTGACTGTGTTTGGCGGGGGGGGGGGGAGAGCTGCAGCGAGCCGTTTAGTGGAGAACGTGAATACTGCTGAATACACATACTTTACAGAGATGCTGTATGCGAAACCAATGTGAGTTTGGAAAATTGCACAGTATTTTTCTATTTTAGTATACCTCAACAATGGAATTATGATCAGTGGAAATGGCCATGACACCTCTCGTTTAAATGGGGAGTTGATATCGATTCTTTAGTTGTTTGTGTGTTACTTCATTTTTCTGTTGGTGGTAACGGATTTTTAAACAAATAGTTACAGGACGTTAGGATCCACAAAAAATCCACAGAAAAAAAGAGTATTTATAAAAAGGCAGAAGCTGTTTGGCTAACAATGCTATGTGCCCCCGGATATAAAAAGTTGAGTAGATTCCGTGAGACTATTTTCACCCGGGTGCAAATAGAAACTAAAAATAATATGTGGTGTGGTTTAAGTTTTTACTACAGCTTCCCCCAAAAGTTATTGGTGTTTCTACTTTTATCTTGCTATTTGTTTGAATGACTCATGAATCAAACTGTATAATATAAAATGTAGGATTTGAACAGTAACAACATCTAAATAAATTATTATGATACTTGCATTCATATCTAGATCTGAGAAGATTTGCATCTCCTTGTGTGATACAAGGAGATGCAAATCTTCTCCAGCAAGGATAAACATTAATCTCCTCCTCTCCCACATGGAAGACAGGCACGGGTAACATCTATTTATATCATATAGCACATTTTATTACAAGAAACTTCTTGACACTAAAGTAAGTGTTACAAAAACCAACATGCATTTAATAAATGAAACAAAAAATAGAGGTGAGAGACACCCACACATCTGCAGACATATATTGTGTGAGTGGGAGAGGTAAGGAGTTGCGGGTTTACAGCCTCTCTTCTCTGAAGTGGACATTTCCCTGGAGGAAATCAGCGAGAAAGTAGAAACCATTTATGTGTTCACTCCTCCATATAGCAAAGAAATTATGCTGTACAAACCCCCACATCTCAGGGAGCCGAGCTACCTTGACCTTCAGCGCGCTCTACCTGGTGTTAAGCCTCTCAATTTGCAGCCCATTTTGTGCTGGATATAAAAGTGGAGCGAGCTCAAGCGTCAGAGAATAACACGCACTGACACATTCATGAATTCCAATGAAAAACAAATAGACACAAGCATCCAGTTTGCTTTCCTGCTGAACTTCAGAGGTAGCAGCACTTTAATGGTAGAAGGTTTAAAGAATAAAAAAGAAGTCTGACTCTCCAACCTCTTACACAATGTAAATCAAACAACTGATGTTACTGTGCCAGCAACTACAGATTTGTTTTTCTCCAAATAGGTGGAAGAAAGTTTTTCCTCTGACAGTTTGTTGATTGCAGTTCTACGTCTACAGTAGACGTATCCCCGTGGCAAGGTCTCTGTTGGTCAAACCGAAATAAATCTTCTGATCAAAAATATTTGTATTAAGTTTCGACAATGCATAACCAAGGTTTGTCATTTGACAATGCAAAGCAACATATATGTATATACAAATGAGACAGTGGTTTGTACTGATTATATATGTACATAGAGAAAAAGTAAGAACAATAAAAAAACACAAACAAATAATAACAACGACTTAAAGTGCTATTTTTAGGCAATAGCATAGGTCTCAGATATATACAAATATATAAAAAACATGTCTATGAAGTGTTTTGCTCAAAATACCAAACAGATCACCCATTCTAGCCATGCCTCATATCCCTCTATGTCAACCCTATTAGAGAAGTGCTGCATGATTCGGGGTATAAAGCGTTTTAAAAATAAAATAATTGAAGAACAAAGAGGGGGCGGAGCTTATGCCTGTGCATGCGGGGCCCGGCAGATGTCTAAATCAGGGGTGCCCACACTTTTTCAGCTTGGGAGCTACTTTTAAAATGACCACGCCCAAATGATCTACCTACAGGGCCGCCCCTGCCCAATCTGTGTCGCGGGGGGGTGCTAGTGGACTAAACGGCGGATAAACTGTGGCGCGCCTACAATAATTGCGTCGTATAAGCGCATAATAGTGCGCCACATTTGCGCTTCAGATGAGGAGGTGAGGCCCCCTCATAACGGCATGAACCTGTATGGCACAATACAACTCAGACTGGCTTACCTGTACGTCAATCAAGTGGCAAATGATGCAGTGATGAAACGCCATATTATGTTCCAAACCACATCAAGGATTATTTCTGAAACAGTATAGAGCTCAAATGCTTTTTCTCTTGCAGGTTTACCACAAGGTGAGTTCCTTTTTTTATTTCCTGTTTCTTTACACATACTCTCTCCAGTACAGCGTTAGCTCTGAGTGTTAGCGATGCTTGCTAATGTAAACAAAGAACATGTTACATCCAAAACACGTCGGGCATTGATTTTGATAGCGACGTTTCTGATAGGGCCGTGGGTCCACCATCCGACATGATGTAATTTACGTCATATCGGCTGGCAAATCTGGATCAGCTCCGTTGTACCCCCGTTTTTAGAGATTTGCACACATATTTATGTATAAAAGCATTTTGCATGATATACACACAAATATTCACCAGAATTGTTGTTATATTAATTTATATGTAATACTAATGTTGTTAGTGCCAGGATGTTTCACTGTATTAGCTTGCTAGCTTAGAGAAGAACTGGCACAGCATTTATTTCATTATTTACCTCTACTCACATTTGGAAGTTCTTCAGTGTTATTGGCCAAATGTCAGTGAACATGTCTTCTCACACATACACATCTACAACCTTACAACAAAGTGCAGAGTGTAACCGTTTTGATTTCAAAGTCAAAGTCAGTCTGTGTGTTATACAAAAATACCGTTTCTCGCAGTCCCACAGTATGACATATATACATAAAAAAAGATACAAAAAGGGCCTGGATAAACGGGGTAGAAAACTAAGTAATAGTAGTAATAAATACTAGTTAATAATATATTATATATATAAAAACACAATCCACAGAACATGAATTGACATTAATGCAAGTATTCTTTAGTGCAAAAGAGAAAATGATGTTCAAAGTACAGTTTCAGTGCAGTAGCAGCGGAGATGGGTAGAAAAGTGACTGGTGCTGGATGAGGGAAGGTTGTGTGTGTGTGTGGGGGGGGGGGGGGGGGGGGGGAGGGGGGGGGGGGGGGGGGGGGGGGGTTAAGGGGGGGGGGGAAGGGAGAGAGGAGAGAGAGGGAGGGGAGGGAGGGGCCAGCATCCAGACCGCCTGGTGGAAGAAGCTGTTCCTCAGCCTGGTGGAGCTTGAGCGGAGGCTGCAGAAGTTTTTCCCTGAAGGCAGGAGGCTGAAGAGGCTGTTGGAGGGGTGGGTGGAGTCACCCACAATGCTGAGTGCTTTGCGGGTGAGGCGGGTGTTATAAATGTCCTGTCGTGATGGGAGTGAGGCACCGATGATCCTCTGGGCAGAGTTCACAATGCGCTGCAGGCTCTTGCGGTTGGAGGTGGTGCAGCTTCCAAACCATAGCATGATGCAGCTGCTGAGGATGCTCTCAGTGGCGCCTCGGTAGAAAGACAGCATGATGGGGGGTGATGCTCCGGCTCGCTTGAGCTTCCGGATGAAGTACAGGCTGCTGGGCCTACTTCGCTAGTGCGGTGGTGTTGTTTTTCCAGGTGAGGTCATCAGTGATGGTCACACCCAGGAATTTGGTGCTGGTCACCTGCTCCACAGCAGCGCCGTTGATGGTCAGGGGGAGGGGGGGTTGGTAGTGGGTTCTCCATGAAGTCAACAACTTGATTTAGCCTTTCGTGATCCTGGTTACATGTGCGCAGACAGACATTTATTGAATTTGTAAAACAAATGTACATTCGAAAAAGTTTACTTTTTTTATTGGAGGGAAAAGCGCAGGTGCTAAAGCCCCCTTAGAGGTTTATTTGTGCTCGGACCTAGTTAGGGGGATTACAGTAGAGCCTCTACTGTTCATCTTAATAAAATGAGGAGGATACCAAAACACGAGCCTTAAAAAAGATTGACCATAATATTGTTTTTTTGGGGGATTTTTGCTGTATGTATGACTTTCAAGGTGCTTTTTCTTGGAACTTTTGCGTTGCCTTCATCCTATCATTATAAATATCTGCCTGAGTATTTATGAAAAAATAACAAACATAATATGTGTTGTTTTATTCTATTTATCATATAATATGTTGACTTGCCACAGGCTACAAGTCATGCTCTATGAACAAAATAATAAAGAAAGAAAGTCACACTGCAGGAAAAATGAATTGACCTAACTTCAGCATTTAGCAAGACATTGAACTGTATTATCAATGAAAACAATTGACTCATGTAAATAACATGAATCCATACTAGTGGTAAGACTACTGTATACTGCATGGGTCGGCAATAGGTGGCCCGCGCGGGCCATTGGTGGCCAGCCAGCAATAGAGAGGCGAAGTCCCTCCCCTTTCGAGGGAGCTCATGGGACCCCGGAAGCGGAAAAATATACATTGAAGTCAATGGAGAGAGAAACGTTATCTTTTGATCCCGTTTGAATTGTGCCACGAATGACACATATGATGTTTGTCAATTTAAAAGATAATTTTGCAAGTCAAAAAAATAATAATGTGTCGTAAAACTGTGAAGTAACACATTTTTTTGTGTGAAACTCTGAATGAACTACATCTCCGGTCTAGCAGTAGTGACGGCCATCTTGGTGACGTGTGTTGTTCTGTTTGGTCAACAAAAGCATTGACTACCCTCACTATCACCACAATGAAACACATCCAGAAGAATGTCATGCAAAGCTGCCTGCCTGCCTGCCTTCCTCTGATTCTCTCTGAACTGCCTGGTCTTTTTAATGTTTAATGTCAACCATTTGTGCAGATAGCGTGAAGTAGAAAAGATCGTAGATGCTATAGCTAGCGTTAGCATTTGTCCCCCGGGCTTAAATGGTGTATTATAGAATGATCACACAGGTGTGACAGTACTCTTCAAAGTACACGAAATATGACTACTACTCTTACTGTTTAACATGTTGGGTTACTTGATGTTACTTATTGTTAAGGCTAATAAAAATGACAAGGCTGTAATGCTAACTAACGTGCTAGCTACTAGCTAGGTAGCTAACTTGATCCAGCCACTCCTGTTCCTTTCATCAGACGGGAAGCGAAAGAACGAGCAAGACCCATTGCTGGTATGATAACAACCTGGTACTAAGCACACAGGCATCTTGTTAAAGTTATCTTATCTTAGCCAGCGCCATATAGATAGATGCTATCTCTTAGTGGAGGAAAACAATGGTGACATCACTTACGCGACTCTGGGATTTGTAGTCTTTCTCGTTGCGTATTTTTCATAGTCTTATATTTCAACAGTTTTACGACAAACTGTGACTTTTTTTACATGGAAAGGATTGTTTAAGATTGACAAACATCATATGTGTAATTCGTGGCACAATTCAAACGGGATCAAAAGATAACGTTTCTCTCTCCATTGACTTCAATGTATATTTTTCCGCTTCCGGGGTCCCATGAGCTCCCTCGGAAGGGGAGGGACTTCGCCTCTCTATAATATTTGGCCCGTAAAATTATTTTGAGAATAACAAATTAAAAAAGAATTTAGATTTTTTTGTTTTTGTTTTACAATATCGGACCGACAGTCGCACATACAGTATAGGCTATAATGTCCGAATAGAGAATCTACCTACACCTGAAGAATGCTTATTGTACTTTTATCCATGTTGAGAGTGAATGACACACAGCACAGCCACAGGCACAATCTGGCAGCGGGGTGCACTGACGCTGATAGTGGATCAATAAGTAGTTGGACAGCGCGTGGTGCTGAAATAGCCAACATGCGGTTTGAAAAAAATAACACCAGCTCACTAAATCATTCAAACGTAATGTTTACTTATATGTGAACAGTAACAAAGTTCAGTCAAAACATTGACAACAAAATCGGAGAAGCCGCTTGATCATGGAGGGCGAGGGGTGATGGTGCATATGCTGCCACCCCAGTTGGCAGCTTTGTTTTGAAAGAAAAGTTGTGGCTCATCGGACATTTAGAAAATCCCTAATGTCCGAGTGCAAGTGAATGCAGCACAAGACGCGAGCCCGGCCCTGGCGCGAGCATGGAAATGTGATTGTCATTTGAACGGGACGGCGCAAAACGAGAAGCATTCAGTCTACAATGACAAAAAAGAGACTGTCAAGTTTGGCTGTACTCAGCATTGATTCAAAACGCACTAGCTTTGGATCTTAATAAGCTTGTGACCAGGGGCGGACTGGCCATCTGTAGAATCACAGAACGGCACCGCAGCGAGGCTCCCCCCCCCCCCCCCCCCCCCCCCCCCCCCCCCC
>CALSBZ010046842.1:1414222-1448343 GCA_943591055.1 Gobionotothen gibberifrons | reverse complement strand
AATGTGCCCAAGGCCAAACTTATTTGTATCAGTGTGCCCATCTACAGCACAGCACTAGAGTAATGGGTTTGTTTAACACAGAGACACGGTGAGGATCTGATGCAGAAGGACACTGCAGTCAGTGTTCCTCTGTTCCTTTATCTGTCTGCAGTCAACACACAGATAAAGCAAACAGACAGCTCAATGAGCAAAACAATGAGAGTTCCAAATAACACTTTCCCTCAGCAGAGAGAGGAAGCCTGGAAGACGAAACACACAGAATCAGAGAGGAAGAGAGGGGAGAGTCTTTATCGGGAAACGGGAGGAATGGCCTTTAATCTCCATCTTGGGAGACTGACACTTTAATAGATCTCTCATAGGAAACAACAGCATTTGGAGGGTGTGTGTGTACTAACACTTTGTCCTTTGCTGTACCTTCAGTCCCACAGGTCTTTCGCTCTACACACATTTCTTCCCTCTTCGCGCGCCCTCTTGACTTCTTTCCACTAACTCAGTTTTGATCTATTTTTTATTATTTTTATCTTTTTGCAGAGTACGGGGGAACATTTCAAAGTCAACAGCGATAAAGGTCAAAAGTTTCTTCGCATTACATCATAGCTACTGAGCTCAGACACCAAAGAATCTGACAAGAAATCTGAGATTTTATATAATTCAAACACTTGACCTGCTGGAGGGTTAAAGTTCTAGCACAAAAACACAGACCACACCTAATAACACTGTGGTAGTGACCTGCCAATCACATGGTAGCTCCACCCTGGAGCATACCCTGCTTTATTGTCTCTTTGTTTACTCTAAATGGGATTGTAATTTATGAAACAAACTTATTTCTGTATTGAAAACAACTTGAAACTAACAATTGAGACCATAATAATAATAATAATAATAGTAGCTTTTAAACAAAATCTTCAATTTCTCTTCACAATATAAGTCTCCTTGCAGTATCAATACTAATTCGGCTGACTTTTATATTTGATCTAGGGTCGGGACTTTAACGCGTTAATTAAGATTAATTAATTACACAAAAATAAACGCGTCAAAACAATTAACGCATTTTAATCGCACTTATTTTTGCACCGCGGAACGTTTCTCACTGGATGAGTTTCAGGCGTACCGATTATACTGGAGCACCAACTAACGTTCATGACTTCAGACAACAACAAACCACAGTGAACAATTCAAACATGAACGAAGAAGCTGATGAGACCGCTTTGGTTGGCCCCGTGGATGGGACATTTTGTTTTAAAAGACGGACGGATGGAAGCGTCGATAAGAGCACGGTTGTGTGCAAATTATGCAAAAAGGAATTCGCATATCACCGCAGCACATCAAGCCTCAAGTATCACCTCAATGCTAAACATATAGCAGCTAGCGTGGACGTTAGCCCGACTCCGAGTACAAGGAGGACCCACACCCAACCCACACTCAACCAGATGACTGGTTTCAGGGCCAGGATAACTAAGTCCACGTCTGAACAAATAACCAGCTCCCTGGCTCACTGGATTGCACTCGACTGTAGACCACTTGGAGTGGTAGAAGATAAGGGGCTGCAAAAAACTATGGCCTCTGAAGCAACAGAGAGATGTTTTCTAATAGTCAGGGTTTCCAATGTTCTGAATGTACTTGAAAGTATTGTGTTTTACTTAAAAACAAAGTGTTATAGTTTACAGAAGGTCTACCTACCTATAGGCTACCTGAATATCTGAAATGTACTATATTCCTAAATATGCTATTGCTACACTTTATGGCAAAAATTGCACTTTTCTGTTGGTCTTGGTTAAGTACCACCTTGAAAAAAAATAAACAATGTTTTGTTGCTTAAGCGTATGTATTCAGTCATTTTTCAATGGTATACTAAAATCCATGTGAAAAAAATTGCTTCTCACTGTTCTCAGGTCAAATATTTATATGCGATTAAAAATGCGATTCATTTCGATTAATTAATTATAAAGCCTCTAATTAATTAGATTAATTTTTTTAATCGAGTCCCGGCCCTATCCAATCGGTATATTGGTATATTTACACCATAACAGCACAGCTGATAGAAAGGGATAATATTTGTATTATTAGATATTAATAGGAGACACAGACAGACAAACTAATAACACTTTATTTAAACATTAAAGAATACTGTAGGTTAAGGTCATATTTTGAATAAGAAAAAAGCTTTGGGGGTATAAATATTAAGCCTGACAAAGTACTAATATATTGCTTTCCTGCAATATTAACTACTGTATGTTTGGACCCGTTCAAATCCAGTTTTGGACAGTCTGCCGTGGTTCCATCCCATTTCAAAGTGCTGTTCGACGCTCGGCGTAACCCTCGGTGCACACTCAAACATCCAATCACAGAGCTTGAGGACTATCACAGGGTTTGTCAAGCGAAGCGGAGAGAATACTTACTTCCGGGTGTAAAATTCTCTAAAGCAACTACTATGAGCTGCTCCGACCCTCGGTCCTGACGGACTCCAACTTGTGTTTATTAATCAAACAAATAAATAAACACAAGGATAATTATGTGCTATTGTTGAGTAAATAACAGTGTGTGGTTTAGAAAATAATACAAAATTAGAAGGAAAAAACGATGAAACAATAAAAAAAAATGTAAAAGAAGTTTTGGACCTCAGGCCGGAATCGAACCTGGGTCCTCGCGGGCGGTAGTGGATTATTACAGCCGGAGACTCGCTACGGCGGTGGACTTTCACAGCACCGCTGCACCGGACCTGCCGGAGCCACCAGAGCCTCGCAACGGCGGCTGTTTGCGGCGGCGGATGCGGTACCGGCGCAGCGGCGCTGTGAAAGTCCACGGCCCACCTATGCCAGAGCCAGCGGCCCACCAACGGCAGCGGCCCACCAACGGCAGCGGCCCACCAACGGCAGCGGCCCACCGGGAAAAGTCCCGAATCTCCCGATGGCCAATCCGAGCCTGCTCACACACACACAACTGAAACCAAAGTCATTTACAGACATATGTAAAAATCTCTCATACACACATGTGAAACGCTCTCTCACACACACACACAACAGCGTTGCAGTCGGGAAGAAAAGCAATGTGGAGCGGCACCTCACCACTTCATAAGGAGTTTAACCGTGACACTTTTCGAAATCCCGTTTGTGTCCCCCCACTTTACAAATAGGCCTATGTTTATTACTATCTTTTAACGCAAGTCATCATGGCCACGGAGGAGCACACAGCCTCTGTGAGTGAGCGAGACAGAGAGAGAGAGAGAGCTAGAGAGAGCACACCTTTATCTATTTAATATAGCCTAGGTGTAAAAAATAAAGTAAGAAATCATTCCAATGTGTACTATAGGACAGTAAACTGTTTAAAAGGGGAGTGATTAGTAAAATATGCATAAATAAAAAGAAAGAATGCTAACTAGGTAACATAAGATAAGAATACACAAGTTTAAATGATTTGTTATTGGTTGTGATCATATTCTAAAGATGTTTGGATTATTGAAAAGTATACAGCTCCCTTTCATCTGAGTGTTGAGAGCTGTATCCATAAATTCATTTAGTGCTCAAAGTGCACCAGATTGATACTTTTAACTTCAACATTTAAAAATAAATCATACATTTTCTTTTCACTGAAAACTGGTCCCACAGACCCAAACAGCACACAAAGGTTAAAGGTAAGCATATAATAATGTTAAAATGTGCTAAATATATACACTGCAAAAAAACTGAAAAAGAGGAGTAAAAGTAGCTCACGACTTGTTTAATTTTTTTGAAAGTAGCTCTCATCCTAAAAAAGGTTGGAGACCCCTGTTATAGAACGATATATTTGACAATTTTAAGCTTGGCCTACCATTTTATAGGAGCGATGAGGAACAGGTGGGGCTTGAAAAGGCCCACCTGTTCAAAGTGGGGAATGACAGAAAAAGTTTGAGAACCACTGACCTATGGATTAACCTTCAGCAGCGTTTTTATCGTTTTAATGCCATTGAAGACAACTTTTGATCAGACAACAACGAAGGTAAGACATATGGCCGTTTTTGCTACCTCGCGCCATGTGTTGGGATGTCTGTTTTTGTTTATAAAGTCGTGAGTTCTTATCATGGAGTAATGATGTAATGAGATACAGATCGATTCTGTGTCTTCTCACGATGCTAGTCGATATGTTGGATGTGCTGCTACGATAAGTAATAAGGGTCTTATGAGTGAGTTTCTGTGCAAATTTCCGTTAGCATTATTTCGCTCGTGGCTAATGCTCAGCGTTAGCTTTGTGGTTTTTTTTGCAAAAAAAAAAAAGATCAGTTTCTTCCCGTTACATGGATATGAAACATTCATAGTTTATTAAATATTAAGAAGCCCTCAGACGCTGTTTCCTGCAGATGATGCGTATTTCCGCCCGCTGGCAGGGGGATGGGGTCTAACAGGTTAAAACACAAAGAATGTGATTTGGTGTAAAAAACTATACCAAAAAGTAGAACTTAAAGGTGGGGTAGGTCATTTTGGAGAAACCAGCTTGAGTGCGCTAGAATCTGAAAATACACAACCGGAACAAATCTGCCACTTCCTTACAGAGCCCCTC
The DNA here is from genome assembly GCA_943591055.1 of Gobionotothen gibberifrons. NCBI lineage: Eukaryota > Metazoa > Chordata > Actinopteri > Perciformes > Nototheniidae > Gobionotothen > Gobionotothen gibberifrons. Next base: position 1,443,810 of record CALSBZ010046842.1, on the reverse strand, counting down.
CTCCAACACCCACGAACGTGCACATGACCAATGAGGGCACGAGATAAGTTTGTGCACAGATGGAAGGCTGACAGGCAGGTAGGCCATCCAGTTACTTTAGCCGGGCCGGCTAAAATGATTGGTCGTGCTTTTTACAGTACTACGGCTTCCACAGATTAAAAATGTTTATGTATTTATTGTCAAAGCATTTCATATATTCATTGCTATCGGGATGTTAAGAGCATTCCATGGAATATAACAAAAAGTGTTTCTGAAAGACCCCACCTTTAATCAATGAAGCGAACAGTTTATTATGTGTAGGTGTTCTTTAATACATCATTTAAATGCTAATTTCGTGATTACATGTATAATTGCTTTTACGTGTCAGTTTACTATAATTAAACACTAAAAGTCTACTTGCTGTAAGTAATTCTGACTCTAAATATAACGCAGAGCTTCATACAGGTAACTGGCTCTCTCTGTGATGATAAATGTTTCGGCACATTAAATCCATCCACTTACTCTAACGATTTGACTTCCTGTTCCTCTGCGTTCCCTCTTTGACTCATTGACACAGACTCCTCTCTTTGCTTGCAGCTACTTTACCTGCTATTCATCAGTGTCCAAGATTCAGGAAACTTTTATCCTGAGCGGCCGCCAACATCGCACCATCTGTCTCCACATGTCCGGCGCTGGAGGTGCTGCATGAGAAATTCATATTTAGAGCTCCAGCTCCACCTGCGAGAAAAGGAGAGAAGGGGAAAGGTATAGATTAATACCCATGGAAACATGTGCTGCACCATGAACAAGGCAGACTTCCACTGAGATAATCAGTCATAAACACATCACCTTTATCTCTGCTGGTGTCGGGCTGTTTGGTGCGTTTAAAAAATTGCCACAAGTTTCATGTAACCTGCTCCCCGCGCGACGCCTCATATGAGGATCAATAAACAAATGATTCTAGAAAAAGACAGAATGTTCCTTGATATGTATTTGAGAACAGCTGCTCTAAGCCATAAGTGTGTGCCCTGCTGAGCCTCTGCCTTTGCAAATTGATTACCCAGGGGGAGGCCAGACTCTGCCCCTCCCTCACACACCAACCACAGCTGCTGCTTTGATCAGAAGTTGACTGCAAGTTCGCAGATTTCCCCACAAAAAGGTCCAACTCTGAACCTGGACCAACGTTATAAAAAGGACGGGGAAGGGGTTATAGAATGAGATAATGTGCTGCGAGCCAGTTATTGAAAGAAAAAAGAACACCGACAGGATGAGCAGGATCTTGAATCAACCTGGCTGAAGGTGTTCTTTTTCATGACTGTTAATTACACGGCCAAGTACCAACGATTCCACTGGGGACAGGTTAGCCTTCATGAATACAAAGTAACATGCTCTACCCATAAAATAAATATTAAAAAAGTAAAGCGCTGTGATTTCTGAAAGAGAAAAGCTTTCTTTAGTTTTTGGCCAAAGATAAATTGACCAGATTGATATGACTGAGTCCCTTGATCGTCCTCCTAGCAAAAAAGAACAGACCAGTCAATTCACCAATCAGCATTGAGTATTCAACTAAACTCAACATATAACTCTTAATGCAAGAGCAAGTTATTAATCGCAAGAAATACATATTTTTAGAGCATAACATTTACAAATTCTGCAAATCAACCAGAGAAATACAATAATTTGAAGGAGCAAAACACCATTTCATTGATACATGTGTTATTTTGTTACAATACGATGCCAGAAATAACTTAATACTAAGAGTATAAATAATCTCGTGAACATTTAATTGACCACTGGGCAAACCTTTCTCTATTAATGACCAATGAGCATCTGAGAAGCTGAGGTCGAGGAAGGAAGAAGTTAAATATCTCCGAGCAGGAAATTGGTCTCCAGTTTATCCTGCCTTTACAAAATGAAATCCTCATAGACAAAAGAGAGGAGCCTCACTGTGTTCCTTCTTCCAATAGCTAATTAACTCTGGCCCTTTGAACGGAATTGACCTTTGTGTCGTTTCTGACATTTCTGGAGCCAAACATCGATCTCTGTTATAACTGGGAACCCACAGTTTGCTTCATTATCGTAACTCATGCCGTGCCAAATTTAATCTGGTCTATGTGAGTTTGGTTTGGGCACAAGAGGTGTCCCATTTTCTCTGATTTTGTAGGAGAAATACAATATATTTTAAGTATTTTACCTCATTTGTTAGCATTTTTCTGGATTTGTTAAAAATGTGAATCCAGTAAATTATCATGCCTCTAATTAGGAATATATAAACATCATATTTAGGAGACAGGGATGACAGCAATTTGAGATAATGACTCCTGATACATTTCCAAAACCACCTTCGACTTCCTTGTGCCATCACACACAAACAAAATGACACTTTTAGCCTTTCTGTTTGGTCTTGTGATAATTTAAATGAGATCCTAAATTCAGTGTGTAATTACATTTCCGAAGATTGAAAAAATAAGTGCAGTGGATTAATCAGTTACAGATTTTTTTATTCCAAGTCTAATAAAGATGATGAATACAAATGTTTCCTGTATTATATGATCAATGCAACGCAATGGATGTTTATCATTGTCCCATGCTTACACTCGGCCAACAGTACTCTGATATGTTTTATACAAGAAATGATCTATTGGAAATAGAATGATCAAACCAAGTTATTTAAGGATGAAGACACAAATAGTTCAGGAAAACTGTCTTGTTACATAAAAGATAGAACACACGTGACAAAGCTTGTTTGTGTCATACGTCATGAATCCTGTCATTGTATTGTATTTTTGTCATAAACTATGCTTTGTCAGAAATAGCCTGCCTGTCCCATAACAACATGCGTTCCCAGCATGACATGAATTATTACGTTCTGTGGGAATTTCTGTCAAAGAAAAAATGATATGTTATCGATTCCTGGAATAAACCAGGGGGTAAAGGATTTGGAGCAAAGGTGCCAAAGCTCAAGGATGGCAAGCAAACAGAGACTATAGGGGAAATGACTTTGGTTGAGTTAAAAGAATAAACTAATAAGCATTAAAAAAGAGGAATAACCTTTTCTGACGCTTTATATGACGCAGTAAACAGGACAGCTGAGAGGGCGGTAGGAAGGAATGGCCATTTATTCAGCTGGAAATGAGTCTGTCTGTGAGCCCCAAAGACTCATATTAGTTGTATTCTTCTCATGGTGCACTTCCCACAAGCCTCTCTCCACATTCTCCGGCACGCTGCTCGTTTAGCCGTTCCTCTCAAACGTCCACGCTCTGTCTGCTGCCTGACTGCTGCAGGACTCTCTCCTTGTTTATTTCATGACTTACCTACAGATGGAACTGTCACAGAGGTGCAACTGAATGATGACAGATGCACCTTTTTCCTTCTTCAGTTTGCAATAAGAACGTGAAATGGGGTTTTACGCGATGTTACTATTCCACTTTTTGCATTGACAGGGATGACAAAAACAGCAATAGTATACACCATGAAAGTGGTACATAGAAGCAGATAATGGGGCTTTAAATGTATCTTATACTAGACCATGGGTCCCTTTTCACCAAATTTGCAACAAGCAATTAGTTTGTCTTATTCCTTTTCACTTGTTTTTCCCTGAATAAAGCAAACTTGTAACACATGCATGAGTATGCAACACCCCATTGTAATTGTCGATGTTACTAAAATTTCAGCGTAGTGATGCAACTATTATGCTTGCCGGGATATCATCTTATCAAAGTCTTGCTCAAAATCAATGCTGTGGTCTAAAAGTATTTGGTCATAAGCTTAATATTAGAGAAAATTGTTGACCTGCTAAATGAATGGTGAAAGGATCCATCTTTTTTCGCCGTTGAGTTGCTGCTGTTGTGCATCCACTTCACAATTACACCACGGACAGCTGATAGCGCTAATGCAAGTTAGCATGGTGGTCGGAACAACGGCTATTCCTACTGAAATCTGGAGAAGGACTCAGAGGATGCAGGGTAAACCAAAGAGACAAAGCAGGATAGGTTGGGTCCTAATTTATGGAGAAAAAATATATATAAGCTGTGTCTCCTCCCTCTAAATGGAAGATCACTGGCTAATAATGGACAAGCTAACGGCTTTAGCTAGATTCAGACGGAATATCTGGAGTGTAGTTTAATTTGTTTTACAGAAACATAGCCGCACTAGGATGTATATGACGGTAACGTTTCGCAGATGGCTTCTGGACTACTTTGGCATTTTTACGTTAAGGGGTGGAGGGAACGTTAACATAACAATGTTTCCAATGTTTCCTTGGTGCAAGTGTCACAAACCTAATTTCACCGTAGGGTTAATAAAGTATTTTGATTGATTGATTGACTGATTCCAATTATTGTCAAGACATTTTACTTTCAACAAAACATTTGAAAAGACAGATACTCAGTATATCACCAAAGTGGATATATGTCATATGGGAACCATGAATCAATCTAATAGACATTTTATTGTATACCATAAATGTTTAGCTCATTGTGGCAAATTAAAAAAGATGGTTATTAGAGTTTAACCTCTGGGGATCATGTATGTCTGTGGCGATTTGTGTGCCATCAATACATGATGCAATACTTCAAGTTTCAAGTTTCTATCAAAGAGCTGTTGTGATATCTCTGTTACCATGCAGCATTCATGGCTGAACACCACATCACTGCACAACCTCATATGGTATGTTTGTGTCCTTCTTGTCCAACCTTGACACTGAACCGCTGGAACTGCTTCACCACTCATCTCCATCATGGACTGACCCTTCAAGGCCACATACCTGGAAGAAGGATGATTCCCAGAGTACATGCATGGAGGGGGGGATTTGTGGGAGCCGAAGCTTGACAAAGTGACTAATGAGATTTCATCATCATCAATCTCTTATGTAATCTTAAAGGCTGCCAGTGATGCAAAAAAAAATCACCAATAATTATGATGGCGATAAATGAATCACATGCGTCACATTTACATTTATCCAAGGCTATTTTCTACATAATCAAAGCTGTAAAACCTCACATCACTCCCAGCGCAGTGCTAAACAACAGTCAGTTGCCACACAATGAGTGGACAAATTCCCAATCTACAGCAAAGTCAAAAGGTTAACAAACAGATCCTTCATTATAGCCAAAACAATCTTCTTCTCCCACACAATTAGTGACAATGTTCCCAGCGGAGCCTCAACAGCACGGAGCTGCCGTCTGTCCGCTCCCCGCTCCGTCCAGGATGAGAGATGTCCGCTCTCAGCGCTTTGTTCACTCTGCTGCTGTGCTGTCTCAAAACACCAGAGTGTTTCCAAAGAAGGCAGTAAGCAAACTAAGCTTCTGCTGAGGGCCCTGGGGCCAGAAGAGGCTCCCCGAACACGTGAAAAGGAGAACAATGTGTTTACTGAGATAATGGGTCTTCTCTACTCCATTTTAAGTGTTTCAGAAACGTTTTGTTTAATTTATTGACCGTTATCAGTCGTGTCTTTTTCTCCATATTTTGTTCTATCTCATCATGTTTTTGGTGGAGTTGCATGTGTTTTCGATAAGAAGAAAACTGGCCAGAGCACAGAAGCTTTGCCAGGTTTCAATTGTGGCAGATTGTAATCGTGTTTGGTTGTTGGCAATCATATTTCGCCTTCAGCCGGCTTAACAGGGTGCTATTCAAAGTTTTTAATTTCGTCCTTCGACAGTAGTTTGGTAGATGTGATGTTTCTTAAACGTCAGCATATTTCCTCACAGAATGAAACGGAATAAAAAGTTGGTCTTATTGTTCTTATACAGTTCACAGCTAACTCTGTGGCGGTACTAAGGAAAATGCCCTATACCCCAATGTCAACGACAGAGAAATCTATCCATCTGTTCCACCAAGTAATCTGAGTAATACTGATGACAAACAATCAAACCAACTGATCAAAACAAATAATATCCAATGGAAATTAGGAACCAGAAGAACATTGCAAAATAAAACAGTTCAATGACAACTATAGCCCCATCAACTGAAATTTGTTTTTACTTTTTGCTTGTGCTTTATATAGGACTGACTACTTATTCCAGGCATGTGCAGAGGATGTTATTGGCACACGCACCAAACTCATAAAAGGGACTGGGACTTTCGTTACTATTTAAAACAAATGTCTGCCTTGAATGGGTACTTGTTCAAAGGGATATTTACAAGCATGTATTAAAAAGAAACCCATTATATAGTTTGGTTTAAACACTGCTACATGACAGTTCATTCATGATGGATTCATTTCAGTTTGTGCACATGTAAGCCAGGACCCAAATGGTTAATCAAACAGAAGGGCCTTAGCCAATCGTCACACAGAGTTTCCAGCAAAAAGGTCCCTTAGCCAATCAGAATGCAGGTGCCGCAGCACTGTTGGCAGGCTGCACACGCTGGTCAGGCGTGAGGTAAAACAAAAAGGTACATTCTTGAAGGAGGGCAAAAGGGCAGGTGCTCAAGTCCTCTTTTTGCATGTCCCTGACTAAGTCCATTGAGTTGTTAGGCGGGCGTTGGTAGGGATGGAGAGGCGAGAGGGGTCCACAAGGATTCCGGGAATTAAAATGTATTTACAGAAGCTGTTAGCCCTCTGATCAGTAATGCCTCCCCTCACAATGCTAACTAATGCTTAAACCAGCATGGTCATTTTCACAGCATGTGCTAAACAGAGAGGGTGTATGACAGCTGAAGGGCCCTTGATTAATTGTCATGTTCATTTTGCACGAGCATCCTGAGCCAAGCGTCTCTTTGGGAAGAGATGCCAGACTCGTCCTCCGGGGCCGAGGCAGTGTGTTCAGGGTTCCCTCCATGTGCGCCAACGCCAAGAGAGTGGATGAGGAGCACCCACTAGATGAGCAGTAATGTGCTCATCCTTAACGTGCTGGGCAAATATCCCATAATTACTGCACAAATTGGATTCCAAACATACATTAGAATAGATCATTACAGCACAAAGCTACCTGGTCGAACCAAGTGATGACACCAATCATAGCTTTCATTTTCATTTAATCGTTTATTTGAAGAGGGACAATGCACATTGATGAACACTTTAAACAATTAATGCTTCAAATGTAAATATGCCAGATTTTAGCTTTGAGCTCATTTCCATCCGTAGTCCCTTTAATGATTCCCACTTAGCCACAGTGGCTAGTTACCCCAGAGTGATTACTTTCCCACTAAATTAGACGCTAACATCTGTCATGAGGTGCTACAGATGCTTCGGATACCCGTAGATCAGCATCTGAAACCAGCAGAGCGGTTGTGGTGGACTGCAGCAGACTGAAAGGGACTTTGCTTTGCAGGTAATTCTGGTAAATAGCCTGCAAACTGTTCCTACACTCTGCTGGGTTTTCAGAGTGCCCCTTGGGTAAAAAGTAAATGGAAAATAGTTGACATTTTTCATATTACTTTGGTCACTTAGCGGAGCGCTGATCTGTTACAGGCAGCCGTAACAACTTTCCTCCTTTGGCCATTAGCAGAACGAGAGTGTGGTTTTACAATTACAGTGTGGGTGGTTGAATAAAATGATCTAAAATATTTCCATTAAGGGGCAGAATAGTTAGAAAATAAAGGGTTCAGATATCTGTGAAGGGATATATTAAGAGGAAAAAAAAGCAGTCTATATTGTGTGTCATGGGGTGATGACGTATATTTTTAGGCCGCCCCAGAAGTTAGCATCGCAATGGCTCCATTGACTAAAAGCAATTGGATTTTGGTATGTTGCATAAAAAAAGCTTTGTGGCAAACATTTGTTTATGATATTTGAATGTTTTGTTTGCAAGATAATCTTCACATATTAACACCACTTTGTGATTTTTGTAGCATAAATGCAATCGGCTGAAAGAAAAAGCTAACGCTATAAACCAACGACATAGCTAACTGCTAAGCTAGCGGCAGACTCATTTTGGAGTGATCGCGTTTAGTAGTTTATTTAGTCACTTGTTGCAGTTGCAGTTTTCATGGTACATAGAAGCTTTGGACATTAAAGAGTGGGGAATTTATGGAGTATTTTATGCCGGAGACAAAATGTGAAAATCTCTTTAGGTTGTGTTAACTACAGACCTTAGTTCTGACCTAACAACAAGTGAACCGAAAGTGGTAAAATGCTAACTAATTTATTGGTTATAGGACTCATTGTTGCACCACTGTATTTCCCCGGGGGATTAGGGGTTACGTCACATGAAATGGAAAATAGAATATTGTCAAATTTTCATACAGCTCATGTATGCTCATACTTTTCTATGTTTATTTTTGCTATACTCGGTTGGGTGGAGGCAACATTTACTGTAAAAAGCGTAGGTAAGTACTAGGGCTGCACGATATATCGTGTCGTTACGATAATCGCGATATGCGCATGCGCGATATTCACATCGCAGGACGTGACGATTAAAGAAAAAAAATCTTAATTTTCTTTTTCTTTTTTTAGGACTTGCGATATTAAGTAGGCAAATGAACTCAAACACGTCATGTTACAATTATTTTGCTGCTTGCTACAAAAGTAAAACTTGCGCGTCTCTCATGTCAGGGGTACATGCAGGCTCTGCAGGCTCTGCATGCACAGCAAACCACCAATCATAATCAAATCTCCAAAACAAATGGACCCGGTGATTAAAGGTAAAAACACTGAATAAAGTCGTTTCATGTGTTTCTCCAGGGCAGTTTGGCGCTGCTAACCGAGCTAGCTCAGCTTGTTGCTCTGATAACTTAAGATCCAGACGTCCGTGACTAAAATCCTTCATCCGGTTAAATATAGTTAAAAAAATACCAATTATATAGCATTAAAGTTCAAGAAAGGATGGTTTGCGGGGGGGAAAAAACGGTATTTTCTTCAATTCCTGTATGTTTTCATATCGCAATATATATCGCAGGGGGGAAAAAAATCGCAATGTCAGTTTTTTCCAATATCGTGCAGCCCTAGTAAGTACCATCATTTAACAAAAGAATAAGATACACCACGCTTGTGAGAGAAAGTGGACGGATAAACTCCAGGTATGAGGTCAGCAATGACAAAAAGCTCACTTAAATTACATTAATCATCTTGGATAACCGGCATCATGAAGCTATAGTTTTCACCTGTCTCTGTGGGTTTCCTGCTACAAGTGGAAGAGACACAGTTGTTAACCAATACATTACCAGATACATAATCAGAAACATTAATGCTTTGTATATATTTCACATATTAAGGGGTTATATGTATTGTTGAGATGAGATAAAATGGTCAGATGATAGTACTCGCGGGAAATATCGATTAAAGTGACCATCAAAATGATATTTAAATAGTAAAATCACATAACTCTAATACAATAAGATTGTTCTGAATGTGACAATTGGAGTGTTTTGCAGTCAAGACACCTGTTCAGTGTCTTGACTGTGTGTCAGTCAGAACTCAATTTATAGTAATTTCCTTTTTTGCCCTTTCCTGTCTCTATATATTTATAAAGTGAGTTCTATAAGTGCAAATGTTTCACAAGAGGCCAAGCAATTTAAGGTCCCTGCACACGTCCCGCCTTCAATTCCCAACGCCTAGAGAGAATTTACATCCACTCTTGGTTTTCTATTGACTTTGTTAGAATCCGTTTTGTATTCAAACTGAACACACGTTTGAAATGCAGCTTTAAAAAGGTAGACACGATGGGAGGAAAATACATTTCCCCACAATTCACGAGTCTTTTTACAATGGACTCGCTTTGATTATCAAAGCTTATTGTAAGTCGCTTTGGATAAAAGCGTCAGCTAAATGCAATGTAATGTAAAAATAATCAGTTGCATTAATTTCTTATGGCTCTATCTGCAGCTTTTCCGGAGTCATTTCTTATGATTACATTTTTCCACAGGCCAACAACAGCTTCAAAAAAACAATTTCCCTCAAAGAACAAACCAAACATGCCCTGTTGTCGCAAGAAAAAAAGTGCAGAAGGAAACATCCATTGAAACTCAGTTTGCTGCTCTGTGATGCTAGTTCAAGTCAGATACTTGGCATCTCAACAATCAGGACCCCCCTACCTCACAGACCTGCTGCACCACCACACCCCTTCCCGCTGCCTCCGCTCATCAGAAGCCAACCTCCTATCCATCCCCACCCACATCAATCACCGGACCTGGGGGGACAGAGCCTTCTCCGTCGCTGCCCCCTCCCTCTGGAACTCACTCCCACAACCCATCAGAGACTGCACTGACCTCACCACCTTCAAAAAACTTACAAAAACTCACCTCTTCAATCTGGCTTTTAATGTGTGATTGTTTTTGTATTATTTGACTTTAACTATATATTTATTTGTTGTTCCTTTCTTTTCTCTTCACTATATCTGTAAAGCGTCTTTGAGCACCTGTAAAAGCGCTAACAAATGAAATCTATAGGTTACTTACGTAACCCCAGTTCTCAGAGTAACATGAAGTGAGATGTCTCACTATGGGATGTGCCTCAACGCGTAGCATCAGAAGCATCAATCTCATTACGCCAATCCTGATTGGCTGGTGATCTTGACGTCTACGTCAGGGAATCCACCCACCCTTTAAGTAGCTTGCGCTACGTCGCAGCGTCATTCAAAAATAAGCACCTCTTCTCGCTTCGCCTCAGCAAGAAGGGCCGTCTGGTGAGACATCTCACTTCATATTACTCTGAGAACTGGGGTTACGTAAGTAACCTATAGTTCTCATTCATAACACTCCGTTCGATGTCTCACTATGGGATATTGAAACTCCCGTATTGCTAGACATGCTTATCTCGAAAATCACCAAAACAAACCAGTACTTAACAGGTAGAACCCTGTCCCAACACGGGGCCCAGCACTGCACGGGCCACACTTGGAGCAGAGACATATAGCCTGTAAAAGCGGACAAAAGTGAGCGGTGAAGACCAGCTCGCTGCTCCACAAATGTCCTGGATGGAAACACCCTTGAACAAAGCCCAGGATGTAGCCAGTCCACGAGTAGAATGAGCACGCAGGCCCGTTGGTGCCTGCAAACCCTGACTCGTATAAGCCAGAGCAATCGCTTCCACAATCCAGTGGGAGAGCCGTTGCCTGGTAACGGGCTTGCCCTTATGAGGGTTAGCCCAGGATACAAAGAGTTGGTCATTGCATCGAAACTCTTTTGACCTGTCCATATAGGTGCGCAAAGCACGAAATGGGCACAGCAAATTCGGCCGCTGTTCTTCAGAGGAACACAGCGGTGGAGGAAATGCCTCAAGGTCAATGGGGGTACATGAGCCAACCACCTTGGGTACAAAGGCAGGGTTGGGCTTCAGCAAAACACTCTTGTTTGCCCCGGGGCAAACTGAGTGCATGAAGGATGTACAGAGAGCGCGTGAATGCCACTGACTCGCTTGGCAGATGCCAGAGCCAGTAACAACACTGTCTTCAGTGACAGGTGTTTTATGTCAGCTTCTTCCAGGGGTTCAAATGGAGGTCGAGTGAGCCCATCTAAAACCACTGCCAAGTCCCATAAGGGCACCAGTGACCTGGAAACAGGGAGGAGCCTGCGAGCCCCTTTCATAAAACGGCAGACCAAGGGATGTTGGCTAGCCGTCTTTCCCTCAAAGCCCACATGCCATGCGGCAATAGCAGCCAGGTACACTTTAATCATAGAGAAAGCTCTGTGTTTATCAATCAGGTCCTGTAGAAATGATAGAATCACCCCGACAGGACATTGAAAAGAGATGTGTCCCTTTTGAAGGCACCACTCCTCAAACACTCTCCACTTACAGTCATAGAGGGACCTGGTGGAGGAAGCCCTTGCACTCTGAATAGTGTTTATCACCTTCTGAGGAAGCCCCACTGTACTCAGGTTATACCACTCACGGGCCAGGCCCATAGTGCCAAGCGCTCTGGGTGTGGGTGAAAAATCGTCCCCCCCGCCTGAGATAGTATGTCTCTGCGTAACGGGAGCTGCCACGGCTGCCCGCACAGCAGCCGATATATCTCCGCCAGCCAGTACATTGCAGGCCAGTGCGGAGCTATTAGGATCAGTGTGTGGCGATGTTTTCTCACTCTGGCCAGAGTTGGGGGTATTAGAGCCAGGGGTGGGAACGCGTACAGAAGGACCGGAGGCCAAACGTGCGCGAGCGCGTCCACGCCTAACAGTGCGTTTAGATCGCGCATTGAAAAGAACAGCTGACATTGAGCATTTTCTTTTGATGCGAACAGATCTACCGTGGCCCGGCCGTAACGCACCCACAGCTGACTCGCAATTGTTGGATGTAGAGTCCAGTCTGCATATAGTGGTGCACCTCTGGACAGCAGATCTGCCCCGAGGTTCATCACTGCCGGTACGTGCATCGTCCGCAGCTCCATAAAATCAGTTTGCGTGCCAGCATGTGTAACTGGAGAGAACGCAAACCCCCTTGACGGTTTATATACGATATTGTGGTCGTGTTGTCTGTCCTCACGAGGACATGATGTCCTCTGAGAAAAGGCAGAAAGCGTTTCAGGGTGAGGAACACCGCAAAAAGCTCCAGATAATTTATGTGTGACCGTTGGAGATCTCTGCTCCAGAGACCCCTCACAGGTCGACCTTCGTATATACCTCCCCAGCCCGTCAGAAATGCATCTGTGGTGACCACTTTCCGCGATAGGACAGCACCCATAGGCATGCCCCGTACTAGAAAAGTCGGGTGCAGCCAGTGGCGCAGTGCCATTACGCATTCCACAGTGACCATCACTCTCCGCGCGCCATGACGCACAGGGTCCAGTCTGAGGGCAGCTACCCAGCGCTGAAACTCCCTCATGTGTAAGCGTCCCAGTCGTACCACCAGGATGGCTGACGCCATGAGCCCCAGTAACCGCAGACATGATCTGAAGAGAACATATTTGCGTGGCTGGAAATGAGCGAGGCAAGCCCTGAAGGCTTTCACTCTCTCTGCTGACAGACGGGCTGTAAAGGGCACCGAATTTAGACGTAAGCCCAGGAAGAGTACAGTCTGGGCTGGGGACAACATGCTCTTTTCTGTGTTTATTACGAAACCCAGGTCGAGCAGGTGTTTCACGAGGACATTCGTCTGCGTAATAGCCTCCTGTTCCGACTGTGCAAGAAGGAGCCAATCGTCTAAGTAGGTTGCCAGGCGAATGCCCTGTTGCCTTAACGGGGCTATTGCCGCTTCCGTACATCGTACAAACATCCGTGGGCTGAGAGACAGACCGAAGGGAAGCACTCTGTACTCATAACAGACACCCTGAAAGGCGAACCTCAGATATTTCCTGTGTGGATAATATACTGGGATGTGAAAATACGCGTCTTTCAGGTCGACTGATGTGAACCAATCGTCTTGAAGCACAAGACGCAGCAGAGATGTGTGAGTGAGCATTCTGAATTTGTATTTTATGAAATACTTGTTCAGAGCCCTCAAATCTAGGATAGGGCGAATTCCGTTCCCTCCCCGTTTGGGAACGAGGAAATATTTGGAATAGAAGCCGCTCTGACTCTGTTCGGAGGGTATTATAGATATGGCCTTCTTTTCTAGTAGCAAGAGAATCTCCTGCTCTAGAATATGGGCCGACTCTCCCCGGGCTTGCGAATGCACAATGCCCGAAAAGTGAGGGAGGGTGACAGCGAATTGGAGCCTGTAGCTCCGTGATATCGTCTTGAAAACCCAAGCAGAATTTGTGAGCATCTTCCACCTTTCGCTTCTCAAAGCGAGTGGAGATGTGTTGTCTACACCCTGTGTCTTTATTGGTTGTGTTATGGGGCCCTCTAGTGTCTGAACACGGCGGTATCCCTGGTTGACAACCTCGGTCGACACTGCGCATGACTTGAACGAGCAGCAGAACCTGCTGTCTTTGACGTTAAGTCCATTTCCCTCATGGCGCGAACTTGAGGATGACGTTCTGACATCACTGGAGGCGGCGGGAAGATGGGGGCATGGTTGCACCCCGGAAACACATGAACATTGAACATATCTGGAGCTGGAAAATAGGGAACTTCCAGCTCTTTTACCGAGGAGAGGAGGGAGGGCTGTCAGGCCGCTCTTTTCTTCTTCTTCACCTGATGGCCGAAGGTCTGGGCCGGCTGTGCCTGTGTGGCTGCTGCCGGAACCGGGGACTTTCTTGGCCAGCTCGTCCTCGCCTCGTGTCTGGGTGGGAGACCCGGGGCGGGCTGTGGCTTTTGCTGTTTCGGGATTTTGAAATGGGAAGGACGTGAGGCAGCCTGAACGAAGGACTGCCGCGGTGCCGTTGGAGGCGGCGACTGGACCCTTCGGGGAAGACAAAGCCGGTGAGCCTCATCCTCGTTCTTTTTGGCTTCACACCGCTGTTGCATTGAAGCCAGAGCGGAGCCAAATATGCCCTCGGGGACAATTGGCATGTCCAAGACATCCTCTTTCTCCCGGTCCGGAAGGTTCGTCAGGTTAAGCCACCTGGCTCTCTCCTGTACCACCATCATCCCCAGCGATTTGCCCGTGGCTTGGACTGCACAGCGCTGCACACAGAGGCAAATGTCCGTGATCGCTGTGATTTCGTCCCACACGGCAGGCTCAGGTTTGTTCGTCATGTCCTCGCAGAGCTCCGCCTGGTAAGCGGTCAGCAATGACGAGACATTGAGCGCCCTGACGGACAAAGCTGCCGCTTTGTAAGCCCATTCGGTCATTGCTGACTGGAAACGGTCTGCTTTTGTCGGCAGCATAGGGTTCCTGCTAGGAGAAGCTGCCTCGCCATCCTCGCGGCTTGGGGCAAGTTCTTCCCCTCACGACCTGCAAGTCCATGCTGAGGCGGGGCGAAGCTGGTGCGCTTTCGCCTGGGGTTGCGGACATCGCCTCCGGCTTGGCAGCCTGAGCAGATGGGACGAAGATGCTATCTTCGTGCTCATCTGAGTCGGATAAGAGGAACTCAGAGGTATCCTCTTCATCCTCCTCCATGTAATCCAGCTCCAGGACATCCTCCGCGGGTGGAACCACGGTGAGGTCCAGTTGGGAGCCCCAGCGCGGGGCTCCGTTCCCGCGGCCTTCGCCGCCGTCGAGCCCCAGCTTGACACAGCGCGGGGCTCCGTTCCTGCGGCTACCGCCGTCACTGAGCCCCAGCTTGACACAGCGCGGGGCTCAACTTCCACGGCGGTCGCCCCCATGCCTCGATTGCCGGCCGGCAAATCAACAGGAATGAAGGGGTCTTGTCCCGACAGGCTAGCTTGATGCGCTAGCTGTCGGCGGAGGCTCTTGGTGGTGAAGCGGGCACAGTGTCCGCACGAACCGGGGGCGTCGATAGCCTCCTGGGCGTGTTCCAGCCCAAGGCAGGACGAGCAGACCTGGTGTGAGTCCGTGCTCGAAATCTTGAACCCGCAGCCTCCGAGCCGAGCCTCCGAGCCGAGCCTCCGAGCCGAGCCTCCGAGCCGAGCCTCCGAGCCGAGCCTCCGAGCCTCCGTCTCCTCTGGTGTGAGGGAGAGAAGGGTCCATCCTCGCTTGCCGGGGTGTCGGCGTGGAGGGACAAACTAGTAACAGGTATGTTACCGTTTGAAAGAAAAATTAAAACCTTACCGTTATCCAGAAAAGAAAAAACGGCAGGGCAGATTTTTTATATTAACTGGTGTGTTAATATTTAATTTAATCTTCTTGCGAAGCAAAAGTAGCCGGCAAGCGCCCGGCGACCGAAGGTTACCTTGTGGTTCAGTCTGTGGACAGTTAAGCTAGCCCGCTACTGATAATTTTGAGATGTGCTCCGAAACGAGAAGAGGTGTTTGAATGACGCTGCGACGTAGCGCAAGCTACTTAAAGGGTGGGTGGATTCCCTGACGTAGACGTCAAGATCACCAGCCAATCAGGATTGGCGTAATGAGATTGATGCTTCTGATGCTACGCGTTGAAGCGCATCCCATAGTGAGACATTGAACGGAGTGTTATGAATGAGAACTATTATTATTATTATTATCTCATCTTGGGTGCAAGTTCATCAATGTTTGGGCTCAGGCTCTGAGCTGAGGAAATCCTCAGGATTGAGTGAAGGTGTGCGTGCAATATACAGGTGGGCCAGATCTAATAGTAATTAAAAATGATCCTGCGGGACGAAATTAAATCCACCAAGGGCCTGATTTGGCCCCCGGGCCTTGAGTTTGACACATGTGCCTTAGAAATGTACACATACACACTCACACATGCTCCACCGCAGCAGGGGGCGCTACTGAGTCCATTTGGACGGTGAGAGGTTGAGCAGAGCATGGAACAGCCCCTGCCAGTCTGATGATAGCGGTGCGATCCGATACCAGACTAACAACATGTCAGTTATTTAAGTATTACTTTTGTTCTTGTTTATTGTGTTGTATTTATTTTTCTTTCTTCTCTTGGGGATTATGTGTCTCTTCCAACAGAAGAGATTGTTGTTTCTGGTGAAAAATGTTAAACTCCACAAGTTACTGTTTTATGAGTAGGATGATATCAAGGAGACTGCAGGAGCTAGCTTACACCAATTATATATATCTTTATATATATTTATATATACAAATGTGGCTTTTGCCCACCAGTGATCAGTGGAGGAATGAGTGTATACCATAGACCAGGGGTGCCCAACCAGTCGATCGCGATGGACTGGTGGGCAGTAGTTAGCTGATGTTGTCCGTGTCAACAGGAGTGACAGTCTGCACACACACAAGACCGCAATTATGGCAGAAGCAAAAAAGCCCAAAATATATCATTTTCACTCCGAGTGGGAGGATGATTATTTTTTTGTTTATTCCAATTCAAAGTCCATCTGTCTCATCTGCAATGCGAGCGTGGCTTTATCGAAGAAGGGTAATTTAGAGCTGCATTTCAAAATGGTGCACACACGCTACGGAATTCCCTCCTAATTCTGCCCTACTCTTCTGTTTGTTGCAAGCAAATGTAACAGAGTTAAACATGTGAATACATAATTATAAGTTTGTGAATGTTTAATTCATAATAAGTTGTGAATTTTAAGAGATGAGATTGTTTCATTTAATATTTTAAGTTTTGTTTCCCGTGGGAACAGCGTCCCGTTGCACGTCTTTTTTTTACTTCCGGTATGTATTTTCCACCCTCCGCGGACTGGCCATCTGGAGAATCTGGAGAATCACAGAACAGCCGGTCGTCAAGGGCCGGCTCGATTCACTGACGGCCGTCACCGCCCTTAATTTTTTATGTTTTTAAAAGGCATCATTGAAGTTGCACCGACAGAGGTCCGCCGTTTCCCCGCAGCGAGGCTCCCCCCCAGTTGACGGTTTGCTAGCACCCCAGCACCCCCCTCTCTCTATTTGGACTGGTAGATCTCGGCAGACTGGCATCTTTAAAAGTAGCCCTTGGTTCAAAAAAGGTTGGGCACCCCTGCCATAGACTGTATACACTGAGTTATCCTACTGAACCAACATGAAATGTGCCTAGCTTGGTGTAAACTATAGCTCCTGCAGTCTGCTCTTATTCATGAAACAGTAACTTAGTTGAGTTAACTTTGGCTTTTTCACCAGAAAAAACAACAAACTCACCTGTTGTTAAATGAGGTCCGTTATCAGATCGCTAGAAACACCGCTGTCATCAGACTGGCAAGGGCTGTTCCATGCTCTGCTCAACCTCCCGCCAGGTCACGTGAGTCACGTGACTTTTGGCAGTAATATTCCGTGACATGAGAAAAAAAAGTGTTGTAAAACCTATGCTGAATATTAGGAGGCAGCATGATCAAGAGGAGTTAGGTAAGCTCAGGTTGAATCCAGAGGACATCCACATGCAGCGTTCCCACGACCACAACTCTTGTCTCACACTTGTGCATTAAGAAAGATTTAACCACACAGTTCCCTTCTTCCCTTGAGAGAGAGCTCGCCCACCACAGAAACAAGGAAGTAGGCTCCAGCCAGAAAAAAGGGACAGGAGTAAATCTCAGAACAATTTCAGAGGCAAGGGCCATGTTTCAGAGGGACGAATAGTGCGTCCCGTCTCCGTAAATACAGGCCATATAAACAGACGTATCTTCTCCTTGGAGAGCTTTCAGACAGAATGGCTCAGATAACTGAGACAGCAAGGGCAGACTGTTTATCAGACACTTGTGGATCATGGTGGCGTAGAGAGATGTTTAGACAGGATATTAAAGTGATATTTCACTTTACTCCGCCACTTTTACTTTTTTAGCAGCAGCATATCCCTCCTTGTGATGAAGCTAATGTCAGCCTCTGCCGCTCAGCCATCCATGGGAGCAGATTTCTGAGGTTGTTCTCAATGTTGATTAATAAAAAAAATTTAAAAAGGGAATCAAGCTGCGGCACAGATAAAACTGACTAATTTGTTATCTGAATTAAAAGAGTTAAAGAGGCAAATAAGAACATAATTAAAAGTACATTGAATTTATATTTCCAAGGCTCAATTCTTCAGTTTTAGAGCTGTCGCTTTTTGTGCAGTGATATAGAGCCAAGAACCAGCTCGTAAATGAGATGTATAGTCCTGTGTAGTCCTCCATCTGGAGCCGTGAAGTTGCTGACAGGATCAGGTACGACCGTGAGAGACAGCAGCCCAGAGCTGAGTCATTGCATCATGTGAAAACTCAATAAAGAGATGAATAAAATATGGCTGGCAAATAAAAACCTCCCAACCAAAAAGCAATTATCCAATCACAGGTTAGCCATCGTAAATCCAGCTCTGGATGTCTGACCATGTTGAAGCTGTGAAGAAGTGATGGAGGTCTGTAACTTAAACAATAATGTTTATTTAACAATGCAGCCCCTTTTTACAACAGCATCTACGCTCCTGTTCGATCTCGGAATTTCTGCTGTAAAGCATTACAGACTCACAAGATATAACTCTAGTACACTTCAAATATTTCACCCGACTAAAGAGGTGTATTTTTTTCAAAACTCTAAAACTGCTTTAGAACATGACAATATACCTATTCCTAATATAAAAAGACTCTGCAAATATCCCCAAACAATAGGTGAGAGCAGCGATCAGCATTCTGTGCCTGCCTTCATGGCGGCCCCGCCCACTTTCTGGTAAAAAAATTGACACATAAAAGGTAAATAAATGGTAAAGAATAGGCGGCAAGCGGAACAAATAGTTGTATCATGCCATAAGGTTGCTGTGTCGTGTAATTAAACGAACAAAAAAACAAAAATATCCAAAGTTCAGATTTTCTATACTTTCACTAAGAAAAAAGGACGGTAAAAGAAAATATCTGTGGCTTCTGGCCATCCACAGAGTGGATTGAAAACGTAATCAATGGGACACTTGCTTGAATATTAAAATTACGATGATCATAAGGTTAACGTCAATAATCAAATTAAATAGCTGTAATTCTTAAAGTCAAAGTAGTGACTGTAGATGCAGCAATAAAATATAAAATACTGAAAGTCAAGGAAATGCCAGTTTGAGTGGAACACCATCTTTAGCCTTTAATGTCAACTTATAATATTGCCGATCATTGATCTCTAATGACATTGTGTAATCATTGCCTGACTGACCATTGTATTTGTGCTGCTTGTAGATAAAAATGCACAGTGTTCTTACATTTTTAGCAAAGACTTGAGAATTAGAACTGATCGCCAATCAAATGAGGGGCCATGAAGTAGAAGAAAATAACTCTGATGGCTTGCTCCCAAGGCGTCCCAACAGTGTGTCAAGAAAGTTAAATAACGTTTTTTATAAGCCTATAAAATAATGTATAGCTTCAATCATAAAACTGACATTCAAGCTAATATTAGTGATAATGAATTATTATTATTATATATTATAATGAGAGTCCATTGAGCTATAGTATAATCTAATTAGTCATTTTGCCGGCAAATCAGGCTGAAATGAGGAATGTTGAATAATAAATCTGCCACCGTTATCATGGTAAATTGCTCAAATTGTTCAATACTGAAACACAGCTGGACACTCAAACCAGCCACTTAAACAAGATGAAGCATGTGTTTCACATGCCTTCTGTGAAACCCCTGCATGTCACCTTGAGTAGAGGTGACTGCTTGTGGGCGAGTGGACGCTAACATCGGAGGAGCGTCCGATGGTTGGCACTTGTTGGCACATGTGGGGCATGATTAAGCAGCCTTATTGACAAGTCATTTAGGTGAGAATAAATTGGAGGCCGAGGTTGGCATTAATGGGCCAAAGTCATGGAGGGAGTGTGCTGGGGGGATGGGGCTAGGTGAGGGGGGGGAAACACTGCACCTGGAGACTAATTAGATATGACATCCAAAGCCTGCTATCAATTTGTATCCTGCACACATGAGCTTTGACAGGACCGACCAGGACCAAGGGCAAGGCAGAAAGGGCAGGACAGAGAGGAAGGAAAACTCATTGAAGTGTAAAAGAGGAAATATGAATTATAATCCTGTGGGGTGAAGACCCTGTTCTCTCAACATTACAGCAAGGCACATTCAATAAGCACATTCAACAGTCCTGAAACAATGGGTTAATTAATCCAACAAAAGACAATTATGATCTTTGATTTACTGATCATAAACCGATATTCCATCCATCCATCCATCTTCTCCCGCTTATCCGTGGTCGGGTCGCCGAGGTAGCAGTTCCAGCAGAGAGCCCCAAACTTTCCTTTCCCTGGCCACATCAACCGCCTTGGGATCCCCCAGCTGACTGGGGGATCCCAAGGCGCTCCCAGGCCAGCGAAGAGATATAATCCCTCCACCTGGTCCTAGGTCTACCCCTTGGTCTCCTCCCAACTGGACGTGCCAAACCCATATTGATTACGCCAAACCATTTTTGGTGAGTGGATTTTTCTGCCTTTCTCAATTTTTTTAATACATTCAATATTTCCCACTCCCTAATATACAGCATTTGAGATTTTGACTATGGTACATTGTTTAGGCAAGGCCAGCGCCATAAAGATAGAAGAGTTGCGACAACGGAAGTCCAAAATGCTTGATCGTCACGTGGTTCAGGGAGACTCAATAATTCCCCGGAAGTTCGTGGCGGGCCATTTGAATCACGATTTGAATGCATTAATACCAGGATAGAAATGCAATTTTTGGTAATTAGTGGTCAATAAAGGTTTTGATTTGCAATATGTATACAACATATCGATATGTGTAGTTACATCAATGTTTTTTTGTTTTTTTAAAGTAACATTTGCTAATATTTGAGGATTAAGATAAAATAAGAAGTACTTTATTGATACCAATTGGGGAAATGTTTATGCTGCAGCAGCAAAAGACAAGGCGTTGTACATTAGACAGTTAAAAGACTAGAATTAAACAATCGAAAATGTAAACATCTTAAATAGAAATAAAATAGCATTACAAAAAGTAGAAAATTATACATAGTGTGAACAACTATCTTACCTGTTAACATATACATGTTAGGCTAACGTTGCCTTGGTTAAAGAGCCTGTTGTTTATTGCTTTTAATTCTTTAAAACAAATATTATCTTCTTAAACCTGTATGGTAGTCAGGAGCATACATCCTAATGTTTATTGATATATTTAGAGGGAGGGAAGGAAGGTTTCAAAATTCTGATTAGATACATTTCTACCATTTCTTTAATTCATGGTGACTTCAGTAATCCCATGGTAATTGAGTACACAAGTAATCTAAAGTACTAATGTAATCTTTATGACTTTCAGAAAGGACAGGAGACCCACAGGTGCCTATCAATGATTGTCAACTGACAGCACAATGAGTCAAAGCACTAGCAGCAGCAGCATGATGATGATGTTAAATGTGTTGTTTTAGGAACATCCATTGTAAATACATGGAATTCAATAAACATTTGTCTGTTTGTCTGTGCCTTTTCCTCCGTGTTGTCCTGGCATATCGTCTCCCCCATGGTTTGCTGTGCTGCCTGGGGATGCTCCAAGCGCTCAGAGAAAGGAGTACACATGTAAAGTTTCCCCACTGACACAGAGAGGAGGAAAGAATGGCTGGCTCAAGTCAGCAGGAACAATTTAACTATCACAAAAGACAACAACAGCAACAATATATGTGAGGTAATCATATTTTTCACAAAACGAAGACCACACCATTGGGAAGCTTAACGTCTGTTTAATCAAAATAAGGAACAGGGAGAAGCTTGCAAAACTCTGGGAGTTGAGACTCAGGTGCAGGGTGAGGGTCTCATTGCAGGTCTTCAGGCTCCATTGAATCCCCCTGGGGTTCTTGTGCTGAGAGAGGGAGACAGGAGAAAGGGTTAGATACAACTAGCAACCTATAGGATGGGAAATTGCTGACCTACTGTATTTGAAACTTACCTTGTGTTTTCACTCTCACTTAAGTCCCCCTCCCTTTGCCATCAATCCAAAATCAGCTGAGCTGCAACATAATACAAACAGGTAATAATCAACAGAATCACAAGGACATTATATGGCTCTGCTAAAAACACTCACCCATAAGTTACGTTTTTGTTTACTGTTTGGAAGTCTCAAATATCCACTCTAAATCCATATCAATAGCGATGTATCACAAAAATAGCACTCTTCCTTATTATTGTGGTTAGTTAGTTATAACGTTAACTATATTATACTAGCATGAACTCCAAGATGGATATCCTCATTTCACCACCTCCACCCACTACAATCACACGCCCCAATGTTATATTTAACTAATATGTAACTCCCTCCACCCCGGATAAAAGCATGTTAAGAAGCCCCTTTTCTCTAATTCCACAACGTTGGGTTGAAATAACATTAAGAGAACGGATTAATAGGCTGTTCGTGGTTAACGTGTGTTGCTAACTTTATCCGGTATCCTAGCCTAATCTGTTATCTGCAAACGTTAATAGTTCCCGGAAGTCAGCGGCAAGCTAACTTCCGGGGAACTATCGAGGGCTCCACGATCCGCCATTGCTGTAAAAAAACTGGTCCATTGGAGTGAACGGAGATGTCGTAACTCTTCTATTATATGGCTCTGGGCAAGGCAAGGCAAGTTTATTTATATAGCACCTTTCAACACAAGGCAATTCAAAGTGCTTTACAAAAAGGGAAGAAACTCAGCTAACTGACGATATGAACCATTATTACCCAAACAAAACCCAAGTCTCACAAGAAGCGTCTAAATGGGCCCTGAGCGAAAAAATGCTCCAATTCCATTTTTATGTCAAAAACTGACTTTTCATATAGCTGCTAATGATAGCTTCCAGAGTATATGACAGCTTCCTGTTTTGGGTATTCTGGCTACGCGTCACTCTCACTCCTTATTTGGTAACGTGTGTGTGTATGTGGAACATCCCCTCGATTCCATTGGCTCTAACGGTTAAAAAGATATGTCAATCATCAAAATCGACCAAGGGGGGCCAGAGATAGGTCAAATCCACCCAAATGACCCCAGAAGTGTTGTTTTTTTGCTAAATCTCTCTAATTAGTTCAATTTTCACTTGTTTTGCATCAATCTTGATACAGGGTACTTATTATATGTTATAGTTTGTATTCCTAAAGCTTTTTGTCTACTATCCCATCATTCAAGGGTGGTTTTCACTGTAAGTAATGTTTTTGTTTTGGACGGACACTATAATTTAAAATGTTTTACTATGTTCAATCTGAATTTACTTTAAAATAAAAAAAATCTATATTGATTCTGACTCTTCTACATCCAACTCACAGGTTTATCATTGCTTTGAGAAAAAAGATTATTAATTTACCCCTTTTAGAAGTGAAGATATAGTCAATTGTTCTGGGAATGTCATTTTCGAGCCTGAGACCTGGAAAACAGGCTCGCGGGCATTAATAAACAACAGCATTTAAAAACACTCATTTAAAAGCAAAGATAATACAACATGAATAACACAGGTACATGAATACAAGTTACAGTGCAGTGTGAGAAAGTTAAATCATTGATGTGTTCAACTTCAATGCACTTACTCAGTGTTTGAATTGGAGCATAGTCTCCTGGTGAAATGGTTATGTAAATGTATGTGTCATCTACATAGGTATGCTAACTTATTTTGTTGTTTTTCATTATTTTAGCCGGGGGGCCAAATGCAGCCCATGGACCATTTTGAATCGCCCCTCAGCAAATTAAAAAAGTATAATGGAATATGGCCCACAAATGAAACTTGTGCTTGTCTTATATTGTACTTCTTAAATATAAATGTAAAAATATATTACACAGTAGTATTCATGTGTTGATAAGACCACTTTTAAAATAAATGCAGTCAATTCAAGTTGGAAACATTTTCTAACATATCTTAGTTTATAAGAAAAAAGCCCAATGACTTATTTACATAACAAGCTTGAAATACACCCTTCCTATTTCTCCTTATTATAATCAATCTGAGGCTTTGATGAGCTGCCAACACTCACAAGCATAATTGACCTACATTGGATTGAATTTGCTAACTTATAACTGAATGTATGAGGGAGGCAATATACCTCTAGTGAGTGGCCCAGCCCTTCGTATATTTTTCTGTATGTTGCCCTCTGTGAAAAAAGTTTGGACACCCCTGATGTAGATGAGAGAAGAGACCCCAAGATGGAGCCTTGAGGAACCACACATGTCATATTTATTTAGAATGGCATTCTTTTTTTTAAGCTTCAGACTGATTAATATAGAAAGATATTTACTTGAAGTAACTATTTATTTAAATTTCTGAACTTTAGTCTAGAAAAATACCTTGTATATTATTAATTTACTCTTAAATGTAAGCTTTAAACATGAACAAATAGGTTGTAAGGTTAAAAAAATACTGAGGTTATAATAAAGATATTGCAAATGAGGAAATTACTATGCTCATCAGAGGAAAAACAGTTTCTGATTCAGACGTTTATGTGTAGTACAATCGTCAGGAAAAATATAAACGGACAAAACATATCTCATTATCTTATAGCTTTTTATTGACCCTTCAATTTTCCCAGAGGATGGACGTTTCAGATTTTAATGGCCTCGTTTCCTGTAACAGCACACCACAGGATCAATTTTATTAATTAAGCCAAAGGTTTTAAGAATGACGAATTGTTGAAACAGTTTATTGTGAGAGAAAAACTAACACAGTGTCTACTTTGGAAGTTCTTAAATGGCATTTAGGTCATAAAGGGACTATTTTGGTCACAAAATGGGTTAATCAAAATGGTTATTTTTCATAAATTTGAACTTTCTTTATTTCAGGATTATATTTTTTGTTAAAAGGGTTGTTGTACCTTTAAGGATAGAGGAGGTGCTTTGGCAAAGGAAACTTTAAAAAGCGATGTTGAAGAACCATGTCCATCATCAGGAGGGTTCAGAGTAAAATAAAGTGGCATTTAGTTTAGTGGAAAAAAAGGCAAACAATGAAATCCGGTATTTTCAATTAAATGAAATAAAACTGAAAAGAAAAACAGCACCACATAAAAATAAATGTGCAGCCTTACAGCAAGATGCCAACATTATCCCTTTAATGAATTGCTTTTTCACCTTCTGTAGACCTTTGAGCTACAGTACAGCAAGCAAGCATCCAAATGACAATGACAAATGTACAAGTTACTGCTAAAAACGTTTCCTGTGTTCAACCAATACATACCATGATTCTAAATATTCAAGAATACTATTTACTGCAGAACTATATTCGACCAATCTTCCTACAGCTCACCATGGCCTAACTGTTTCTGCTAAAAGGACATTATCAATAAAACCGGTGGGCTTCCTTGTGTCCTATATCTGCAGATTACTAAACATTTATATATATTTCTGCAGTTTTTAAAATAGCAGTCAAACATATACATATATATGGCTATTTGATCACTTAATGCTTGTAAAAAATGTCCTAATATATTAAGTATATAAGTATTTCCTAATGCTAATGTCACTTAATCTGCCATGGCAGGATACCTGGAAAATAAACTATTTAGGCTACACTGTATTTGGTAGTGGGCAGATTTCATTTCCTTCATTTAATTGGATGTATTTCTTCGATGCATTTCCAGGGAATCCCCTGCTGGGAATGCAAGAAGTTGCCATTAAACAAACTCCTGATGTTAAGAAGATCAAATTCTATAATTTGATTAAAATATTTGATTTTAAGAATTTGATACGGATTGGAAACCAGCTGTTACACCTGACAACAAGTAAAATGGTTGCGACTCTCTTAAGGCAACTTCATGATAACGACGATGACCTTGAGCTCCCCATGTTTCCACAATTCTCTCTGGGTTATATTTCAACATCACAAGTTATGTAGGAGCTACGGGACAGAGTTTCTCTCGAATCTTGTGACTAAACACTAGGATAAACACTAGTATTCATGACAACAAACAACAGTGTTGCTCTGCTGTAAACAATGCAGGGAGCAGCGGTGGAGGACGGAGAGGCAGATGGCCTCAGATGAAAGAGGGGGGGGAGGGTGTACAGTATGTCATCTGTTCATTTGAACTACGGCCTGAATCCCAAAAGATGCTCTTGTGAGACACAGCAACAGATTGCCTGTGAGAAAATTCTGGCAACGAGAGTTTAATTGGGAGCAAAGACATGCAAATCCATGATGGCATCAAACATGGCTCCAATTACAACAAACTCGTCCATTCAAAGACTCGATCTGATCACTGTAAACAAGATACAATATGTACTGGATGAAAATAAATCTAGTTTCTGCTGTCAGTGCAGGGACAGTGAATCAACATAAACTCTGAGAGCAGACGGGACCTGAGGCGGTGGATTTGTAGAGGAGGAGGAGAACAGTCTCTACGGGGATGCTGGAAAGTCAAAAACTTGTATGACTGATACAGTACATCTTAATCTGCCTCGAGCAGCAGCGAGACACTGGGATAAGCTGCATGATCTCAGGAATCTCCCCAGCTCAGTCAGGCATGTGGGCACGCTCATGCATAAATCCAGGCCTTAATTCACCAGTACACACACACACACACACACACACACACACACACACACACACACACACACACACACACACACACACACACACACATCTGAGTGGGTCAGATTACAGGGTAAATGAGATCTCAAGGATGCTGGTGGGTAAACCGGGTCAACATAACAAAAAGCCTGCAGTTGTGTAATCAAAACATGAATGAATTAAAGTATGAATGAATATGAGGTAACACAACAAACTGAGGCATGAAAACATTTAAGTCTAAAGCTGCTCTAGCGTCCCCGAGAGGCATGATATCATGTAACTTGCTTATTAAGCATTTTACAATTTATGGCGGAACTTGCCAGTGCTTTGTTTTGAACAATCTACACTATAATAATCCAAAGGAGAAATATGAACGTTACTTTTTCACAGTAGAATGATCAAATAAAGTCAACATTTCACAGTTTTTACTGAAATGCTTTGAGCGGTTAGTCAAAACATTCATCACCTCCTCCCTCCCTGACTCTCTGGACCCCCTGCAGTTTGCCTACAGAGTAAACAGGTCCACAGACGACACCATAGCCCTCACCATCCACACTGCCCTCTCACACCTGGACCAGAGGAACACATATGTGAGTATGCTGTTCATTGACTACAGTTCAGCCTTCAATACCATTGTGCCCTCCAAGCTGGTCATCAAGCTCAGAGACCTCGGGCTCAACAGCGCCCTCTGTGACTGGATCCTGAATTTCCTGACGGGCAGACACCAGGCAGTGCGGGTGGGAAACATCACATCCTCCACCCTGATCCTCAACACGGGAGCCCCTCAAGGCTGCGTGCTCAGCCCTCTCCTCTACTCCCTGTTCACTCATGACTGCGTGGCCATACACAGCTCCAACACCAACGTGAAGTTTGCTGACGACACAACTGCCATCGGCCAGATCACCGACGGCGACGAGACGGCGTACAGAGAGGAGGTAGAAAAACCTGACATCTTGGTGCCAGGATAACAACGTCCATCTCAACGTCAGCAAAACCAAGGAGCTGATTGTGGATTACAGGAAGCAGCAGAGAGAGGGACACGCCCCCATCGCCATCAATGGGACTACGGTGGAGAGAATCAGCAGCTTCAGGTTCCTTGGGGTCCACATCACTGAGGACCTGACATGGACTCTTCACACCACCACCATCACCAAAACAGCTCGACAGCGGCTCTTCTTCCTCCGCGGGCTGAGGAGGTTCAACATGGACTCCAGGATACTCTGCAACTTCTACAGGTGCACCATAGAGAGTATCCTGACTGGCTGCACTGCCCTCAATCGTAAGACTTTACAGAGGGTGGTGAAAACTGCACAGAACATCACCAGGACGGCGCTGCCATCCATGGAGGACCTTTACTCCCAGCGGCTGAGGAAGAAATCCCTCCGGATTATAAAAGACCCCCATCACCCCAGCCACAAACTGTTCTGTCTGCTGCCGTCTGGCAGGCGCTACCGCAGCATCCGGACTAAAACCACCAGACTCAGGGACAGTTTCATCCCACAGGCCATAAGACTGTTAAACACCTGAACTTTTGAAAGAATATCCACAATATTCATCTGGCTGCAATTTACAAATTATTTATTTAATATATCACATTCCAATCACTTGTATATAGACTCTTATTGCACTATTTCACTAGTTTATTTTTTTTACTTGCACTATTTTTTCAGTTGTATTGTGTTGCACTGTTGGAGGAGCCTGTGACCTAAGATTTTCATTGACATAACTGCACTGTAGCTCTGTACGTATGACAAATAAAAGCCTTGAACCTTGAAACTTTCTTAAACTTTTACAAATATTTTTGAATAGTGATAGTGTATATCACCATTCAAACATATTTTATAGATAGATTAAGGCCTATAAGGCTAATTTATAATAAATACAGTTATATTTACTTTAAAATATTTTCATACAATCCTACGTGTTGGAATTCATGTGGATTAATACGTATTGACCTGAGGGTGACAACCATAAGTTTCACTTTACTTTTTCATTACAATTCCAACCTAATGAAGAATGAAGTTTCACTGTTGTCCATGTTCATAAAGCCTGCATTGAACAACACCATTATAGCGCACGGTGCAAAGTATGTAGATGCGATTACAGTAATCCGCTTTACGGAAAACTGTAGTTTCCCCGTGGCAGATGTACATTAACAGCATCCGCTGGCTCCTCACATTGTAAGTGCAGTCGGATTCTCTTGAAGCCCGGTCGTCTTTTCCTAAGTCCTTTTGAATTCTCTCAAGCACTATTCTTTGACCCTGTGACGTTTCACACAGAGGTCAAGGTGGATAGGAAAAGACGATAGGAGCTGATTTTTTGACAATTTGACCGCAACCCTAAACTAGAAGAGACCCCAATAATTAATTAATGAAAATAAAAGCTTTTTCTGGCAATGGCGTTCAGAGAAATGGTCATGTGATCATTTAATTATAAAAGGGTGAAGCCTCTTGAGAGCATGAATGTTCTCAGTAGTACTTCACAAAGTATTTTTGATCAAAAAGGGGAAAAAAATCATGATTTAGTTAGATGATTTATTAACAAAGGCATTCGTTAACGTGGAATTGGAAATATGACCCCGAAAGCTCACAAAATAGTGATTTGCTCATCGTTGGGCCCTGCGGTGAAAACAGCTAGTTAAGTTCTGTTTCTATGGTAACTTCCCCTGCTAGCTTGCGGCACTACAAAGCTGGCATCTGATTGGTTGCACGTTATGCGAGGTCAAAGCTGAAATAATTTGAACTTTGAGCTGGTCGGTGACAATTTCGAGTAGTGTGCATTTATTTTCAGGTGAGTTGTTCTGCCTCCAGTGTAAAAGCTTGAGTGAACCCTGGTGTTTAAACGACATGATGTGCAGTTTCCTCCAGACACACCATGACTCCCTGTGTATAAATGACACTGTATGGGACACTGTGTGGTGTCTCGTCAATTGTGTTAGTTGTGTTTGTTTTATGTCTG
>CALSBZ010046842.1:1398579-1413822 GCA_943591055.1 Gobionotothen gibberifrons | reverse complement strand
GTTTTATATTTTCTCATTAAATTATGAGTCGTTGCACTTGAGTCCACGATTTTTGTACCTCGATCTAACACACTGAGGCTGCCCACTGTCATGTCTGCCGTCCCACTGCGGATGTTTCAGCATCATCACTCTCGGAGTTTAAGCTGCTGTCACTTTCACTGTTTTGCATTCAGACGGCGAGTCCTAATGAGGAGCGTGGAGGTGACTCGCCAACCCCCCCGCCCCACTGTTCAACCACATCAATCCACACTTGTCTCTTAATCCTCCACGGACTGGCTCGAGGAAGCTCCTGGAGAAAATGCAGCAGAACCTTTGACCTTCATTCTGCAGAGAAAGACATATTTTTTTACAGATGCTGGAAATATGGAAATTCCACTTTCTTGTGAAACAGTCACAGACAGTGATGAACCGTGACAGTATGATAAATAAATCAGAAGCTATACATTATGTCACTGACAAATAGTTGATTGAGGAGGTCATTTTGACTCATTTCAATACTTTTAGGCAGTTTCATCTATAACATGCATCCATGCATGCATCACACAGATTAAAATAAAGAAGAGTTGAAGTATAGAGTTGCACAAAAAAAGAAATATTCATAAGGAAGTACAGTAAGATAAGTGTAATTGAGTTTATGTACACTGCAAACAGAAGCACAGGTATTCTAATCAAGTCAGACTTCAATTTATTGATTTGTAATATTTAATTGTTGTAATTTTTCAGTTACAATTCTCTTTTGATTATAGTTAGGATATATTATTTTTCATTTTAACTCAAAGCTGGGTTTGAAAGATGTGATGAATCAACATTTTTCATTTGTGGTAACTGAAAGTGTTGTTTCTGGTAAAGGAGAGTAAACTTGTGTATGTAACTGAAAAGGATAATTAGTGTATGTAGTGGCCTGTGGGAGACATCTGGCCCTTCAAGATAAATATTTTTAAAGAAAGTTTATGTTGCATCAAACCATTTAAAGGAAGGCTCCACTCATTAGATATTTAATAAAAACTTCAGTATTTAATGAAACATGTTTAAACCATACCCTGAAGAAATCAGCGATATTCCCCGGTAAAATAATGATTATATAGCTCTTTTTTATCAAAACCTGTATATTCCGTCAGGCAGCTGCCATTTTGGCCATTTTCAGTAGTCACGTGATCCGAAAAACTAGGTCGTGACGTCATCTATGCGTTCACTTTGTAAACACACCCTTTATATATACAGTCTATGAAACAGTTGAGGAACCTGTGACCCAAGATTGTCATTCATTGCATAACTACACCGTAGTAGAACATCTTGAAATCTTTAAAGGGATGTGCAAAATAGCCATAATATACAGTCTTTAATTAGTAGAGAATAACGAGTAATGAATATACTGTATTGCTCATTTCCATTCATGTCAATTGCAGATAAATGTTTAGTCTTCTCAAGCACCAACTATCAAATATCTCTCCTGATTGTTGGCACTTGACAATCACCTTCCCTGAATTTTACTCAGGTGTAACTAAAGTCTGATTTAAGGGTTGTTTATATTTCACATCATTAATCAGAATCTGCAAAGTACGGTAACTCAAATAAATGTAGTGGAGTAAAAATACCAGGTTAACCTCTGAATTGTAGTGGAGTAGAATTACAAAGTAACAATGAGCTGTCATGTGGGTATATATTAATGCTGCGTATTATGGACACAAGCGATTTTCACCCATTTATGAATTATATGTTTTACATTTGATAACACCAATGTGTTTAATACTGGCAACTTCTAATTGTGGGGAAAACGAAAATGTCCCATAGAACATTTTGCGAAACACAATAGCCAGCATGTGTAGTTCTGGGGGGGGGCGTTCGATTACAGTTTTGGATAGTCTGGCGTGGTTTCGTTCCATTTCAAACAGCTGTTTAACGCTCGGGGTAACCTTGGCGCACTGCCACTCCAACATCCAATCACAGAGGTTGAAGATTAATCACGGGGACTGTAGTCCTAAACGATAGCTGGGGATTATGGGTAGTGTAGTGTCTTCGGCCATCCTAAACCTAGAAAATGCTCGAAATGTCCCTTACAGGCCTACGTCTGTTTCCGGTAATTTTTTATTTTGAAATTCAGTTCCTGACGGTCGCCAAAAAACCCAGAGATTATGGAAATAAACCAATAAATAAAAACAAGGATAATTGTGTGTTATTGGTGAGTAAATAACAGTGTGTTATTTTGAAAAGAATAACAAATTAGAAGGAAAAAAAGATTTAAAAAAACAGATTTCAGTATCCTGAGGCTCTGAGCCCCATTTATTTTCCTCACAGACGGCAACAGAAGTCCGAAATTATACGATTTAAAATAAAAGCAATAATCGTGGCTTAATATTGAGTAAAATCATGTTTTTATGAACCACACAGCTTCCGGTCTTCCACGACCCGACCGGAGAAAAAGACGTGTTGCAGGCACGAAACGCATTACCAGTAGAAATACATTGCTTTTAAAATCGTCCTGTGTGACACGAAAAAAAGGGGATAATCGTGTTGGTGAACACGA
Source organism: Gobionotothen gibberifrons (assembly GCA_943591055.1). Taxonomy (NCBI): domain Eukaryota; kingdom Metazoa; phylum Chordata; class Actinopteri; order Perciformes; family Nototheniidae; genus Gobionotothen; species Gobionotothen gibberifrons. The sequence goes on along the minus strand of CALSBZ010046842.1, from coordinate 1,411,298 downwards.
ATCAATAGATTAAATGTCGTGACTATAACACGAAATTCCGTGAGACTGGGTTGGGATTGCATATGTTTACACAGGGAATCCCCCTCTCTCTCCCTCTCCTGACAGCCTGTCAGTATCTCACGCAGCTCACTGATCCAGTAATGAGTGACCCGACAGTGAATAATAAATATATTTATAAATAACTAGTTTAGCTTGTTCCAGAGGTAGATAAAATAGCGAAGTGTAGGTCTAACTCTTGTGTGTTTCGCTCCGCTCACCGGTCCGGCGGGGGGAGCTGCAGGATTTCTGCTTCACACACACGTTGCATTCCGCTATATTACTGTCTTTTTCGGACACCTTAAAATAATGCCACTGCATCCCCATTAAGTAATGGTTGATTAATAAATCCCATTTTATGTTTCATCATACTCTCAGAGTAGTCGTCCGGAAACTTGAAATGTTCGCTGCATACATGCGCCTGTGGATCTTTCGGTTCGGGCCGAGCACATTTCGCTAGCCACTGCCTCCGAACGTACTTCCTACGCTTACCCGTTGGCAATAGATGGAACCGAGCATTCCGTGGATTGTTCCTATCCGAATTGTAGCAATGTTTCGCGATACAATGAGGCATATTTAAATATAATTGTGATAGTAACTACAGTAAACAACATGAACAAAGCACATACGTCAATTTGTCCTCGACACCAAACGCATAGTTCACGTCACGTCCGGTAAAATAAGTCATGTGACTCGTCAAAATGGCACCGCCCACAGGGTTGATGTTACTGGTCTGTTTTATCGGATGATAAAAAATGTTAAATGCGTGTCATGAGGATTCCCTCCCTTTAAATAGAAATGTTTTATTTTATGAAAGTTTATGTTGCATCAAACCATTGTTAATTCTAATAAACCATGCAGCATCTGATTTGCATCTCAATCACAACAGGTGGCTGTCCAAATGTCATGCTGTTTTATTTTCCAAGGCAACAACAATAACATTCAATTATAGTTTAATATAATATACTGTATTTTGTCATATGTTCACTTGGTTTTTGTATATTTATATTAGATTTTTTTACATTTTATTTTTATAATTGTATTTTCTTACAACTTATTTTCCTAATACTGTGAAACCCTAAAACCACTAAACACCATAGCAAATTCCCTGTATGTGTAAACCTACTTGGCAATAAACTTTCTGATTCTGATTAATGAAGCAGGCCATATTTAATCAACCCGGTATCACGGCAAGACGTGAACATGTGACGATTTACCATGCTGGGAGACCTGAAGATGTCACGATTTCGTCCCTTCAAACGTGACAGTTACACGGTATTGTTAACCAGTGGAGAAATACCCGGAAATGCCAAGCAAATACTACCCCGACGGTCGGTTGTTATTGTCAATATTAATATAATAATGATTTATTTTGTAATAGTCACACTCGATTACGCCGATGTTCTTGTTGCCCCAGCTGGTCGACACCTCTTTTAGCAGAAACAAAGGCTACATTAATGTATTAAATCGATGTTAATCCATGTGTGTGGATGTGGAATTAACGGACGTGACGTTGTGTGATTGCGTTGCCAGGCAACAGCTTCGGTTCATGTTCATTTACAAACTCTTCAACTACAACCGTAGTTATATTTAAAAACATGTTAGAAGGCCTCACGAAATACTTTAATGTACATTTAAATTTAAATGTGAAGGAATGTGTGTTTAACAAAATACATCCGTCATAAACTAAACCGGAAACAGACGTAGGCAAGATCCTCAGCTCGATGGATGGTTTAGCCGCAATGCACGCTGGGATTTGGTGTTTATGCGATGTGAAATCCGGATTTTTTTTTTTTTAAATAATACTTTATTCCGAGTGTGCTTGCTTTTCTCTTTGAAAGTCATCACATAACGGCATTGTAATACACGGTTCGGCTGCATTAAATATTACATATCTGCCGTAGTTCTCTATTTATAGAGCCCTGATAAGAACACTTCTAGACAAACAGGAAGAACTGCGGCCAAAACTGAAAACGTGACGTGGATCATAAATATATAAGCAATTAAACAACATCTTACATTTCTTTTCACACAATACGTCTCCTTGCAGTATCAACACTAATTCGGCTGACTGTTATATTTGATCCAATTGGTAGATAGGCTGTATTTACACCATAACGGTGCACAGCTGATAGAAGGGGACACCTAGTGGTTAAAGCACGTTATTGAATTTGATCTCTTTTGGAATAAAAACACAATCTTCCCCGCAGCTCTCTGCTCAGAATATCTGATTTCTGTGATTTCAACAGTCACAACACATGCCTCCTGTCTCATGCATAATGAGTAAAGAATACATTGCTAGTGATGATTAGCAGTCGCCTCTGCTACCCTCAGGAGGGCTTTTAAATATTAAACAATTAACCTTCCCACAAGCTTCCTACAGGTGGGGCACCGATTTCACCCCAGTGGATGAACCCACATGTGGAGGAGAATTTTAACAAGCAGCGCTTCATGTGAGATTTGATGGGGTTGTTTTATGGATGATTAAGACATGACTCTTTTCTTGTTAACAGTAATTATTCAAAACAAGTCTGCATTCTCACCGTGATTAATTCAGGATTTATGGAGCTACAGGGACAAATCTGTTCCCCTCTTAATTATTAAAATGATAATCGTCACTGAAATGTCAGCCTGCACAGGAAGCTGCATGTTAATCATTGCAAAACGATGACGTGGTCACACCTCAGGTCCAAAGGTCTGATATTTACATATTGAGTTCTGTGTTATTATGGTGCTTTAAGGTGGGGTAGGTAATTTTGGAGAAACCGGCTCGAGTGCGCTAGAATTTGAAAATACACAACCGGAAAAAATCTGCCACTTCCTTACAGAGCCCCTCCTCCAACACACATGAACGCGCACATGACCAATGAGGGCACGAGATAAGTTTGTGCACAGATGGAAGGCTGACAGGCCAACACACTCTCACTCCCTAAACGTCCAGGAGCGACGCTTGGTCAGGGTCCCGTGGCGTGCAGTTGGGACGCGCCGAGGCTCCTTCAGCTTCATAAACGGACGCAAAGAGCTTTCAACTGATTGCAATGTATTCCCATCGGCGGCGGTATTTGACGCTCAGGGAAGCATCGCATCCATTTATGTCGGCAGCTCTTAAAGGCAATGTGAGCTTCCATTCCCATTGGATAACGGAGAATTGTACACCCGGAAGTAAGTATTCTCCTTACTGTCGATTGATTTGACAGTGATATCTCCACTACTCATCAACTAAAAAACACCAGATTACCTTTGTTAATTAAACGACATTGATAGGTTTAAATTGTGCACAATGCTTTTGTGTTTTTCCCCTTCAATTCTGAGAAACAACTTGTTTTCTCTGAAATGTGGAGCGCCAAAGAGACTACACTACCCACAATCCCCAGCTATTGTTGTGACGACGCCTGTCCGCTTTGCGACAAACCCTGTGATTAATCTTCAAGCTCTGGGATTGGATGTTGGAGTGGCAGTGCACCAAGGTTACGCCGAGCGTCAAGCTCTTTGAAATGGAACGAAACCACGGCAGACTATTCAAAACTGGACTTGAACACCCCCCCAGAACTACACATGCTGGCTATTGTGTTTCGCAACATGTTCTCTATGGCACATCTCTACTGGGAATTGTAGTTTTAAAAGACGTTTTCCCCAAAGTTAGAAGTTGACAGTATTAAACGATAGGAAACAAATTGGTGTGTACAAATTTAAAACATGTAATTACTAAATGGGTGAAAATCGCTTTTATCCATAATGGGCAGCATTACCCACATGACAGCTCATTGTTACTTTGTAATTCTACTCCAATTCAGAGGTTAACCTGGTATTTTTATTCCACTACATTTATTTTAGTTACTTTGCAGATTCTGATTAATGATGTGAAATATAAACAACCCTTAAAGCAGACTTTAGTTACACCTGAGTAAAATTCAGGGAAAGGTGATTGTCAAGTGCCAACAATCAGGAGAGATATTTGATAGTTGGTGCTTGAGAAGACTAAACATTTATCTGCAGATCTCTATAAAGTATATTCATTAATCGTTATTCTCTACTAATAGTTAATTAAAAACTGTAAATAATTTTTATTTTGCACATCCCTTTCAAGATACCAAGATTTTCTAAGGTTTATTGACATATCATATGCACAACTACGGTGTAGTTATGCAATGAATGAAAAACTTGGGTCACAGGTTCCTCAACAGCGCATTACAAGACATCTATCAATATGTGTGTATCCCTCCACCATTAAACTGTCAAATTCTGCACATTTCTTATACTATCTACATACATAAGAGTATAATTAATGTGTATAATATCAGTTAAAATAAGTGCTTCAACATAGTTAACATTGCAGGAAAGCAATATATTAGACGTTAAGTACTTTGTCAGGCTTAATATTTATCTGTAGATAGATACCCACACATTTTTTTCTTATTTGAAAGAAGACCTTAACCTAAAGTATTCTTTAATGTGTTAATAAAGGTTAATTAGTTTGTCTGTACATCCTCATATTAATATCTTTGTACATCGTGCACTAAACAGTTTTATTGTAGAGATAACTTACAGTATCTTCTTGATTTTTTATATTCTATATTTCTATCATTGACCTTCTACTTTCCCCCTATGAAAGTATGTACTCTTAATATTTTTTTCATCAAATAACATTATTCAACAAAAATAACATTATTCAACAAAAATATGCTTTAACCACTAGGCGGTGCACACAAGGTACACACAGCATACTAATAATAACTTTGTATTATTAGTGTAGGACACTTATGTATGTAACATCTGAAGATATTTTGTTTTATTCATGTTTTTACATGTTTTTACAGGATATTGCTATACTATTTCTCATGTTTTACTTCTACACATTAATATCTGATTTGTAAAACATCACAGACAGAAAGGTATATCCGTCATTTAATGGTAAGCTATTGAAATTGTGATTCCATAGATGTGTCTCCCATCACCCAAATCCCCTGACTATTCTCTCAACTCAGTATTTACATTCTTATATTCAAAGAAAATCAGTAATATCTTTAAAAACGTGCATTGCGGCTAAAACATCCAATCAGCGAGCTGAGGATCTTTTCTACGTCTGTTTCCGGTATTGTTCCTGTAATGAGAGTTACATTGCCTTTAAGAGCTGCCGACATAAATGGATGCGGTGCTTGCGGAGGGAGGCGCTCGTGAATTGTAACGCTGTCCCAACTTGGGCAAGCACGCAGGCAAACTTGAGGAGCGCACACAGGGTGGAGAGGTGGAGTGAGGTTGAACGATGGAGAGAAAGGGAGTGAGAGAGAGAGATTGAGCGAGGCAGAGAGCGTGTGCAGCGGTCTGCTTGCGCACAGAGCCGGAGTTTGTGAGAGAGCCGGCTTGAGAGTCAATTTCTCTTCAAAATAGAATTGATTGCCAGCCTCCCTTGTCCCTGGCTGGCTTGCTAGCTCGTTGGTAACGTAACTGATTTCTTCTAATCTGCCTGCATCTGGCGCTGAGTTGCCATAGCCTATTCATTTCATGAACCACTTCCTGATATCCATTGTTGCAGATAAATATAAATGATAATAGCCAAACTAACCTTGCGAGAGTAAACTGACAGGCTGCTGTGCCGCATCTCACTCAAAAACCCACACGACTCAACCCAGCGAAGTGCTAGTGGATCGCCGGAGCTGTATTAGATTAACATTAACATGCTTATTGTAGTTGTACAGTAAGTGCAATGCCTTGCGGCCTGAAGCACCATCCTTGATGGAGCATATAGTGTGGGCTGGACCTGTATTTGACAGGAAAGGAGTGAGCAGAGGGTCGAGTTGTCGATTCTTGTTCTGTTTTCTGTGACAATCTTCCTCACCCTCAGACTTTCAGTTGCGCACGCTACTAAAGAGACGTGGTACCATGGAAACCAAACAATGGTGTAGCTGTATTAAAGTCCGAGTGGAAACAGTCCTGAGTAAATCTGATTTTGTCAGAAATCGGGAAATATGACCCCGGGAGGAAACCGGGAGAGGGCTATGAAATCGGGAGTCTCCCGCGAAAATCGGGAGGGTTGGCAAGTATGAGCTGAAGGAGCCTCGGGACCCTGACCAAACGTCGCTCCTGGACGCATCCAGTTATTTTAGCCGGGCCGGCTAAAATGATTGGTCGTGCTTTTTACAGTACTACGGCTTCCACAGATGACATTTTTTTATGGATTTTCTGTCGAAACACTTAAGATATTCATTGCTATCGGGATGTTAAGAGCATTCCAAGGAATATAACAAACAGTTATCTCGTGCCGGTTTCTCAAACGTACCTACCCCACCTTTAAATGTATAATCCTAGATTTTTGCCAGGTGACAATAAATTCATGGAATTTGCGTCATAGTAACAAACTGGACTTTGGGGTCAAAGTATCAGGGTCATTGATTTAAAAGCCTCCAATTACAAACATGAATAAGATATAACAGGGATTTGTTGAATATTCGATTATGTCAATATTCTTTAACAGACCATTGCTAAGGAGGATCAAGGGACCGTGCAGTCATAACAATCGGCACAAAGAAGTCCGGTCAATTTGACGCCAGATGTGGAAAACAAACAGCAGGTTTCATCCATCAGAAAACACTATGGAATACTTGAATACTCATATGTGTGAAAGGAACAGTGGAACGGCGTAGGGATCCTTACCACAATGTTCATGTTCTTTACACCTACACCTTGCTGTACATTATCACATATTGCTGCCATTAATGTATTTTAATTCCAATGGTTTGTTTAACATTGAAGCGTTCTTTTAATAATGCAATTTACGGCAGGAGACCCGAAACTTGTGGAAATAATTTCATAGCAACAAACTGTCCTCTGGTGTACGGATCCCTGATTTGAAAGCCACGTATTGCTTGCACTCATAAGACATATCAGGCATAAAAATACACACATAATATTTGTTAACTTTTCATTGTTTGTTTTCAACTTTCCAATTGATTTGTTGGTTGTTGTTTCGTAGACTTGTGTTTGCTGTTTTGGCTGTCACCTTATAGTAACAGCATTGCAAAGTACAGACTTTTTATGTGATGAAATTGTTTAATTAGCTAGCATTAGAAAGAATGCAGATTTAAAGCACTTCCACTTTGCCCTCACTATTCAGATCTGGAGGTTTCTGTATAATTGAAACCTTTGTGAGACCATGGAAGCAGCTGGCGGCAGAACAACTCTATTAAAGGTCAGAAATGAAAAGCGAACAGTGAAAAGGTGAGGAGATCCTTGAGAAAACAGAACTGCTGTCACAGAGTGGAGTGTGCAGCCCACTGTTTGCGTTTGTCTGGAGGACGATTCTCTCTGACAACGTGACAGAGAGAAAATATCAGAGGCAGGTCCGATGACGGCAGCTCTATCTCACGCTGTTTGCTTTGCCTGATCCTGCTGTGATTTCTGGGTAAGCAGAGAGACTGTCCACATGGAGCTCTGCAAACAGTCTACACCAAGAAGGGAAAAAGCTACCAGTGGGTTTCTACTGAATCAGTGTTTAAACTACAGTTACCTAAACATCAGGGGACTATAGGGCTTCTTTGCATTACATTATATTTGAAGTATTGGATATAATCAGATTACTTTTCATTTAGCTAACACTTTTGTCTTAAAGGGGCCCTATAGTGTTTATTGTGTTTTCCCTTTCCTGAAGTGTGTTATAGGTTTGTGTGCATGTTAATGGTCTGCAAAGTCTAAAATCCCAAAGTTCCCTCCAGAGGGAGTTTCTCTCCAACACACTCCCCCCCAGGCCTGAAACACATCCATTGGTCTACTTTGTTTACATCTATAACATACTGACATCACTACATAACACTCGCACTTCTATTAGCTAGCGCTCAAACACATAGTAAGTAATATGCTTAGGGGCGGGGCATTTCCAACATATCTCTAAGCTGTTGACCAATCACAAAAGAGCCGACCAGCTAACCAATCAGAGCAGACTGGGCTCTGGTTTCAGACAGAGGGTGAAAAGAGTAAAGCCCCTGTCACACTGTCCCGGAATTGACACCAGATGGACACACGATAAAGGAAATGTTCAAATTCGGCTCTGATTGTAACAACATTGGGCCATTCGTGAGGGCATCTTAAGCCATCATATGACCGCCGGTGGAGTTTCTCAGGCTCCGGCAGCAACTTCGTGAGTGGTGGCAAAATCTTTGGCATGCCAAAAAAATTCCGAAAGACCTTGCGAAGGTTCATTTTCGTGTTGAATTTGTGTGTCCATTTTGCCCTTCGTATGGCACTCGTGAGGGCATCTTGTCAAATCGTGTCATCTTCGTCTGATCATCGGTGCCATCGGGCATTTTTCGCCTCAAGACAATACGAAGGAAACAAGAAGCTGCCCGATTGTCTTAGGAAGGCAACACGACTACGTGAAGCCCTCGCAATGCCGTCGTGTAGCCATCGTATTATAGTACGATGACATCGAGATTGCATTTATTTCACAATCATGTAAACATATTATGTAAATAACCCAATTTGTGTTCTGTGAAACTGAAAAGGATATTACATTGTTTTTGTTACTTTCGTTGCAGTTGTATGTCTTAAATGTAATTTAGGTTAACTTCTTGTTGTATTTAGATGCTTTTATTTTTAAGGCGAGTTTACGCTGTTGACAGGAAGTTGTTGTTGCTATGGAAACAACATGACGGAGATAAGTAATATCTTCTAATCTACATATAAAGACGGAGAAAGTAAAGAATAAAGTGTATGTTTAAATGTTAGCACCCCCCGAAGAGGCACAAGCTCTTACGTTGAGTCTGGATACATTCTAAATCATCAGTAACGTCTATGACCATATTTTCGTGTGTGGTACGGGGGCCATCGTGTGGCCTTCTGTAGGCATCGTACTTGCTGTTGCTTGGCTGTTGACCAAGTTCGGGGCCATCTTCGTGCGAAATTCACAATTCCATATTCGTGTGTCCATCTGGTGTCAATTTCGGAACAGTGTAAAGAAAAAATAAAGACCTTTTTGAACATTAAAGCATGGAAACATTTCACAGAAGAGGCACAAAATACAAATATGAGCATAATATGTCCTCTTCAATAACTAACTTTTTGTAACGGGGTGAAGGATTTTAAACATCGGACATCCGGATCTTGAGTTATCAGAGAAGCAAGGCATGCAATCAGTAGTGGAAGCCAAATGGCTTCGAAAAAACACAGCATTTTACGTGAAATCACTTAATTCAATGTTTTTACTCCATCTTATGTTATTATTTTGATTGAGAGCCCCCTTGTGGCAGAACATTACATTCTGTATGAACATATGTAATGTGACAATGGTTGCTTGTAGTGATGTTTCCACAGAGAATAATCACTGCAGTTCCCTCCAGCTGTGTGTCAGCATCTCTGAGTTCTTTGTCATGATTTTATAGGCCACTGATAAACAGACAGCACCATATGGCAGACAGATAGAGACAGAGCTGCTGGAGAAAATGTAACATCTAGGAGCTAAACACACAGATTTTCTTGTTTTTTATATATGTATTTACATTCATGAGGTATCCATATAAATGCAAATGTTGCTGTGTTGTGTTTACAGCTTGTTGCTCTGCCCCTAGAGGCCCAACATTAATTAAAGCAGAAGATTAAAGCTGCTGAGCAGAACATTATGTTTCAAAGTATAAGTTGTGTAAATAATTGAAGTGTTTTGTTTCTTTAACTGTTTAGTCTCTCGTGTACCTTTTTATGGTTTCCGAGGTGTAATTAATTGCTATTGAATATGTATTGGCAGGGCACCATCCAAGTCAAGTTCAGTGGTTTGTTTATGTGACTGGTCACCTTGTTAAGCCCCAAGGTCCCCGTCGGCGTGTACTTTACTTTTTTTTTTCAAGACACTGTGTCTTAATATTTAAGAACCTATTAATGTGTTATACCAGATTAACGGGAATAATCTCAGCTAACTGACGATACAAACCATTTTTACCAAAACAAAACACAAGTCTCATAAGAAGCATCTAAATGACCCCTGAGCGAAAAATGCTCACGCTCTTTGGCACAGAACTCAAGATAAAAGATACCCTTATTACTTATCGTAGCTGCACATACAAGATATCCGATTAAAGCTGAGGTTCCACAGATTATTTAGGTATATAGTATCATCACTGAGTGATCCGAACTCGCGACAGGGGAAGCAAACACAGACATCACAACACGTACTTTTACGGAGCTTTTACGGGAGAACGTCTCACCGTAGCTGTCAATCTGATCAAAAGACTTGTTCAATGGCATTTAAACGCGGCTGAATCGGTTAATCCATAGGTTGATAATGTTTCTGTGTAATAATTTTGTATGTAAAAATCGGAGAGCAAAAGTTAGCTGCTAATGGTAGCCACCAGAGTTATCGCAGCTTCCGGTCTTGGCTATGCGGCAGTCTAACACACACACATTACCAAATAAGGACTATGTGGGAGTTCCCCTCGATTCCATTGGCTCTGACGGTTAGAAAGAGATGTCAATCAGCAAAATCGAGCAAGGGGGGCCAGAGATAGGTCAAATCCACCCAAATGACCCCAGAAGTGGGTTTCTTTTGCTAAATCTCTCTAAAAAGGTCAAATTTCACTTGTTTTGCATCAATCTTGATACAGGGTACTTATATGTTATAGTTTGTATTCCTAAAGCTTTTTGTCTACTATCCCATCATTCAAGGGTGGTTTTCACTGTAAGTAATGTTTTTGTTTTGGACGGACACTATCATTTACATTTTTTTACTATGTTCAATCTGAATTTACTTTAAAATAAAAAAACATCTATATTGATTCTGACACTTCTACATCCAACTCAGAGGTGTATCATTACTTTGAGAAAAAAGATTATTAATTTAACCCTTTTAGAAGGGAAGATATGGTAATTTGTTCTGGGAATGTCATTTTCGAGCCTGAGACCTGAAAAACAGGATCGGGGCTTAACAGGTTGAATCCAATAAACAACAATAACCACTGCAGTACATCAAAAAGTTGAAAGTAAAATAAAATCACTTCAATATAATATATAAACGAGTGTAACAGTTGTAAATATGCAGTGGGGTTTATTTGTAAATCATTTTGTATAATCACACAAATTCTGTGTTTTATATTAAGTAACTCTGTGTTCTTCATTTTATTGAATGTTCAATACCGGACAAGGTCGGAGATCAGTGGGCGGAACCTCTGAAATGTGGTCGCTGTGCTCAGGAGATTCAAATCAAATCAAATCAAGTTTTATTTATATAGCACATCTATAAACGATTTTTGATCGAGCCAAAGTGCTGTACATATAATAAAAATAGCCTACAGTAGAGACACTTTACAGCAAATACAACAGCACAGATTGTTCAGAATATCAGTATGTGAAAACGACACCCTCTATCCTTAGACCCTCACATCGTACAAGGAAAAACTCCCGGAGAAAACCCACAGTTTTAAAGGGGAAAAATGGGAGAAACCTCAGGGAGAGCAACAGAGGAGGGATCCCTCTCCCAGGACGGACAGACGTGCAATAGATGCCGTGTGTAAATCGAAGAGATAATGCATTTTACAGCATGTAGACCGAATGTTAGGAAATGCATGTGTCTGTAATAAGAAGATGAAGATGTCCGCTACAATCCTGTGGAAGCCATCAGGGAAGCAGCATGACGAGACCCAGGCAGGACCGCAGAGACAGGTTCAGCCACGACCAGAAGTCCACGACTTATGATGCCTCGACTCCGGAACCCGGCGTAGATATAGATATAAAACAAGAAAAAAAAGATTTGGCTGGGTTAATCGGAACAAGAGAATACACAGACACAGACAGAGAGGGAAAATGTCATTTGATAAAAGTTATTCTTGATAACCCTCTAAAAAGATCCCATGAACTTCCCCACTCAATCTATCAAGACCCGAGCAGTTCTATTAGATATAGGATAAGAAACAGAGATAAGGAGCACAACAACCTATCTCTTCGTCAGATGCACTCCCCCGCTTGACTAAGCGACTCTGTACCCCATTAGCCTCTACAAGGCCATAGACCAGCAGAGGAAAATGGGGGGTGGGTAAGGGTTTTTAAGAATAAACCACAGGGGTCTAAGGTGAAGAAATATGAAATATAAGGTACTATATTTTAAGTAATCCTATCTACTATTCCTATATTCAAATAATATTAAACAAAAACCAGAGAGAAAAAGTGAGTTTTAAGTATTGATTTAAAAAAAAAAACAGGGTCTGGGCCGACCTCACATGGAGGGGCAAAGTACTCCAGAGCCTAGGGCCAGCCGCTGCGAAAGCTCGATGCCCTCGGGTTTTAAGCCTGGTCTTAGGCACTATCAACAACAGCTTATCAGCAGACCTTAAAGTGCCTGTGAAGTGCATTTTTTTGCGCCAAAATGAAATGGCAGTTTCATTCCTTACATATCATTGTGCCTGTTCATGGCTAAAATAATTTTTTAGGAAGTGCAAGGGACGAGAGTTTTTCATCCCGTGAACGGCCGTCTGAGCCTACCTGAAGTTGCAGACGATAGCGGCTGTGACGTCACAAGATGGACCCAGTTGTGATTGTAAACATGGCGGAGACTTCGGAAAGTGATACTAGTGCGAGAGAAATGAGTGATTTTGACAGCTTTTCGGACAGGATAGATGAGGAAAGTGGCGCAGAAGATGGAAGTGACGATGAGGAAGCGCAGGACATCATTGAACCCTACAGATTTGAGCCGTCAGGGACGTCAAGTGGGG
>CALSBZ010046842.1:1352392-1398179 GCA_943591055.1 Gobionotothen gibberifrons | reverse complement strand
TGAGATGTATTTTTATGTTCATATAATAGTGATTTCAATGCCACCCCAAAATGATCACTGGTTCCATCCTGGCCACCCCACTGAAAATGTCCTGGCTCCGCCACTGCTGAGTTGACCGCAGCCCAGAATCGCTGTATAGTTTAAATCTCCTCACAATGTTGTCCATTTTAGACATAGACTTATTATATTTACAGCCCTTAATAACATTCATTTTCTGGGCTCAACGTTTTCGTTGTGATGGCTAAATTCATCTTGTCTCCCCTTGTTTATAATAGTATCACTGTTCCAAGCAAACGAGTGCTTTGGTTTTGAAATCACCTCCGTGAGTTTCGCCCCGCCCCTCGCTCCACTGACCATTAGACCATTTAGTAAGGTAAAAAAGCAAAAAGCAAAAACGCCTCGCAGACGCTCTTCCGTTTACTTTTTTAATAAAGAAAAACAAATGGTCCGAAGATTCACGGATTCTTCTCCCTCTATCATGTTGATTTGAATCTGAAGTTCTGAACATGAGCCCGCCCCGCTCGACCTTCTGAGCCAATCACAGCGCGATAATGACCTGCCTTCCGTTTCAACTATACTCCTTCCGTTTCCACTATACTTTCTCTCCCACATACATACATTCTTCTCTTGCATACATATATTGTCTTCAGACATGCATATATTATTTATATTAAATGTAAACATTGAACGATGTGCATGAGAGCAAAATGTATAAATATGAGCATTACAACATATGAATATGAGAGCAAAATGTATAAATGTGTGAGTGAAAAATGTATATGTGTGTGAGAGTGAAAATGTATGACTGTAAAAGGAGAATGTATGTGTGTGAGAGTGAAAATGTATGTATGTGTGCATTATGATAACATTTATGATAGCAAAAGAGGAAATTATTATTATAAATTATGTGTTATCCCTCTGTGCAATTTATCTTACCTGTTCTTGTTCAAGGCTTTTACTTTTTACTAAATTCTTGTAATGCAAGTGATACTCTGAGCTACTGTTGAAAGTTGTTGTTGTTTTTCATAGTTCAGAAGAACATTTGCTGAATCACAGTGCGGCAACTAGTAGCTAAGTATTAATATTATTTTTTAAAGTATTTTAAGAAAAGGGCCGCACAATTAATCAGAATTCTAAAGATATTGAAATATGGAATACTGTAATTTGTACAATTGCAAGGGGTGAATATTTATGAATAAGAAATGTGTGCAAAATAAAAGTAGCATTTTAAATAAAAATGTGCCGTGCTGTGTGAAATATTCTGGCCTGCTCATCCTTTTCTACATACCTGGACAGATGAAAATGATAAAATTGTCAACAATATCAGTTCCTCTTATATCACAAATCAAACTGCAAGATAAGTCAAAATGAGGGCACAACATTGGGTAGCCTTACATGTTATTTTAGGCCTAGTTTAAATGTTAAACCTGAATACTGACATACTGTATGTCGGTTAGCCTTTGCAGACTATTTACATGCCAAAAACCTATAACACACTACAGCAAAGGGAAAAGCCCAAAAAGCATAATGAGGCTCCTTTAAATATGGCTCCAATATCTGTTGCTGTTGACAACACGATATAATGGATGAGTAAATCTACATGCAGGAGCTCACCCCCGCCCCGACAATCTCCTTCACCCTTTTCTATCTGCTGGAAACTCCCATCAGCCTGAGAAAATAATGTTTATCCTCCCACTGATACGAATAATAAATAAGCAGGCGTGCTAACATTTTATTGCATATTGTTGGACAGAGACATAATGCTGAGTGGATTAGGATTACACCAATATGGGTTTCTGGACGCTGAAGTGAAAGTATTTACTATTAACATGTCTCGCCAACTGACGGCACTGCTGCCAAAAGTACAAGGATGCAGGGATTATTGTCTCCCTCAGGGCGGAAAAGCCTCTAAAGCAGCATTTTGGCCATCATATGACACTGAAACTCAAACTAAAGTATGTTAATGTCTAGGGTGTCTCCTCAAGGGATAATATAAACCAGTTATTATATAATAAGTCAGGGACGAAGTTCTCAGACGTTTTCTCAAGTAAGAATAGTAGACATAAGCTGTAACAAGTCAAACTAAATGTTACTTGAAGAGGCCCTATTCTGCTTTTTGGGGATTTCCATTTCCTAGTATGTTATTTAGGTTTTTTGTGCATGTTAATGGTCTGCAAAGGCTAAAATCAAAACATCTTGAACATAAAAGCATGGAAACGTGTCATAGTAGAGGCACAAATACAAATATGAAACCTGGAAATGAGCGCAATTTGTTTCTTATTTCAGTGAAAGTATAGAAGCATCAAATACAAATATGAAACCTGAAAAAAGCAAACGTACACATTTTGCACTGGCCAATTTCAGAATAATATATATTATATAACTTGATCATAATTATGAATGCATTAAAGTACACATCACTTAAAGGAGCAGTAGGTAAGTTTGAGAAACCGCCTCGGGTGCACAAAAATTCCAATACCAGTACACAACCGAAAAGAATCCGCCCCTTCCTTCAGACTTCCTACAGAGCACCTCCTCCAACACACATGAACGCGCACAAGATCATGATAATGAATGTAAAACAAATGTATAACACAGTTATTGTCAGTGCTTATATTTTTGAAGCTAGCATGTTTTGTGAAAATGTATTACAAATGTTACGTCTGGCTGGCGAGAGCAGGCTGCGCCGGTAACGTTACATATCAGCTCGGTGTGCTCCGTAAATAGTCGCCATAGTTGAAAAGCAACTCCGATATTGACTCTGGTTTGACTTCTCCTAGTTTCCACTTTCTTTTTCTTCATAATTTGGTAGACGATGTTGAATAAAACTCAGCGGCTGCTGCTGCTGCTGCTGCTGCTGCTGCTGCTGCTGCTGCTGCTGCTGCTGCTGCCTGCTGCTGCTGCTGCTGCTGCTGCTGAGCAACTGAGCAACAGCTGACGGGAAACACGCCCAATGACGGCACGCAATGAGTGCACGAGTGTGTGTGTGTGTGTGTGCACGAGATTGAAGGCTGACAGACAGGTCGGCCAACCAGTTATTTTAGCCGGCCCGGCTAAAATAATTGGTCGTAGTTTTTACAGTATTACGGCTTCCACAGATGAATTTTTTTTATGGATTTTTTTTCAAAGCACTTCGAATATGCATTGCTATCAGGATATTAAGAGCATGCCATGGAATATAACAAAAAGTGTATCTCGAGCCGGTTTCTCAAAATTACCTACCGATTTTAGTTGGGAAAAAACCCTGAAATGAGGTGGAAATACTCGAGTGAAGGTTAAGTAGGCCTAACTTAAAATTGTACTTGAGTTCTAACACTTTATAAAATTAATGATAAAATAATAAAAAGCCAGTCTATGCAAACTGATATTGGTCAGAGATGAAAAAGGGAAACTGTGGAGTGATGAACGACGCGGGGTTGATGGGGTCAAAGACTGACGCAGCCTGAATGTAAACAGCATATTGGGGCCGAGTGTGTCGTCTACACGTTTAGTGTAACGGTTATAAATCACGCTCTGAAACTCTGAGCAGAGACGACACTGGCAGAATATTCAACCACAGCCTCTGTCAATACATCAGAGAGGGAGAGGACAGAATAACAGAGTGAGTATACAGAGGAGACGTGAGGAAGAAAGCTTTTTCCAAGGTCAAAATAAAAAAGGAAAACCTTCATAACAATACCTCATCACCATATGCACATAAAGTGACAGTAAATATGTTTAAAAAAGTGCTTTGATGTTGACAGAATTATTGGATATCGACGTTCTTTTCTGAAAGCAGGGCTGGTTACGCAGAGTATGCAAACAAAGGCATCCTCCAGCAGCGTTTTACATCTTTAAAGGCGTGTTCGTGATTTCACAGACATCTGGGGTTTACTCAGAATACTCAAATATTTGCACAAAGGGAAACACAAGATTAAACTGACTTTCTTTTTCAGTAAGACGACTTGAAACATGACCGCCTTCTTCTCTTCTCCAAAATACAAATTGGAGTTATTCTCACCAGCCTTACACAAGAAAGGCTGCCACTTATGATCATTACTTCTCCAATTAATCACATTAATTATTCAGGCTTTCAAATGTTATAAGATTGCTATTACAATCTTCCAGAACTTAAAGTCATGTTTTCTAAATGCCTGCAGCGTTTTGAACAATTAACAAAACGAATACACATAGGCGATTAAGCAGAGGCATAAGGGAGATGATTTGAGAAAAGAATGGGATTCTGGGTACATTTATTAATTTGGTTAAATACTCTGTCCTGATTGGTCAAATTGGACATTCCAGAGGTATGCTGTTTTTGCTAACAGACTGCTGCGTAGGAGGCTCTGCTCAAGGTATGGCAGTCATATCAATCCGTAAGAATTACGGTCATTTGACGTCATCTGTGAACAACAGACATTTGTTTTCTCTATCTGAAAACAGTGTGGAATACTTTTTGAATATTTATTTTTATATTTTTGGAGAGCACGAAACTTTGGATCCATGATGGCTAATCCCAAGTAAAGAAAAGACAAAGAGAACAAGAGATGGAAAGAGATTAAAATAGAGAGTGCTGGACGTTAGAGAAATCAACAGAAGAAGACAGACAGGAAGTAAAGACTAAAGAGAACAGCAGAAGAAGACTGACAGGAAGTAAAGACTAAAGGGACCTGCCGTCATTTTAAGTTACATTGCCACCGCAGTTAGAGCCTTTGGTACGCAGTGGAACAGACACGTTTTTTTTATAGCGGAATCAATAAAATCATTATTTAAACAATAAAATCATTTTTAAACAATTGTGTGAGCCAAGTCGTTGGTTTATTTAGTATGTAGCTGTGTGATAAGCGGGGTTAAGGTGCAGCAAGGCAGTCATTGAAGAAAAAATATTAAACCAACGCTGTAAATTATAACTTAATTAATCCATGTTCAATTCTCCTGTAGATCTAATATTTCTCCACGTTAGACATATATGGAGTTAGGAATACACCAATAACCAATGAATTATCTTGTGCCCAAAAAGTATTGTTTTATTTTGGAAGTAGTTGCTGAGACAGTTGGGGAATTGTCTCCGAACACCTTCCTACGTCCTGTGCGATGATCAGGCTGTCAGAGCGGCTCAGACTGGGCTTGGCTACCATCCCTAAAAAACGGTGACCCTAATCTCTCCCCAGACTTCTACTAAGCCCTGTTGGTGCTAATGAAGCCCACAGCTGCGAGGCATGAGGAACAAAAAAGAAAGAGGTCGTTACAAAAAAAAAGCATCTGTCTTGAATTAAAAGAAAGCCATCTGTCATTACAAGACAGTCCTACACCTGGCTGGTAATGAGTTTCAAACGTGCTGAAAAACCTTAAGGCGATGGAAATATTTAATGGGAAAGATGTGAGGATTTAACAAAGGGAGATGACAGAAGAGGAACATTGCTACTTGTTATGCCTCTGTTGCGTTGTGCTAATTATATTGGTTACTTCATTCTGACAACTCTCAGTAAACAAGTTCCTGCTTTTATGCATTTGTGTCTAATCTTATGTTTACTTTCCCCGGCTGGAATTGACTCCCATTATGGAGGCATGATGAAGAAAACCCTTCAGCCAATGATGGGTGTGATACGGGGAAACATGCAACCTGCTAATGAGCAGCGAGGGGCCGTAAAATGGGACCCTTTGTCCGATTTCCCTTCGCTCTGCCTGTGGCCTGCAGCGAGTCCTGTCTGCTGACACTTAATAAGGCCGGTTGATAGAGTCATAATTGCTGCCGCCATCAGGGCTCACCTGTGGGGGAGGGGGGAGCAGGTCACAGAGCAGCACCTGAACCAGCCAGCGATAAATAAATCTAGCAATAAAGCTGTGGAGCAGAATGGGCTCCACTGCAGATGGTACAGAGTGTCTCCTCAAGGACAAACTTGGGAGCAGTTCCCTGACCATCCAACTGCTTCTGCAGACTTCCAGTAAAGGGATGACGGCCAGAATGGAACTTTCTGTCCTCTGAGGGACAACATGGGGTACTTAAAAGCAAACTTACTGCCCTCTAGATTCACAACAGTGTGATACAATGTTGTGCTATGGAGCGACCAGGAATCATATACAAAACAAGACAGAAACAAGTTAAAATATTCAACCACATTAGCTTTATATGCTACTGTGATACTATGAAATAATGTGTAGTAATCAAAGTTGTCAGTTCACCACTAACAACCAGCAAAGTATAAAGATATCTTGACAGGGTGATGACAATGTCATTGAGTTAGCAGGCATATCAGAAACCGAACAGCATTCACCAAACTCAAGACCCATCTCAGCGAGCTCAAAGATCTGGCCCATTTTGGACTCTCTGCCAGCTTGGAAGAGTCTTGGCCAGTCGCAAGAGAATTTGCGCTTCTGCTATATGGAAAAAAGAAAAAGGAAATTGGACTGATGTGAACAAACTTGGATGAACTGAGGTTCATAATTGCATCAACAACAGATGCAGCCTCGGAAAATCTGCCGCCAACAGAGGATGCTTTTCAACAACATGTAAAGAGCAATGTTTCAGACAGCGATATGGTGTCACAGCCCGAACCCAAACCTTTGTTATGGAGTCCTATTGGCAAGGGGTGGATTGTCAGAGATGGGGCCATTCAACCAGTGCTATTTACAAAACTCCCAGCACCTAGAGAAGTGAGAGACATTACTCACTTGTATTGCAAAGATGCAAAGTGTGGAGAGAGTGGAAAGTGCCAGTGCCTCTCAGTTGGCCTTCCCTGTACGGAGTTCTGCACCTGCTGTGCAGAATGTCAAAATGTGTCCCCTAACGTTTCTGAGGAACCTGACATCTAACATTACATTCTAGTATCTATATACTTGACCTCTCACAGAATTATTTGATGATTTGTATACTGTACTTTGAATGAAGGTTCCAGTTTCAATAAAACCTGTAGTATTTACACCTATGTTTTAGAGGCTTGCAATTTAGAACTAATACACTTTATTGTATCGGGTTAATCTTATTCTGACTATTTGGTGATGTAGTTCAGCCACTTGGTATTTCCCTCTCCAAATATAATGACCATCAGAGTGAGCATTCTTAACTTATAGGCTATTGTGCCACTTCTCCCCCATTCGGAATGTGACTGTATCAGAGAAGAGGTAGGCCTATGTCTAAAGAAATCTCATTTGCAATAGAACTGTACCAGATCTTTCCATATAACTACTGGTTAGTGTTCAATAGCACCCTAGACAATTCAGTATTGGTATATTTTTTAGGGATTGCTGTTTTTCTGATAAATGAGAGAAAAGTGATGGAGTCCTATGTTCCTATCACCAAAAGTACAATTTCCGTCTAAACTAAAGCTAAGTCTACAGGACTATAATTCAGTATCTATTTAGTTAAATAATTGTCTGACTATTTGGAGATGTAGGACAGCCACCTGGTTCATACCTCAGCAGATCTGAAGAGGAGAAGAGTGGTCATTCTCAAGTTATGGGCTTTTTAGTCACCTTTCCCACATTCGGCCTGGCCTAATTTGGCTCTTTTTCAGGGATTGGGGTAGTTCTAAAGAACAACCAAAAAAACATTGTTTCCCCCAAAATACAATTTGACAACAATCAATTTCATTAATGGGAGACCCTAAAGATAAGAAAATCATTGTTCGGGTAGGGGTATCTCGAAAACTAAAGCTTTTTTGAGGACTTGCTGCTGGACTATAATAGCAAACAGAGCCTTAGCAGCTGAAGTGGTTTACCAAACTATCTCAAATAAACCCACATAGCATGTATTAAATATAAACAGGATTGGTTGACATGATTGATCTTTCATACGTACAATATTTATGATATAATGCACAAAAGAGAGAACTTACTTTGGGTCTTCACGGGCCTTCAGGAGACTTCTTCTTCCTCTTTTTTGGATTTGGCACACAAAATGCTGCTTCCCTTTAATGTTACCGTTTTCTGAATGATCATTTTAACATTTACTTATTTGGTCATACAGTCCAAAAGGTAGATATTCCATCAGTTTCTTCATTGTATCCAGTTATCAAGATTGAGTTTCAGGAGACTCCATTGATGCTACTTGATCAGGTGACACGTGGCGGTATGTCAGGGTAACAGGACTAATTCAAACCTCGGGGACACAACTAAAATACCAAATGTATCTTATAAGACATTGCTGATGACAACATCTATGTTATGTCTACATTTGAAATAAATCATACAATAATATAAAAAAGGTTGATAAAGGATATTTATTATTTTTCATTTCGAGGTGAAATGTGGATGAAGTGAATGAGAAGCCAAATAGTCTGATGGCACCATTTATCTAAAGTACAGTAACTGCAGAAACATACATTGTAAACTGTTTTCATATATTAGTATATACATTAAAATATCTAGAAACAATTTAAAGCAGGAATTTGGAGGATAAATTACTAGAAAAGTTTCAAAAGAAAACATGAAATCCATCAAATATACAGCTAATTATAAAGGTAAATATGGAAACTTAACTTTGCAAATTGAAGGACTTCATTCTGCAGATAACCTCATCTTGACTAAAGAGTCCAAAAGACAAACAAAATGTCACCTCAGGAGATCAAATCTGTGCAAACACACAGCAGCCAGTATAAACTATGCCGCAATTAAACACACTGTGAATTAATTAAGCCCAGCCGAGTTTGCATTTCCAATGATAGCTCATGCAGACGCACCCCACATACATAAAAGGGCAGAGGGTCAATGAAATGACAGCGGGGCAGCCCTGCGGAGATTGAAATTCCGAGGGGGAGGTTTGCTTTGATAATAAAAACAGGAATCTTGTGTGTCAATAAAAAACTGCTGCCGTGCTTCAGAGAAGATTGAGGTTAAACGGAGGTATAAAAATAAATTAAAAAAGATGCCAATTACCTGGAGAGCAGATACAAATGTGTGTGAAATTGTGTAGGAGTATAGGTGAATACGAGAGTGATATGGCTAAAGTCACAGCAAAGCCGCTCTGATTCATGCATTCAATTCCCAGCGGGGAGTCTCACATTTGTAATGGCAACAGGAAATACGTGGATTTGTTTCTGAAAACAAGCAGTTTGGAAACAAGCCAAGGTGAAAGAAATGTATTCCTCACCGTTTTAAAAGCTGTTGCTGTCAGAGATGCGTTGTTCAACAAGGACGCTGTGCCACATTTCATTCCATTTATTGAACCTTAAAGAAAAAATTGTGGAGTTTTATAGCTACCATGAGTCATATTTTGGTAGATTTCACCACCCAGCCTACAGGTTACGATAGTGTTGTCTGGCTGCTTTACTTTATTGGGACATGTTAAACACAGCTTTACTCAAGGAGTCAACGCTGACATGTTTGTAATCATCCAAGTTACTTATTACAGTTCTTCAGCTTCATGGTTTCAAAAGTTTGCAGGATTCAGGAAACCATTATTACTGCCCGACAGCCGCCATTCATCTTCTCTCTGTCAGTGTGACAGATACAGAGAATATTGAATTGGACTCCCTCTCAATGATAGTTGACCTCTGCTGGTCTGCATCTTCCAAGTTGCCAGGTTTGCACTAACTGCATTCCAAATCAACTATTCGTTTTTTTTTTAAATGGTCACATCCAAATATATATATAAAAAACCTATTAATATAAGTTAATAATTAGTTAAAAGTTAATTAAAGAATAAATAATATTTAAAAAAGTCAAGTCTATAGACACATCATATCTGTAGAAAAAGCCTTACAATAATTTTAAAAAAATAGTTATTTTTGTGTTTTCTCTCAAGTCCTCCCATTACATGTTGAAATGGAAATGTTGTGTTCAAATATAATGTTGTATTTACACATACTATTGATGTAAATGGTCTGCTAACGCTAACATCCCAAAGTTCCCTTCAGAGGGAGTTTCTCTCCCACACTCTTCCCCCCCCCCCCCCTGCCTGAAATGCCTCCATTGGACTCCTTTGTTTACTTCAATAACATAGAGACAACACTATGCAACACACCATTTCGATTGGCTAGAGCTCCAACACATCGTTTGCCAGCCAGCTAACCAATCAGAGCAGACTGGGCTCTGGTTTCAGACGGAGGGTGAAAAGAGGTGCTGCAGCTCAGACAGGATGAGACAAATAAAGAGCTTTTTGAACATTAAAGCATGGAGACATGTCACAGTACTGTAGAGACACAACATCCAAATATGAACCAGGAAATTAGCATAACATGTCTGCTTTACAAAAGTTTGACACCGAGTCCCAAATCCAAATTCTCTAGAAAAAGCCTTTGAGTTTATTATATGACTGACACGTGGACAAAAACTGCAAAACAAGACTGGTTGTAAGAAAACCCAAGTTCCCTTTAATTAACCGAGTGAATCATAATAATCAAACCTAGCATCAATTAAGCCAGTAAACATTCAAATAAAGGATAGAATCACAGGCTGGCCAAATTATTGTAAACAAATACCAAAAACATGAAGAAAAAATGTGACATTTCAGTAAATTAAAGGCATCAATACAACAACAAGGACAACAGAACTGAGATCAAACACAAACATTTAAAAAAATTAAAAAAAGGATTACAAATATTTGTTGGGCTCACTGATTGTCAATAAGATGAAATGGTATACATGCAGATGTTTTTCTGACGAGCTGAGAATAAAGAGTCGATAAATTGAGGGCAAGAAAGTAAAACCCGTGAAAAAGGCACATTTCACAACTCCAAGTCATCAGAATCTCATCTTAAATATCTAATCTTCCATTGGTCAAACGCTCAAAATCCCACATACACAGCGCCACATACACAATGCCACATACACAATGCCACACACACAATGCCACATACACAATGCCACACACACAATGCCACATACACAGCGCCACATACACAATCCCACATACACAATCCCACATACACAATCTCACATACACAATGCCACACACACAATGCCACATACACAATGCCACATACACAATGCCACACACACAATCCCACATACATGTCTCCAGACTGAATGAAGAGTACAAAAAGAAGAGAGAAAATAAGTAAACACAAACATGACATTAATTATAATGATTCTTTTTCTGGATGCAGGGGATGATACAGATTCGACGAAAGCAGACGTGTATGGACACAGAAGCTTTGCGTTTCGTGATAACTGATGATCTCAAAGCTGTGATATTTGGTACACACTTAGGTGACAGTAAACCCATAGCACCTGTAAAACCTGCAACATTGCTACAACAATGCACGAGTAGAAACCTTTGGTGCCACGCAGGTCACAGCACATTGCCTTTCAATTTACACTGCATTACGGCAATTGATGAAAAAGCAGAACCGACGCGCTAAATTGTATAAGTATTTAAAACAAATGTGTGGGAAGTTATGGCCTTAAGATCTAACAGCATCAGTTAAGCCATTTACGGGACATAATGCGCACAATGTTTTCCAAGCAGAGCGTGGTGATCATATTTAACACAAGGTAAAGAGGACTGCATTATGGGACATTTATACTTTTCTATAGACCAACAATAGGGATTACACATATGTATATTTGAGCTTCGGCTGCTACAATTGTCACCGTTATTGTTAAATTGTGTCCATATCACTTTTGAAATGTTCACTAAATCTATGGAGTCATCTCTTATTGTTGGATTAAGGAAGTAAGAGTAATCTGAATGAGAAAATACGCTTGCATATTGACGGGAAATATGTTTTTTGTTATGATTATCAATGCTTTAAGAGGATACATATACAGGGAAAGGGTACTGCATTATGTAGTATTCTCTATTTGTATAGACTGACCCACAGTAGGGATGTCACATCTCAGTCTCAGCTGCTACAATTTCAACAATTTTTCAAATGTGTCCATATGAGTCCACCAACTTTTGAGATGTTCACTTAATCTATGTAGTCATCTATTTTTCTTGGTTTTGGGAAGTTGGAGTACACTGAATGAAAAAGTATGGGTGTATATTGATGGGAAATACGTTATGATTATCGATGCTTTAAGAGGATACATCTACAGGAAGAATAAGGAGCTGTTTGTGCCCTGGATGTGTCGCTGCGTAGATGGTGGCACCATTTAACCATGTAGCCATTTCAATTTAAGGAAAAGATGTTGAGCCATCAGACAACATATTTTCAGTTTTATATCATGTTATTGTTCTTGTGTGAGCAACACAAGTGAGAAGTTAAAACACTTGGTTAAGTTGTGTAAAATAACACTAGGCCTGACAGGTTTCAAGACATATCCAAAATATTGCTGTTGCTGGATGCTGTTTTTGCTAATTTATACAAAAACGAATTTTCAATGCTCTAAGCGTCCATTTTACCCCCATTTCAATCTTGTTCATCTCAAACAATGTGCACTGCTACATTTAGCTAGACGTTCAATTAAATAATATGACTAAACAAACCCTTTTAGAAGTATTACACCGATGATAAAGAATTATGAACATTTGAGAAAATGAGATCAAGTCGAAGATGAAGGCCAAAGATAAAGTCCATTAACAAAGGCACAATTCAGAGATGAAGCTGCCAGGTGTCAGTGAACCCAGCATTTCTAATCTACAGTATAGTGGGTAGTGTGTAAAGCTCTGTCGTCACATTTGGCTCACCACTCCTCACTTTTTGGCTACCGATGCCTTCCCTGTAGCCACAGCTTAAGCGCTGTACATCACTATTATCCTGTCAGGTGTTGGGCAGTGTGATAGATCCACTGTGATGCTGACAGAGCTGTGAATGGGTGCTGAGCAGTAAAAGACGGGAGACATGCCCTGTGTGTGAACTTCATACACGAGAGGCTGCTGATAAACAGAGATGGAGTTCTTCCTGGAGGCCTATCAGTCAGTGGATCTGTCACTGACTGAGCTTCATTGTTCACGAGGGGACGAGGAGATCGGGGGGCAGCCACCGCTGATGAATGGATGAACGTCATCCAAACAGTTTAGCAACAAAACACAAGTCTGATCAGACTAGCTCTTTTCTTGTACTTATTATTCTATTTCAATTGCTTGGGAACAATGTAAAATGTTGACCTAAAGGACTCCAGAGGAACCCTCAGGATCTTAACAACCTACCTTTTTCAAAATATTAGGACCTGAATAAGGCATACTACACAAGTTTCTTTAGGCACCAGTCTGATTAAAACAACGCGTTTGTCTTGTCATCAAATAGTGTCTTACAGACATTACCGTGAACTTTTCCAACATTGAAAACGAGTTGTATAAACTAGTTCTTTCAAACTCTAAGATATATTTCTCTTAATGTGCAAATCTTCGTGGAAATCTCCAACTATCACGTGTTTGTTGCCAAAAAAGTCCTTTGAATAAATGACCATTTAAAGATCCCTTTCCTTGTTGTGAAGCACTGTTCCAGCATTTTTTAGGGAACAGAAACACTTGGTCCCTTTTCACAAACTTGATTATATTACGAACTATTTAATATATTCAACACAAGTCAACCAAAATGGCATCCTGTCCAACCAGCAGCAAGTAAGGCCTTGTGCACAAACAGACTGGCCAAACATACTTTCCTCAGAAAGTTCTTGGAACAGTGAGTTTTTATTTCTTGGTGTCAGTCAGGATGATGTTGGCTGTGACAAACATGAGGCAGGAGACAGCCCACACTAAAACGAACCCCACCCAAAAGGTGTGGCGGAAGGGAGAGCGGTGCTTGTTGATGGCATCCCGGCCCACCGTGGGCTCCAGGTGGCGTCGAGAGTAATACACGAGGCAGGCTGGGACTATGTACTGGATGCCTGTGCCAGCATAGGCTCCTGTAATTCCCACCAGAGACTCCAAGTTGTTTGTGAAAAACGCCACAATGATTGGGGGAACCAGGGTAATGAGGGGAAACACGATCCGGTCTACCACCCAAGGGTAGGTGCCTCCGTCCCGATAGAACAGGGTTTTCCAGTTGTTGCGCAGAGTCACGGCAATGATGGGGAAGTTGGTGCTGATGGTGAAAACTGGGAACAGGCCCAGGAAGTAGCGCAGGATTGGAATATTCAACACGTCGCAGTTGTCCGTGAAGTTCAGGGTGTACATGTCGTGCAGCAGCGTGCTGTCGAAGCAGAAGATGGCGGTGAACGAGAGCAGGATGTAGAAGACCAGGATCAGGGTGTAGTCCACCAACACCAGGGTGCCCACGCGCTTCTTGTCGGAGATGGGCGTCACCAGGGAGGGCAGGGAGTGTTGGCACATGAAGGAGTAGACGCACACCCCGAACAGGTTGGGCACCCCAGAGAAGGAGGCGACCGTTGGGCGGCCCTGCCCTGAGTCTTTCCCGATGCGGATTAGAGCCAAGATGATCATCATGGTGAACGCTGCGAACAGACAACAGAGGAGGCCGAGTTAAGAACAAACTGTGACAGTAAATTACTGACAAAGAGCACAATACAATACTCTATGATAAGCTGATAAAGAGAGATGCATGGATACCAGATTGGGCAATTGGAAAAATATATCCACTGCTGAGGAGGTTGATTTTCTGGAAGCATTTTGTGTCATTTTATTTTGGTCATTTATTAGTCTGCTCCCCAAGAGCAAGTCATTCCACACTGTCCCTCCTCCTGCCGGTTAACAGTGGGGAAACCAGAGCAAAGAGCCAACAAATGTTCCCATCCAATTCAGTGGATTAAGGATTTATTTGGACCAAACCAGAGTTGGTGATATTTGAAACAACTGAAAGACCATTTTGATTAGTTTAATGCTGTTTTTATCAAGTGTTAATGAAAGATTTGGTCAATATGGTCAGTTACGCACAGACGCTAATGGCGCTTTTCCACTGCAGCACGGCTTTTTTTTGCTTTTCCACTAGGGGTAGTTCCGGCTCAGGGCTACTTTTTCACCTTTTTTCTGGCCCTCCAAAATCGAGGTTCTTACCGGGCCAACAACCGGGCTGAATATGCTAAAATAGTGACGTAAACACTCTCGACTGCTGAATGGTCAGAGAGAATTGCAGAAGGGGACTACAACAAAATGAACATATTTTACCGTGATTTAATTGTAATGCACGTTTCAAAATGATGCCGAAGTAACAACATACTGATACCGGTCTGCAGACAAGACGGCAGGCGAAAAAACCTTTTAAAATGCGTGTTTTCTGAATGGAGATCGGATCGATCAGGCTAAGCTAACCTGTAGCTGCTCCGTCCACACTCATAACAACGGCCTACAGACATAAATAAACCAGCGACTGTATTCTCCATGACACAGACAGTCTGTGGTTTGTACTTGTTTAACTCTTGTCTAGTTTCTGAACAGATATGAGGAGCTGTGAGCTCTGAGTGCTAACAGCTAACGGCTGATGTTCTGGTTTTGTGGTTCGCATTGAATATGACGTCACGGCAGTTTTACACAGCGTCGCTCCGCCCGCCAAACAGCCGATCGCCCCGCCTACACTGCGTTACTATAGTTACTACCCCAGTTGGTAAACTGTAATGGAAACGCAGCATAAAGTGAGCCTGGCCTACCAAGGCCTAACCATACCGTACTAACCCGTGCTAGGTCCTGCAGTGGAAAAGCGCCATAAGATACATACAATCATTGGATGAAAAAAAAAGAAATTACATATATATACATGTATGTATATACATATATATATATATACATACATACATACATATATATATATATATACATACATACATATGTAAATAAATACATATTGGCAAACAATAGTGGATACTGGTCAGTTGGCTATTTCAGATCAGCTGCTGAGAGTGACACATAGCTTGAAAATGTTTTAGGTGAGAGCTTCTGCAAACAAGGGGCCACTATGGCCACAAGTTGTAATAACACGTTAATTGCAAATTGAATTTCCTTTGTTTACCAAGATTTTGAGTCAGTTGCTTTAAAGATGTAATCATTTGGTAACATGACCGGAGTAAAATGTTGCTAGACAATAGCCACCATAAGCTAATGGTTCTACCAAAACCAGACTGTTGAAAGGATGTTGCATTGTTAAATAATTTGGACGTTTTTATTTTTCAAGAGGAAGATTGTCCTTTCATCAAAATGCACATTAAATGAAAGGAAATCATTTAGCTGTAGCTGCTTCATCAGATGATACAACTAATACACTTAATCAAAGACAATAACACATGAAAACATGTTGGTTGGATCAAGTGCAGACTCTTTCAGTTTAGTTTGTGTTGTTTATCTAATTTTATATTGAGTAAAACCAAGGCATAGTCAATTCTGTAATTCCAGTATCATACATAAATCAAGAGGTCATATCCGTCTCCCAGCTTGCACCTGTCACATATATGTTTTCACCCCTTCTTATTCCACCAACGAACCCCAATCCAAACTTGAAGCAGAACAAGGCTGTTACTTTTTTATTTTTAAACCTTTGTCCCTCATTTCCACAACTCATTCAATCCAAAATGTCCCTTTTTAATTATACATCCTTAAAGAAGTACAGTATGCCATTTCTTAACATGTCATTTATATAAAATACATCAATCTAGACAAGATGGAATTGTTTATGTTGCCATGACCTTGACTTTATACTGTAGTGACCCTAACCCTAACCCTAACAACCCCCCTGCAACAATATGCACACTCAAAGTAATGGTGATAAATTACATGTGGGTGACAGAAGAGAATTAACATGTCATGAGCCTTTTTCCCGATCAACGTTTTATACATCATCTGACACGGTCCAAACAACCTTCAACAATGTCAGTCTGTTTATGTCTTACACTGTAAACCAAACTGTATTTTCTACCATAGTCTACTATCTCTCCATCAATCAAGAAGATTCACCACAGCTGCCTGGTTTTTATATTTTTATAAATCTCTGTGGTAATAATATGAAAGCTGATTGTTGATACTGTATAACACATGTACTGATGATAACATCTCATTTGATTTGAATCCAGGTTATATTGTGTTGAATTTATGACTGCACGATATTGGAAAAAAGTGACATTGACACTTTTCCCAGTGATATGTATTGCAATATAAAAAAGTATGGAATTTCGACTATGATGATTCCAACTTACCTGTTTTTGGTAAAAAAAAAACAACCTTTCGGTGACAAAAATATTTTTCATACGACTGACCTTGAGTTTCTTTTGCAACCAAATCTTCCTTTCAGTGTTTTATTTATTTTATTGTCTTACTTTTAGTTTATGGTTGATGACTAGCTGGGCCTGCTTTTATTTTGTTTGATAAATTGAGCAAGAATGAATGGGATTGGTGGTTTGTAGTGGTTGAAAAGCCTGCATGTGGCTGTATGTTATTTTTCATTATTACATAGGCTTAGTTGAATACTTGATTCTGATTGGTTGTTAATTCTTGCTAACAGAATGCTGTGAAGGAGAACAGACCAATGCTAAGGAGGATCAAGGGACTATGTGCAGTCATAACAATCCACAGAAAGAAGTCCGGTCAATTAAACGTCAACTTTGGACAATAAACATTAGTTTTCATCCATCAGAATACTTTGGATTAATGATGGCTAAACTGCCCATGTGAAAAAAAGAAATCAGAAGGAAAGAGGTTAAAAGACAGAGAAAGAAACAGAACAAAACAGACAGGAAGTAACACTTACAGGAGCACGGTATGGGCTCTGGCAGTGTTTAAAGACTGGTTAATGGGAAAGAAACGTAAACGGACAGTTACAGAAAACCTCGATCAGTCATCTTAAATTACAATGCTATTGCCGCAGTTCCAGCCATTGGTACACCATTGATCTGACATTTCTTCTTAGCGGAAGCCATTTTTTATATTTAATAAAAGAATATATATAAAGGATCTTTGCTGTCATTTTACCATTGCGCATGCAAACATTGAGATTTAGAAGCGGAAACCATACATTGTTGAGTCCTATTTTTTAAAAACCTTGCGCATGCGAGGAAGTAAGTAGATTATTATGAACTTTTTTTTACTTTCGTTTTGATTTCTTTATTTTTAACCACCTCTTCTTCTTGATTTCTTGTTAATTCCATGTAAATTTGCCATAAGATTATACTTACATTTCAATATGGCAATAAATACTCTCTAACAGTACTGCTTTAAAAAGGGAAAATAATATGTGAATAAAGTTTCTTCTCCCTGAGTGGAATTGCCCTCCAGCTCTTTGTCCCATGAACATCAGGCATACAATAACAACTAGGGCACATTACATGGCCGGACATAAACTCATTGGAGCCAGGTGAAGATGGTGAAGATGGAGAAGCCCCCCCCCCCCCACCACTCTCGACCTCCTACTGTTCCTATTGCATCTCCAATGAATTCCTGGAGGTGCCCCTCTGGAGAGTAGCATGAGCGGAGCTAAAGGAGTCCTCTGAGCGTGGCCGTCCTGCTACGGGCTGACTGTCATGTGCACGGTAAGCCACCTCACCTCCACACACACTTCATCAGCCGTGACACCAGGAGTTAGTCATAGCCCCACGATGGCCAGCAGCCAGCTCGGAATACTTTTATCATCGAGCTGTCCTTTAAACGCGGGGTGACATTTAGGATGAACCATCATTTGTCACACACATGCAGAGAATGGATTTATAGCATACACTTCCTCTGGGAGTGATGCACATGGAGGAGGCAGAGATCCACGCTGCCTTTGATGGAAAGATCCAAGAGGGTAAGAAGAGCTTGTCCTAGAATAGTGTTGTTTGTGTTTCCTGCAAAGATTGAAACAGGATGGAAGGGGAAGTGTGTGCAAGCCAAGGTGGGAACTTTAAGTTTCAAACTAGCTCTATTAATCAGCTTTTGCAATGGCACTTTAATGTATGCCAGGGACGCATTGTACAAGAGGGAGGAGAAACCATCAGCGACAAAAGACTTCAGGATGGAGATTAGTGAGTGAAACTCAGCAAGAATGGAAGTATCTTTTGGGTATTAGGAGACAAACTAGAGAGAAAGCAGGAAAGGAAGAATTTTCACAGAAATGAACAACATTAAATGAAAAGTAAAAGAGGGATGGAACTTAAAACAAGAAGCAGGTGACACCGACCAAATAAGAGTGGATGAATACAAAAACACTAGTGCCATTTTGGGGAAAAACACCAAAGGCTTTTCTGAGGAGAATTGGTTTGGGTTGTGTGGCACAACAATTTAGTTCACTCGATACGAGTTGATTCATTGTTTATATCCATTTTAACAACACATATATCTGTATTTGTGTTCACTTGTCAGAGGACTTTATGTCTGTTTACATCTTAATGAAAATAAATATATCAATAAATATGAAAAACAAAGATGAAGAAAAATATAATATTTCTTCCAAAATAGGACAAAGATTAAGACGGTTTAGCCGTTAGTTAGCATTTCTTTATGTGTTTCACATGTATACAATGGTTCTATATAAAAGGAAGGAAGATAAGCCAGATGTAATGTATCATGTAAAATTGCCAATGATGCAACTGCTAAATGAGAAATAAATAAAACTACTTTTATTGTTTTTTTAATGGGACATAAATCCAGGAAAGGTTATCTAGGGGCCACTGAGAGAGGAAGCATCACCAACCATAACATATACATACTGTATGTGTTGATTGTGAATACACAGAACACAATTACATTCCTCACTCATGTTTCATATTTTTCCATTATATCAGAGTAGATTTAAACACTTCAAAGTCAGTGACCCTTTTGCACAATTGTTTGATATGTAATGCATACTTGGCCTACCTCCAATGTAATCTCTGGCTCTGGAGTAGAGCTGTATATACACAGAGGTCAAATGGCTGGGCTTCAGACCAACCTTCAAGGACACGTTGCTACAGATTCACTGCTGCATATTATGACTATTTCCATTATAGAATGATCTTTATATTGTCTATATTAATGTTTAAGTCTATATCAAATATATCTATAGATAAAATGAAAAAAAGAAAAGTGAAAAGGTCTAATTTAAAACCATTTCTGAGCCAATGACGATGCCATTTGCTTACTTTTTAGGACCAACACTCCAAAACGCAAAGAACTTTCTGTCAAATATGACAAAGGAAAGCAGCACATTCTCACTTTTTAGAGCCTGAAACCAAAGATTCTTTGGGGATTTTTCTCGGTAAATGACCGAAATGATGCATCCATTATCAAAATATTTCAATCATTGCACAGACGTGTACAACAGTCACTCAAAAATATATTCTTTATATCTACTTGAGGCAATAGTGTCTGCTGTATTGCTGCGTATATTCTCCACCTCTCTGCCAAAAAACTATTTTAATGTGTGAAATGGCTACCCATCAATACAACCCATCTGTCTGCTCCCTTTGCTCTCTGTCTACTTTCTCCTTCAAACTCTCGTCTTCTTCCCACCTTTCTGTCCGTAAGACGCTACGTGTGAAACTCCGAGCACAGCCACCTGTCTGCCTGCTGTACATGAGGTAAGGTTCAGGACAGGAGAAAAGGGAGCTTTCTCCTCTCCCTCAAGAAGGACACAAGCATGGGGCTTTTAATTAAGAGTGCCAGGGGTGGTTGGCCACTACTACATTAACTTAAGCAACTTTCGCAAGTTCAGCCAAGATTTAGATGAAGCAGGAGAGCCTGAGAGAAAGGACAGCGCGTACTGGTACGATCCCAGTTACAATAAACTGAGGGTTAAAAACGAAATAACTGAAAATCTCTCTAATTGCAAAATCTGAAGGCATAACATTTAATCCCTTTCTGCCCACATTTCACACCGCTCCATGCTAATTAGAAGTCATTTATCTTAGTTAAGACACAGGAAGTAACCTCTTATTTTTCAAAGAACATTGAAAGTCAATCAGATGGTAGAGAGGAGCTGAGAACAAATTCCCAAGAATGAAGATTTTCATAATGTGCTCATTTGTCATCGACTCTAAGCCGCACTGTTCTACACCAAGGTGGGCAAATCGCGTCCCACCCATGACAATATGATCACACTTATCTCACCTGTGGCTGTGAATCTCAATGCCGAGCACGACGCAGCCATGGAATAAGCACGTATTAGCTTTGATAGTAGTAAATTCAGTCTCATGGGATTGGATTGATGTACGCCATATTCAAATGTATTATTCAATGACTATCACCAATTGAAACCGATAACACAAGCAAATGCATCAGCCTTACACCGTGTTTTAATCTAAACATGTCATCCCTTCTAACAAACATTATTGCTTGCTTCTTACTTTATGATCTTTTTACGGATTGACAAGATGAAAAAGCCTCTTTAAATGATGTCAGCTGATGAAGTCTGATCTCATACATTTCTACATCTTCCATTACAAGCCATCAGCAACAAAGCCTGTGCAGATATCTGTCAGAATATGGTGATTACATTCACTTCCAAACACATGCTGGGGCACGGAAACACTCTCCCGTGCATACAGTATGAGGCAACACAACGGGAACTGAGTAAATTGAGCATGTGTCAAATGGACACATATCACGTCCGCATAACTATTGCCCGTCCATCCTGAAGCCTGTGATTTATATTTTCTTGTATGGGGACGGCAATGACCTTGTGAGGGATGCCTCGACTTTACAACCCCACCGGGGGCGGTCCTACAGCTGTATTCTCATCGCTGGCAAACAAAGCTGTTGCGGCTAAGCCAAGGCTGGCAGACACTCTCAATGCTCCAAGGAGTCATTGGCTGCGTACGGAGAAGCACTCTTCAGAGGCTATCTCAGAAGAGATGGGATTCCTGAACTCAATTAATGAGGAGAAAATGGTAGAAGGTGAGGGGTCATCAATCTCATGTGCGATGAAGCAAGAGAATGCTGCAGGCTTGGGGGTCTCGCGCCTCGTAGGGGAAAACTCGGACCCTTAAACGGAAGCAATTCATTGATGATGGTGAGAAGGTCAAGGACTTCTCAGCAAGAGGAGTGGCACTACTGCTTCTTAAACATATATGTCTTAGGGATAAAGGGATTGGAATAACGTGCCTACATGACTATTGATTTCTGCCTCATGTTTCAGTTTATTTAGGAACAGAATCATTGCAAATAGAAAAACGCTCAAAAGCATGGTGCTATTGAAGTAGAGACGCACCTTTTTGGGGGGCGGAAATTGCATTATTGTGATCAAGAAGTCCAAGTTAAAAGGCCATGTTAGCAGCTGTAGCGCAGCACAGTGTTGCAAGGCTAAATAACGGAGCTAACAGCTAAGTGATAACGGAATTGAATTAGGTGTTTTAAAAAAATGGGGAAATGGTCATTTATAAAGTTAACATGATGTGTTCAAAGGGAAATGTAAACAGTTTTTGCACGAAGCAGTTGTTTGAAGATGTTATCACAGCAAATGATGATAGATAGATATTACAAAGTGAACCGAGTGGCATACTTTGTCAATGCAATTTTTTTAACAAATATTTTTAAATTAAATGTCATCATAAATAACCTTTTATTTTGAATTGAGTGTCTTTTATGCAAAGTTTACAATAGAATACAAAATGTCGCCTGTATGTACCGTTTCCACCAATAATTAGGAATCGATCAATGGCCTTGGTATTGATCAAATCTTATCCAATCTTCTCACCTGTGTGGAAACAGGGTTCTACTGTTTACTCTTCTTGTTTGTCAATGTAAACATCTCCCCCTGTAGTGGTTTTAGTGTCCATCCAATCATTAATTAAGAGAGTCCCTCCTTGCGCGCTCTTGGATAACCTCTTAGCTCATTAGTAGCCCGGGCTCTTTGCCCAGTTCTCACCAGGGTACCAAGTTTAAGCTGTGGCAGAGCTCCATCACAAGAGACCCGGAGCTAAAGTCGAGGGCGGTTGGGCGACCCGGTGATAAGTGGTCGCCTTGCCACACAACAGCTACTGTGATCTGGAGATAGGACTTTCAGCAGGCACAGCATACCGTTTATCACTCCACACTGCAGCTCAGGTTCACAGGGATGAGCCAGCCACACTCCATGACAACATCCGACAGCTTCATGAAAACATCAATTAGTCCAATCACTCAGCCGCAGCGCTGACAACTTCTATATTGTCAACAGATAAGAAGTTCTCTATAAGTTGATAACCTGTTTCTGCTTATTGATATATATTTTATCATATAACCTGTTTGTAAGAAGTATTATTGTTCCGTTTTAATTATTTAAATGTCATCATAAAAAATCATGATGAATTTAACTTTAAAAGCAATATTAAAAGTACACGTATATTATTATTTATTTTTGTACTTTTTCCTAAGGTATATTATTGGTAATTCAGGACAAAGACAAAGCTTTAATTTAGAAAATTCAACAAACATATTATTTTTCGGAAATTAATGAGCAATGTGAATTAATCGCAATCGCAATATTGACCAACATTATTGTAATTTTGGATGTTACCATAATCAAACAGCTCTATGTCGTACTGCATCTGCACAGGACTGAAACCAAATTAAAAGTCCAAAGATTTAGGATTTAAAGCAAAAGATTTAAAGTCAGACCAAATGTCTTCTTTTAAAACAAATGGCAGTGCAGCTTTAATTACTTCCTTCCAAACACTCCCGCCTTGGAACGAAGGAACCTCTGATGTAAACAAGGCACTGAGGTCACCGACTATAATTAAAAGCTTAAAGGCTATAGACCCAATTGAACATGTTCGGGGGCTAAAGCAGACATCCACCAAACATTTCCCTAATCACCCTGAAACTCATCTCAGCAGGAAGTCAACTTCTCATTACGCTAACACATCGATACTGAGAAAGGATGGAGGACAGGGGGCACTAATCAAAAAAAGGGGAAGCTTGAAAGTAGTATAGCATATGAACACATAAATATATTAAGTTATATTGAGTAAACATATATTTCAGTCCGAATTATTATTCTGCAAACTTTACTTTAGCACGTACACCGTTGTGTAATTTGGAACCATCGCTTAATTCAAGAACATGGTAAAAAGCCCAATTGCAGGAAGAAAAACAATAGAGTTATATAACCATTGTCTAAATTCTAAGAAATAATAAGACACACTGTCAATAAGGAGTCAATAACAGGAAATAGAGTGATGTAATATCTATGACTACTTGAGACTTTGCAATGCTGTGGTTCTTGAAATTCAAACATATTGATCACAGAAGCCCCTGTCTCCAGTCTGTTTCTTAGGTTATCCAGAAATGATTAGCTTAACGGTGGCCATGATAGTGTTGCTATTTTGTTACACGTAAACAGAGTCCTTGGCTGACATTAGGTGTCTAATAAAAAGACAGAAAGTGATGATGGTTTCTGTTCTGAGGATTATACCTTCTTAAATGTAATAGTTCAGGACCTCTGAACTCTGGTTCAGACCTGGTCACATGAACTGTCCCCCTGCAAGTTGCACGCTCTGGACAAACTGAACTTTCTAATCAACCATCACAGTGAGTCCCCCTGACCTTCAGAAATAATAGCTGCCTCCCTCGCCATTTAACACGGCGCTGGGCAGCTGTGATGTCCCTGCGGGCAGATTCTTAGCTCCTGTTGTAGTAAACCAAGAGCATGAGACGGATGGAGAGTCCCATGGATCACTGGAGCAATGACTCTTAGTTCTTTTTCCTGATGCAGAGGGGGAACATGCTGCAGTGTATACCATTTCACATCGATATTTAGTCAGGTAGGTTACTTTGAAGATGCAATGATGTGAAATGTATTTCGCCATCAATATTTTTGTGTTTTAAAATTGAAACCTTTAATAGTTAAAATGTTACTTGGAAAAATAACTTGGCTTTTAAAAAAAAAAAAACTATAAATGTTAAATAAACATAAAACTATTCTTCCAAAACTGAATCAAGGGGGATTCAATGTGATCATCATTATCAAGAGAAAGACTTTTTAACTTTAAAGGGCGAGAGAAAAAAAAAACGTTACTTAAGGAAACACTAAAAAGTGGGTAAAATAAATGTTATAGGTCCAGTCTCCCTCTTTTAAAAAGTTTTACGCAGCAAACTCTTATTAAAAAGGGATAAGCCACATAATCATGTTAAGGCATTTGTCAAACGATGATCTTATTATTTATTTTTTATGCAAAGAAATTGCAAAAAATAACAATGAGAATTGCACATTAAGTTCATATTGAAGTATATAACAAACAAGACTTCTAATGATCCTTCTGTTTTGATATGAGTAAGAATAAAACATATGTAACCAATTATTTGATGTGATTTAAATGTTTGGTTTCTTTGATTTGTTTTCATTCTTGTTGAATTATTATTTTATTTTTATTAATTTTTTCTTGATTTTCTTGATTTTTGATTTTATTGATCTGTGTGAATCTTTGCTGTACTGTTTTTTCACGCTTACCCTGTTGCTGCTTTGTACAACTGAATTTCCCCTCTGGGATTAATAAAGGTTCATCTTATCTTATCTTATCTTGTTGTATGCTCTATAATTTCTTAAATGTAAAGACAAGAACATCAGTTAAACCAGTGTCATTAGGACAATTTCATCAAGAAACACCATATCAAATAATTTCACGTTCTTCTGAAATAAATGCGACAGCCACTGTCAGCGAGTGCAGATATATGCCACTGGCTCTGCAGTTAATAAAGACAGAAACGCCTCGAGGGCTCCCAACAACGTCTCAGGAGAGACGGACAGAAGTAATTAATACTCGTTTGCCGAGTGAGGATGGCTGTTAACTTATTCCCTTCCTCTCAAACCACTCGATATCAATTAGAGAAGCTCTCTGCACCTGTCAGGGTTTGGGAGGTGGTCATCCGGAGAGCTGATATATAAAACCATCCTTGCTTTAGGTGGGGGAGGCCACAGGTTGCAGCAGTATTTACCTTTTAATTCATTTATCTATGTCATTTCCAAATCATTTCTATGTTTTTGTATTCATTTAGTTTGTTTTACCGTTATTTACCGAAAATGGGTCTCTCACAGGCTAGTGACAAGTATAATCAATTTAAAATATATTATAGACAGCAAATGACCATACTCAAACTTCTGCTACCTACTGTAAGTTTAAGCAGTGCAATAACGGAGCGTCCACACGGCGGCGTGTGTTGAAGCTTGCCGGCGGGCGTGTCTGAAGCTCGACCAACAACCAATCACATGAATCTCCCGCCCCGGACACACAAGCACGCGGTTCGATTGGCTAGAGCTTGTACTGGCATATTACTCGATTGGCTGACGCTTCTGTCGAAGCTTCAAAAGTAGAACATTGCTCTACTTTTGAAGCGAGCAACGCAAGCAAAGCGAAGCTTTGCTCCCACAATGCAGTTCGGCAAAGCGTGACGTCACCCCATTCAAAGTGAATGGGCAGAAGCGTTGAAGCTTCAACGCATGCCGCCGTGTGTAAGCTCCGTTATTGCAAGAGACATCAGCGGCAGCATTAATGTCAGAGCTCACATCCTAAAGCAGTTACACAGTTTTGTTTAAATTCACAAATATCACTTACTTTGCCTCTAAAAGGTTAATGTGCTCCAGTGAGTATGATATATGTTATATACAGCCCCATTCCTCTATTATTATTGTAACGAAAAAGATAGACATAAAGGTTAACAAGCTCTTGAAATTTAGAAGGAAATGAATGATGAGGAAGTGCATGGTGTTAAAGTTAGCCACGACATTATGTCCATATATATGGAGGAAGGAAGAGTATACTAAGGGCAAGGTACAAAGGGGTGTTAAGTTTCTCTTTATGTGTGTGTATATATCATTTAAAATGACCGCCTTACTGCGTCAAACCTCGGCAGCGATAGAGCGAGAGGCCTTGCTTGTGCAGCTCAACAATCCTGCCACGTTCAAAGACAGAAAGCCTTTTCCATCTGGAGGTCATGACAGTGTGAATGCCTGAAGGAAAATGACATGAAAGCCACATTTTTGTGCAGATTTGGACTTTTTAAGGCTATGGTCTTACACTTTTAACTGTTTGAGTTTAAATGCAGTTTTCAATAAATTGAACTCTACTTTTGGTCTCTTGCTCCCGTTTCTTCTTTTTGCTACACCTGCTTACGATCCATCATTGCAAATTGGGAATTCTTGTAACTTTTCCCCGCGATTTTGTCCAGGAGTGATATCTTTCCTTTTACCTGTAGGGCTAT
This sequence comes from Gobionotothen gibberifrons, assembly GCA_943591055.1. NCBI lineage: Eukaryota > Metazoa > Chordata > Actinopteri > Perciformes > Nototheniidae > Gobionotothen > Gobionotothen gibberifrons. Next base: position 1,371,307 of record CALSBZ010046842.1, on the reverse strand, counting down.
AAATCGTTTTGTTTGTTTTGGAACAAGATACTGCTGAAAGGGCGAAAATGAATCATTAGAAAAACAGAAAGGCAAAGTATCTCTCTAAAAATGATGCTCCATAGTTTACAGATGTTGTTTAGCAGTTTTATGTCGCAACTACTTTCTATCTAGCAAATGTGGTGGAAATTCTTATATTAACTAGTCAAAGAGATGTCTTTCTGGTACTTTCATCTTTTGCAAAAGAGGCAACATGAAGAGCAATGTCTCCACAGCCGAGTGCAACTACTCAAACTGAAGAGAGAGCTTTTATACAGTGACAATGGATGCATGCTTAGACCCCGTTTACACGAGAACTATACGGGTTGTATCCGCATAGTTTCTCTTGCGTATAGCCCTTTCGTTTACACGAGGCCGTAACAAAACGATAGAAACGGACCCCGCAAACGATAACGGGTCCCAAGGTGGATAGATCTGCAAACGGAACGCTCTGGGGGGTCAACCGGCTCCGTGTGTACGCCCTATACCAGGGGGGGATTCCCTGTCGATCGCGAGATGTGTCTAAAAATAGAACGTTTTATCGTTAATGTCCTATAACATAATCTTCCTGTGCCAGAATAATGCACTTGAACGCATCAAAGCTTTGTGATTGGCCGGCGTGACCCCATGTGTCGGGGCGTGGCTGGTGGGCAGTGGGCACGGCAGTGCACTAGTTCACTGACATTGTCCGTGGCAACAGGAGTGACAGTTGAAGTTTTTTTTTTTTAAATAAACATTTTTGGCATCTTAAAAAACAGTAGTTCTATCTTGTGGAACATAATATTGAGGAGAAGGCCCTTGGCAAATGACATCAAACAAATAAGACTGATACACTACAGGTAAGAGAAATATGTGTATTTTGGGTTGGCCACATGTCTGAGCCACACGCTTTACTTTAAAGAAGTGAATTATGACATTAGCCACTTAAATAAAATCCTCAAATGTGGTGGTTATACTCAAATTGTATAGATTTTTTGTCTTTAGGCAAACAAGTAAGTCAGTTTGATTTGTCCTGAATGATAGCACGCGCCTTATCCCCACATTTTTAACATGACAGAACATAGTTCATCATTTTGAATACAGATGGTAAATAAAAAGGTCACTGGTGTCTTAGAAATGTCAGGTGTTGAATGCATCATTATGTATGTAGTGTAGTGTTGAAGATGTTGCAGTGACCAAGCAAAATGCGTACAGATGGCCTAAGGACACACGCTGCCCTTTGCACCGCTTCCCATTTAATTAAGGAACAATTAAGCGGGACCGCGGGCAAAAGAAATGACCGCAGTCAGGAGTTCTGGGGAGTAGGAGCCACACTGACCCAAGCTAATGGCCACACCATTGAAAATCCCAGCATGCACAGCAGCAGGCAGCCACACCATCACTCATGTTTGGTGTAAAAAAAACAGGGCTCACTGGACAAGGAGGTGAGTACAGCTGAGTGGCAACATCGGAGACAAGGCCAGAGGCGAGGGCAGGAGGATCCAGCCAGATGCTAACCCCGACTATCAACACCTACCCCCCTCCCCCTCACAGGGCAGCACATGTGACTGCAGGTGTATCTAGAAAGTGCTGAGTGATTGTGAGGAGGGGATGTGGGGTCATGCTTTAATGTTCAAAAAGCTCTATATTTTTCTCATACTGCCTGTGCTGCAGCACCTCTTTTCACCCTCTGTCTGAAACCAGAGCTCAGCCTGCTCTGATTGGTCAGCTGGCCGGCTCTGGTGTGATTGGTCAACGGCTGAAAGATGTTTTGGAAATGTCCCGCCACTGGAATATCCTGTACAATGTGCTAGCCAATAGAAGCGTGAGTGTTACGTAGTGATGTCATTATGTTATGGAACAAAACAAAGGAGCCCAATGAAGGTGTTTTAGGCAGGAGGGTTAGGACTGTAGGAGAGAAACTTTGGGATTTTAGCCTTTGCAGACCATTTACTTACACAAAAACCTATGTAACCCACTACAGGACAGGGAAAACTCAAAGAAGCGTAATAGGGCTTCTTTAAATCTGCAGATCTTAAGACCCAGGCACGTAAAACTAACCAAATTGAATAAGCAGTTTTCTGATTCAGAGAACAGAGGCTGCAAACTGTTTTTTATTCATGAGTTAAGTCGCAACCGCCGCTAAAAGAAAAAATAGGACAGTCTCTTACTGCCAATACACAAGCCTGCAGGGAATGCGGCATATCTAGAGTGGAGTTTTTCAGTTATTCACAGCTGCACTATAACACCTGTAAACACACCTTTAACTGTCAAGCATTTGATCTAAAGGCACAGTTTGTGATCCGCATGTTAACAGGGGAGTACTTTAGAGAAATACTGGGGCTGTTTCCTTCAGTGTGTGGCAGCACCTTGGATAGCAGAACACTACTTTACATTACGTTTAGCTGTCCAATAAAAAACACACACCTTAAAAAGGACACAGTGCCATCGCGCTATAATATTTACTCTTATCCCCGAGTAGCAGCTCCTCCAGAAACATTAAACTAACAATCTATGACTCAAACTGTTGTTGCACAGTTATTTCACTATGTTGATTTAGGATAAACCAAATTATGTTCACAGAAAGTTTGTATGATGCATGGCGTTTTCATTTCTGTTCGGATCATCGGTGCTCTTGCTTAATCTAACAGTGCAGGGGTGAGTTTGATAGAGAGGGAAATTATGGGCTTGGCTAATTACCTGTCTTCTCAATGTCATTTATTTTAATGGTGTTTTCCATCATTAATATGTCACTAAGCTAACACTGATTGAGTCAGACTAATGGAGAAAAAAATCTGAAAACTAGAAGTACCCCTTCAGCTGTATTCCTCTGTCAACCGGTCTAGTCACAGTTTACATCCATGTCGGTCCAAAATGTCATCACTACATCATTTTTGGACTGGAGAAAATCCATTGTTTATAAATGTATGTGTAGAAACCACAGACAGCTAATGGCATGGCAAGTGCCCACTGTTTAATGTCTATATGATGATGAAGTTAATTCCCCCTTCGAATGATCAATGAAAAAACAAGCATTTTAAAGTGTTTCTGCAAGCACACTTGCCAAAGCATTTATTCAGGTTTTTTACTAATCGGTATGAGTATGTTATTATTTCTTCATCATATTGATATGTGTACTACAATTACATTCTGGCAAAATACAGTGCCTTGCAAAAGTATTAACGCCCCTTGGTGTTTTTCCTATTTTGTTTGCATTAAAACCTGCATTGATTTTAATTTAGGTGTTATGTGATCCACCCACACAAAAAAGTCCAAATTGGGGAATTAAAAACAAAGAATAAGCTTGTTTTATTTTTTAATTATAAAGAAATAAACTGAAAAGAAGTTTGTTCATATGTATCCATCCCCTTTGCTATGAAGCCCCAACAATGACCTTCAGTGTTAAATAATTGGTTAAATAAAGTCAACCTGTGTGCAATCTAAGTTGTTGAAATGTATTGCAGCCAACCAATGATGTGAGGCTGGACAGAGGTCCACCTCACAGCAGGACAATGAACCAAAGCATACTGCTAGAGCAAGCAAACTTGAGTGGTAAATGAGGAATGAAGTAAAGTGGGAAAGCCTTGTCAAAGCTCAACCCTCAATTTAATTGAGAATCTTTGGTACAAAATAATGACTGCTGTATACCAGCAACTCATCCAACTTGAAGTAGCGGCCAGTTTTGAAAAGAAGAATAGGAATACATCTCATTGGATGGATGTGGCAAGTTTATAGAGAGACATACCAAGATACTTGAAGCTGTAATTGCTGTAAAAGGTGGCTTCACAAAGTACAGACTTTGGGGGGGGTGAATACTAAGTTTTTATTTTATTAACCCTACATTCTTTGTTTGTTTCACAATAAATACAATTTTAAAAGTACTACTCAAAGTAGTCGGCATTTCGTGCACATTACATACTACATCTCTCCAAACACTTAAATTAAAGGTTTTAATGCAATAAAAAAGGCAAAAAGGCAAAAGGGGTGAATAATTTTGCGAGGCACTGTATGTTGTATTTTTTGTGTTTGTTGGTGTTTACATGGAAAGAAGTCCCACCTGAACGCACCATAACCTCCAGACGTTTTTGAGATATGTCAGAATTTGTATTTGTTTCTTCAGGAATTTTGAATCTAAATCTGAATTGTTGACTCATATGCCATTTTTTGTCATATCACTTGAATCTGGAGGAAGCCTTGGAGTAATTTTAAATCAGAGTTCTGCAAAAGCAACAAAATCCGTCAAATACATAACGTGCCATGGGAGGGTAAAGACGGACGAGGGTGCAGCTCAATAATCTGGTGTAATTTAGCCAGCCAGCCAGCCGGGGGACAGTATACGGATGCTGCTGTGATTGCGTGTTGTTTATGCGGGCTAGCGAGCGGCAGTGCGGGGGTGGCGGGAGCGCCATGATTCAGTGGTGTTGTGATTTTAACAGCAGGGCCCAGGACCAGCGGTTTATTTTTCGCCCGTCGCCCTGTGAGTGACGGTCCAATCAAGCTTGGGACGGGCTGTCAAGCCTGTCAGGCTGAGGAATGAGAGGAGATGGGAATCAAAGACACAGAGCAGGACCCAACCATGATGGACAGACCTGGGAGCAGCAGCCACACAGCCGGGGCAGGGAGGGAGGAAGGGATAAAAGACAACGGGGGCAGACACCTGAGAAAATGGAAATACTTGTTGCTAGAAAAAGAGTAAGTGGAAAGAAACAACAGAATTTGAATTGAGGGAGACTGGCGAAACGTAAAACCCTGATGTGTGAAGGAGTCAAAATCTTAAATAAATGCAAACTGAGTATTCAGTGTTAGTGAGGATTAGTTTATTCTTACCAATCCAGCGCATGAGTGAGGTGAGAATCTGGAGATATTTGGTCTTCTGGGCATTGAAGAAGGTGAAAGGCCCCAAAAAAAGAGTGAAGACGGACTGCAGGAAGGGACAGAGAAAACATTTTGATTACAATCATGTATAATAAAAAAATATAACGGCTTAAATTCCCCTTTTAACTAGAATGGTACTCAGAGAACACACACCAATGCTGCGTTCAAATGTTCCTCGGATGTTCCTATTCACAGAGTTGAGAAGTTGTTCCTCTGTTAAAAGGCTTACTGCCATTTTTTTCAGTATTTATATATAAATACATGAATGGATCTTCTGAAAGGATGAAATGTGAAACAAAGATTTCTATGACTTTTCAAGGGAGCATTAAGTGAATATTTCCAGTCTGTAACTCTGTGAAAATCTTCAAGAGGAACATATTTTGTGCATCACCCCCGTCATTTGGATGCATCCAACATCTAATGGTTTTGTCTCTTTCCCATGCCACACCCTTCCACCAAGTTTCATGGAAATGTGAATTCTTTAAAGGCCGACAGACAGAGAAACCCAGCGGAAAATAGGAGGTAATTATCATACAAAGGGATGACGGGAAACAAATGCATCTTCATGTAAGAAAACAGGTTTGAAGTGATGACCTTTCTTTACTATCTAATAATAAGAGAGGTAACACTGAAAAACCGAGGAAATAACAGTAAAATGTCACCAAATGCCTTGACGGCATAAATGCGTATATATTATCATGAAGTGTACCATCCTAGAATTGAAATTCTTTTTAATCAAAGGTTTCTGAGACTGTATTTATTCAAAATTACTGTTCAGCTTTTTTTTTACTTTTGATTGCAGAAAACAAGTTATTGGAAGGCTTTTCCTTTGGCATTAAGAAATTGTGATGAACAATTTTTTACCATTTTAAAGGTTAAACAAAAATCAATACATTTGAAAAACAACCTGTCGTCAACATAGTCACATTATCCCACTTTGTGTTACTTTTACTTCCCTGACATGTGGTTTTAAAAGGCCAGTGGAGACACATCAGGTGTCACAATCCCATCAGCCCTCTGAAAGATAGGCGACCAGATTAAGAGCTGCTCCAATCCACAGTCCACCAAAAATGTTCAAATCCTCTCAGGCCTCAACTCTGATTGCCTATCAGATACTTTTCTTTATCAAGAGCTGCAATCAGACACAGTCCCAGCTACTGTAGCTCAAATTCCATCAGTGCCCTCACGCCTCCCCCTCCTCCTCCTCCTCCTCCTCCTCCTCCTCCTCTTCTTCTTCTTCTTCCTCCTCCTCCTCCTCCTCCTCTTCCTCCTCTTCCTCCTCGCCTGACACTCTCAGGTCTGACTTCACACTTTGAGTGGCATGTGATCTCAGGGGCAGTCACTCGTGTGCCATTTCATCTGAGGAGCAGCCTGCAGGGTTTCAACCAGGGACCGATCCAGACACACCAGTGTGAGGTAAGGATAAGCCTTCAGGTCAGTGTGTGAAATTGGGTGTATTGCCAAGTGGGTTTCACATACATGGAATTTGCCTCGTTGTTTTGATGCATAATGGTGGTAATAAAGAAAGACCAAAACATTTAAAACATTCAAATAAGCCAGTAATGGAAGTTGAATATAAGAATATTGGACACTGTATTATTTGAGTGGTTAAAGCACATGCCTAATGACTGCATCCCAACTTGTGTAGCACGTCATACACCTCTTTTCCCCTAATTCCAATCTGCCCTAATAAATAAAGGCAAAATGCACCTGGCATAACCTTTAACATTGCAAAACAATCTTTCAGAGTTTTCATAACTATGAATCATTAATCAATGTCAGGAATATATAACTATAAATACAAATTGAATGTCCTGCTATGATAATATCATACTAATATTTTAAGCACTCATGTTTGCCAATGTGCAAACAATTTTCATTATTACACTGCTTATTTCAATACTTGATTCTGATTGGTCAATATGGACATTCAAAAGGTGTGCCATTTTTTTAAGCAGATCGCTGCTAAGGAGAGAAGACCATTGCTATGGAGGACGCTACAATAAAGCAATTTGCATCAGCTTTGGCAGAAAAACTTCAATCAGTGTTGCCGTTTTAAGTTACATTACTGTCGCCGAAGTTCCAGCTGTTGTTACGCACTATTTTTGTCATAGTCACAGCGGAACGATCATTTTTAAATCAATAAAATCATTTTAAAGCAATTGTATGCGTCAAGTTGTTGGTTTATTTAGTATGTAGCTGTGTAAAAAACGGGATAATGTGCAAAGTACAAAACTAAAATTTGAGTCGATCGTGAGAGCCTGTTTTGAAATGTGCTCATCTATGCTGTAAATCAGTATTGGTGGTGCAAAACGTTGATTTAAAAGTATTTGAAGGTGTCTAACAGCATCCTACAGAGCGCGTCCAATGTTTGATCTAATTAATGAGGGAACAAGGGAGTGATTTCGGACACAGCAAGAGTGAGCTATTACTTCCAGTTGTGCAGCTGGAGTATCTGTAGGAAGAGGTGAGAGGGGGAAGAAACTTAGCCTTTAATTCTGCTGAATAATGATGATGCCTGCAGGTCTATACATTAAAGCATTACCAGCTGTCATCTTGGCAAAGTGCAGCTCAGGATCTAGCCTAATCATAAATCTGCAACACCTATTGGCGGTAATGAATGAAGCATTATGAAGAGAGATGTGTCTGAAGAAGAAAATGTTCGATTTGTTTCAGAACACAGTTTGTATTCTCAATAGCCTTGCATTTTGATTAAAGATCACTTTGTCAACGAAAGCATGACACCAAACGTAAGTCAGATATATTTAAGGATATATTTATTGGTAAAAAAAATGCTGTGTGGTTCTTCTGAAGAAGCTCTTGAGGTATGTTGACCAAATATAGAACATATTAAGCTCTAATATAATCTATTATTTGTTTTGCTGTTGTTATAGACTCATCTTGCACATATTTTTCCTAAAGAATAAATAATAGTACCAAAAAATGTATGTCTCTAATCCATAAATATTATGATTTAATATTTTCATTGGTGCTTGAATGTTTAACGTTTTTAGCATTACATGGAGACTTTTTGGCAGATTTGCAGATCTGTTTTTGTAGAAAATGTAATACAAACAGTTTAGAAAGTCATTTTTCTTTACCTGCCAATACCAGAGCTGAATTCAGAATATTTCCTATGTCTTAGTTTAAGAACAATACGTGTTTATCTACAAATCCTACTTTATATTTATGTATAGTGCATCAGTTTTCACACAAGGTTACCCTTTGCATAAATAGTCTGTAGCACAAAATGTGTTCATTCTCAAAGGGCTTAACAATGTTTAGAATACACAAATGGAGTGAGATCTACTGTGGTTACTCAGAACAATTTGTATTTTAGAGGCAGCAAACCAGCATTCAAACTTAATAACTAACATTTTGGGGAATTAAACAGGCCCTATTGTGCTTTGTGGGTCTCCCTTCTGTGTAGCGTGTTATAGGTTTTGGTAAATGTAAATAGTCTGCTGACAAAAATCCCTGAGATCCCTCCAGAGTGGGGACATCACTATGTAATACTAGCAATTCTATTGGCTAGCGCTCCGACACATATAAGACCTCTAAAAGCCGTTGACCAATCACAAAAGAGGCCAATCATATGGGTCTGAATACACTTCTGTAGCCTTTGTTCCAGCGAAGGAGAATATTCAGTGGGCAAAAAGTCCAGATAGTCCATTTGTAACGCTTTTAAAGATACTTAGGCTACATATCAGCGGAAAGAGACAGATCTTAATGCCAGGTCAGAATCCAGCCTGGTGGGGCCGAGATAGTAATATCCCCGAGGGTTAACGGCTGATGAATTTCCCAACAGTTTCTGGACCACTCATGAATCAAGTCTGCACCTCCAAGAGCTTACGTCCTCCCATAAAACTCAATACCAAACAACAGCCTGAGGACAATAGACTGCTCAAGTGAATCTCAACAACTAGGGCAACACAAGAACACTTGGAAAATAAATTACTGCAACACTTTTTTCATTAGAGAAAGCCAACCAACAAAGACAGCATTGCAGCTTCTGGGGAGTTGCGTTGTGTTTATGTCCCCCATTTTGGTCTTTGGTGTTATTTTTCGGTTATTTTGGTAGATAAGCCACCAAACATTTCAGATCGTGTTCAGCTTTTTTCATCACTACCAGGAAATGTTTCTCACAATCAAAGAGCAACACAGAAGAAAAATCAATCCCAGGTAAGGGAAAGATTTATCTCTCCTCAACAGCCGCAATAGATCTCAGCCAACAACAAGTCAATTTGTGTTGTGTGAGAAATGATAAAGATGTGGACTAGACTTAACAGGTTTTTCACGTAAAAGTAAATGGCTACATTTTATCACAGTGACTCTGAAAATTCCTACAATTGTGGGGTTTTATGCGTTTCATTAGATTCACTTTAACATTTATCATTTTAAAACCAGACTCTCACTGTGATGTGGACTTCAAAAACCATTAACTTATTGGGGAAATGGCTGGCTTCCCTAATGCTATGTGTAAAAGACTTGAAGTTAATGAGATAAATCATCAAGATAGTCTCTTAACTGGACATGAGGAATGAGGCCCTCAACTAAACATCAGAGGAAGTATGTTCTCCCACATTAGAGACAGTAGGTTTAGTCCTCTGGAAAAAGGAAGAGGGTACAGAAAAGGATTGGATACAGTGTCGGAGTCCCATTAATTCCTCTGAAATTTGCTCAGTGGCGCATGAAGCCAAAAGCAGATCGAGTGGAGATTAAAAACGAAGTGTGTATTTGAATGTGACTCACAGAAACATGGCTGCACTAGGATCAACACCAATGTTTCCATCAATTGCTGCCGGACTGTTCGGCAAACGTATCCATCTCATCCAACATTTCCATCAACAAGGATTCCATCAACCATGTTTTTAAGGTTCTCTTAGTTGGCTTCCGGACTGTTGTGAACGACAAGTATTGCGGCGAGAGCATTACCATGCCTTTACCATGAGCCTGAGTGTTCAGAGGGTGCTGTGGAAGACATCCTGCCTCGATCCTGTGTGTGAGATGACGTTGTTTCCCAGTGGTTATAAGGACTTTTAGTGCACACTTTTACTTCAACTTATGTTTACTGTATATAAACAATTATTTGATTCTAATATGGTGTAACTTTCATAAAACCAAATTTTCGCATGGGATAAATGTTTGTATTTTATTGATTGATGATTGGCTGATTTCCCATTAAGGCTTCAAATCGCCGTTGCAAGTGCTCAATAAAGGCTGATGGTAAGCCATCATTGATGACTTGTTGTTGGAGGGTTGTATTACACAATTCCACTTCCCGCTTATGGGTGTGAGATAATATTGCGGACCCTCAACCGAACCGAGTCAAAGTAGGTAGGGAGAGGTTTAGGTGCCCGATTGGAATTGGGCCTATGACAGGGAGCATGGGAATGGAAAATAAAAAGAGGAAGCATGTGTGGGCGTTTGTAAAGGAATCAGATGCCATGTGCTAGAGTGACTCAGCCCCGGATAGTTGGCATGACCAAACGGAGCAGAGCAAAAGACTGGTAGAGTCCCTAGAAACACGGCCAACAGGAGATCACACTTTACACCTTTAACAAAATAAAAATGCCATTGTGCACTTTCAGTATGTTCTGCTAGTAAGGGACAAACAAGGAAGAAAAGGTTGTGCTAGTTGAAGATACATTCTTAAAAATAGCATAATACTGAAGAACCCTTTATTTCCAAGTGGTTTTAGATGAAAAGGAATTTGATCCTCTTGCTTTCACACTCCTCCAAGTATGCCTGTTGCATTAATTAATTCAGGATATGCACTGTTCCACAGCACTGCAAATGCAAATAAATACAAGAGAAAATAAATAACATGTTTTTAGTATGTAAGACAGCTGAACAATGGAACATTAGAAAATAAGAAACCAAGAAATGTAGTATCAAAAACACAATATGCGCTTTCTCTTTTTAGTAGCACTATATTCCTGCTGGTCATCCCCAATGTTTGGAAATATAACAGTAATCTGATTGACATCTTTCTTTATCTAACTGTAAAGGAATACAGTTACTCTTTTCCTAATTACGTATTCCTGGTACATGTAATCCATTACTCCCCAAGACTGGATATAACCCAGAATCTTGTTTTTATTTGTTATAAAATGATCTTTCTGAATGTACTAGGCTTTGTACTTCAACAACTGAGGAATCAAACAGTGAGGAACATCAACACATGTAGATTGCTTCTTCTTAGCACAACTGTTTTGCCAAAATGCCATTTTGTTGGTCCCCGATATGTGATTTTGTGGAAATGATGCAAAATGGCCCATAATGTTGGTGCTGAGAGCTTAACATGATTGCGGTTATACATGCTGCTGCGATACAGAGGACAATTGTTTTGCGCTTCAGACTTCCTGATGTGTACAATTATAGAACACATTCATCCCTTCATGTGCGAAATATTACGATAGTTGAAAGCATGACTCTAAAAAACAATCATTCAGCTAAATTTGCTCGATTTTGTCCCATTTCAAACAGCAGCAGTTATATTAATATCACAAAGTACATTCTAAGAACTAGTATCCATGGTCCACCTCAGCAGGGGCATAAATCAGCATAAAAAGAGATGAATGTAACTAGAGATTCATATCGTGGACAGATTGAAAGACACTTGGTTCCAATGCATTTATTCATTTAATACTTTGTTCAGGCTTTTCTAGCAATTTCATCCCAATCTTGCTTGCAAGGCCGACATTCAGATTTGTATCTGCTTTCTCGTTCCTTCGCCACAGAAAGTGCTTACGTTTCATGCTACGTTTAATAAATGTCTCAAACTAAAACAGATTCTGTCAGGAGAAAAGTGACATGAATCAATTTTAGCTAGATCCTTTCCCCCCTTCCCCTCCTCTTTGCTGCAGCCTACTAATCAACTACGACCATTTCACTGTTGACAACAAAGACGTCCATCAGACAGTTCTTCTCCTCTGTATGAGACAACACTTTGAGCAACAGCCACCTTGCCTGCTGCAATCACACCCTTCAGTGAAACATAAGATGCGGTGAGTCTGTGGAGAGAAACTGCAAAAGGGGACACAAGCAGTGATGGATACAAACACTGAGATCTACCTCTATTTAGAGGAAACTGAATGAAGTCGCATTGGCAAACAATAGGAAAAAAGATTCTAGTATAACCATGTGATGCTATAAAGCCACTCAGTCCTTACAGAACGCATATAAAGGGCTTGTGCTGTTGGAAGGCCAAGCTGTTCTGAGGAGGTCATAAAAATGTTATCATGGCAAAAGCCTTTATCTACAAAAATTACGGTCCCATGATTTATAATTAGCCAGGAGCGGCTGCAGGAAGCTTCCAACACAAAATGCAAGCAGTGGTGAGTGCAAACAGAAAAGTATCCTCAACAAAACTCTTAGTTTTTGCATAAGCACAACTCCTTATTATACAGCAGAGTAATACAAATGGAAAGGCATATTTTAGCTGATTTGACTAAGTTGATATAAATCTAACTGATTGTGTAAAATATTAGGGAATCACAATATTCGATTTTTTTGCCAAGATGCCAATATGTTCTAACATCTAACTTATTCTGGCGTTTATGATGCAAAACTGATACACGCAGATATTTTTTTCTGCCTGATTACAGAAGACAAAGTCTCTCCTGTAGTGGAATTAATATACAGACATATAATGGCGCATTTCCACCATGGCGCGGAGTGCGGTTTAAGCGTGCCGTGTCGTGCCGTGCCCGTTTTTGGTTGCGCTTCCACTAGGCCTAGTTCCGGCCCGGGGCTACTTTTTCACCTTTTTTCTGGCCCGACAAAATCGTGGTTCTATCGAGGCCAACAAGCGGGGCCAACAACCGGGCGGAATATGCTAAACTAGTGACGACTGCTGATTGGTCAGAGAGAATCGTTGGCAAGGGGGGCTACAACTACAACAAGATGAACATATTTGACCGTGATTTAATTGTAATACACGTTTCAAAATTATGCCGAAGTAACAACATACTGATACCGGTTAGTAAAAATCATGAATTAATGCTTTGACAAGTCTGCAGACAGACGGCAGGCGAAAAACCTTTTAAAATGCGTGATGCATCTTCTTATTACAGACCCATGCATTTCCAAACATTCGGTCTACCTACGCTGTAAAATGTATTATCCCTTCGATTTACACACGGCATCTATTGCACGTCTGTCCGTCCTGGGAGAGGGATCCCTATAAAATACCCAATATTAACGGTGTGTGCGTCTGCCCAAGGACAATTTAAGGTAAAACCTAATAGAGGTGTCACACATAATAACTTAATAAAAGTAAATGTAACAACTACTACAGTGCAACAAAACAGGAAGATTACATGTGGTCTCTTAAACATAAGATCTCTAGCATCTAAAGCTATATTGGTAAATGATTTAATATCAGATTATAATATTGATATATGCTGTCTCACTGAAACTTGGTTGAGACATGAAGAATATGTCAGCATAAATGAGGCCACTCCACCCAGCCATATCAATACTCATATTGCCCGAGGCACAGGCCGAGGAGGTGGAGTTGCAGCCATCTTTGACTCAAGTTTACTTATCAATACTAAACCAAAATTAAATTATACCTCCTTTGAAAGTCTCGTTTTTAGTCTTACGCATCCGACCTGGAAAACTTTGCAGCCAATCTTATTTGTTACAGTGTACCGTGCACCAGGTCCTTATTCAGAATTCTCTGAGTTTTTATCAACTTTGGTACTTAAAACAGATAAAGTAATTATCGTAGGTGACTTTAATATTCATGTTGACGATTGTTAGGGAAATAATTTGCTTAGGTATTCATCCTTTGACACAGTTCATCATTTTCTCCTCTCACTGTCTCCTTTCCCATGGCATTGGTCTACGGCCTTGGGTATAGCTGCTATCTCTCTTAAGGAGGGGCAGCCTGGGTGCATTGTTGTTGCCAGTCTATGGACGAGAGCTCTAGTTAGATTCAGGGTCCATATTGCTTAGTCTCACTGATAAAGAATGTTGATTATTACACTCCGAACTAGATAAAACATCGAGCTGCAGCTAGAGTTCTTCAGAATTGGTTTGGCAACTGCTGTGTCAACCCGTTACACACCACCTGTCTTGTCAACTCTCCGGCCGAAACTCCAAATAAACCATGAGTGTTTGCCATCAAAGCTCCAGCTCTCCTCGTGTCTCCTTCATGAGTCGGTGACTCCCACTGCATTGCTACACAGAAGTTTCCTCCACAACGATGATAAAAATAGCCTTACTGTTGCATTTAACTCTATATTAGATTATTTTGGTTTTTCGTCAGAGTGTAATTCTGATCTAAATGGTATTGAAATTTGATCTAAATGGTATTGAAATTGAGCAACTATTAGTCGAACCGCATAACCCTGCTTTATCCGACCATTTCTTAGTAACTTTTGAAGTACTGTTACTAGACTACAAGGCATTAGTCAAAAGCTCCTGCAGCAGAAACCTATCTGTTAATGCTATAGCCAAATTTAAGGAAGAGATTCCACCAATACTTAACTCGATAGCATGTCTGCATGTAGGGGAGGAAACTTATACAAAATGTACACCACCCCAAATTGATCATGTTGTTGATAGTGCTATAGATGCGCTGCGAATAAAATTAGACTCTGTTGCTCCTTTGAAAAAGAAGAAAATAAAACAACATAGATTAGCTCCATGGCATAATGTCGAAACCCGCAAAATAAAGCAAAAGTCGAGACAGCTTGAAAGGATATGGCGTTCCACTAAACTTGAAGAATCTCGTTTAATTTGGCATATTACTCTAAATGAATATAAGAAAGCACTGCGTAAAGCGAGAGCAGCGTATTACTCTTCATTAATAGATGAGAATAAGAATAATGCAAGATTTCTTTTCAGCACTGTAGCCAGGCTGACAGAGAGCCATAGCTCAATTGAGCCTTCTATTCCCATAGCACTCACTAGTAATGATTTTATGTGCTTTTTTAACGATAAAATTGTTACTCTTAGAAACAAAATCAATGACCTCTTGCCTTTGACCAGTATAGTGTTATCAACAGCTCCCGGAAATGTAAGTTCTAATATTACACTAGATAGTAAACTAGAATGCTTCTCAGCCATAAACCTTGAACAATTAAATTCAATGATTCTTTCTTCTAAACCATCAACGTGTATCTTAGACCCAATTCCAACTAAGCTGTTGAAGGAAGTTTTTCCATTAATTGGCACTTCTTTATTAAATATTATGAATATGTCTCTATTATCAGGCTATGTTCCACAATCATTCAAAGTAGCAATGATAAAACCGCTTCTTAAAAAGCACAACCTTGATCCAGAGATATTAGCCAACTATAGACCTATTTCTAATCTTCCGTTCTTCTCAAAAATTCTTGAGAAAGCAGTCGCAAAACAGTTGTGTGATTACTTAAAAAACTATGATTTATTTGAAGTTTTTCAGTCTGGCTTTAGAACACATCATAGCACAGAGACAGCTCTGGTTAAAGTCACAAATGACATTCTAATAGCCTCAGACAAAGGACTTGTCTCTATTCTTGTCTTGCTCGATCTCAGTGCTGCATTTGATACTATCGACCATGAAATCCTATTGCAAAGACTAGAGCACTTAGTTGGCATACAGGGAACTGCTTTAGGCTGGTTTAGGTCCTATCTATCTGAACGCTCTCAGTTTGTACGTGTCAACGATGAATCTTCGACGCAAACCAAAGTTAGCCATGGAGTGCCACAGGGCTCAGTGCTCGGACCTATTTTGTTCACATTGTATATGCTTCCAATATTATAAGGAATCATTCTGTACATTTTCATTGTTATGCGGATGATACTCAACTTTATTTATCAATCAAGCCTGATGAAATTAATCATCTAAATAAAATTCAAGACTGCCTTAAGGACTTAAAAACGTGGATGACCTTAAACTTTTTGATGTTAAACACGACCAAAACTGAAGTTATTGTACTCGGCCCGAAGAATCTACGAGACAAATTAACTAAAGATATACTAACTATGGATGGCATTAATTTGGCCTCCAGTGAGACTGTAAGGAATCTTGGTGTTATATTTGATCAGGATTTATCCTTTAATGCCCACATAAAATCAATTTCAAGGACCGCCTACTTCCATCTACGCAACATTGCAAAAATCAGGCATATCTTACCTCAAAACGATGCAGAGAAACTAGTCCATGCATTTGTTACTTCTAGGCTGGATTATTGTAACTCCTTATTATCAGGGTGTACCAAGAAGTCAGTTAAGTCGCTTCAGCTGATTCAAAATGCTGCAGCTCGTGTACTAACTAGAGTTAGGAGAAGGGACCACATTACTCCTGTTCTGGCTGCCTTACACTGGCTCCCTATAGAACACAGGATATCATTTAAAATTCTTCTTCTCGCCTACAAAGCCCTTAATGGGCAGGCGCCATCTTACCTTAAAGAACTCATTATACCCTACTGTCCTACTAGGGCATTGCGTTCCAAGAACGCAGGGTTGTTGGTTGTTCCTAGAGTCTCTAAAAGTACAATGGGAGCCAGAGCCTTTTCTTATCAAGCTCCACATTTGTGGAATCAGCTTCCAGTTTGTGTTCGGGCGGCAGACAGCCTATCCGTTTTTAAGAGTGCGCTTAAGACCTTCCTTTTTGACAAAGCTTATAGTTAGGGCTGATTAGATTCAGCCCCTAGTTTTGCTGATATAGGCTTAGTTTGTCGGGGGACATCTTACTTCTTCCTTCTCTCTGTCTGTCTGTACCTGTGTACTCTCATGTTCCGATTAACCCAGCTTCCCCAAATGTCTTTCTTTTTGGTGTCTATATACGCCGGGATCCGGAGTCATGGATGATCCTGTTGCTGCAGTCCTGTGTCCTGGGTCGTGAGCCCGGATCTTGAGTCGTGGCTGTTGCTGTGGTCCTGGATCATAAGTCCTAGATGGATGTCCTCGTGGATTCATCTTCCTATTATACACACATGCATTTCCAAACATTTGGACTACCTATGTTGCAAATGTATTATCTTTTTTTTTACACACGGCATCTATTGCACGTCTGTCCGTCCTGGGAGAGGGATCCCTCCTCTGTTGCTCTCCCTGAGGTTTCTCCCATTTTCCCCCTTTAAACTGTGGGTTTTCTCTGGAAGTTTTTCCTTGTACGATGTGAGGGTCTAAGGACAGAGGGTGTCTTATTGTCATACTGATATTCTGTACAAACTGTGAAGACCACTGAGACAAATGTAACATTTGTGATATTGGGCTATATAAATAAACATTGATTGATTGATCCCTCCTCTGTTGCTCTCCCTGAGGTTTCTCTCATGTTCCCCTTTAAACTGTGGGTTTTTCTCTGGAAGTTTTTCCTTGTACGATGTGAGGGTCTAAGGACAGAGGGTGTCGTATTGTCATACTGATATTCCGCACAAACTGTGCTGTTGTATTTGCTGTAAAGTGTCTTTACTGTAGGGTATTTTTATTATATGTACAGCACTTTGGCTCGACCAAAAATCGTTAAAAAATGTGCTATATAAATAAAACGTGATTTGATTTGTTGTCTAAATGGAGATCGGCTAAGCTAACGCAATATATGCTCCGACCGTCCACACTCACAACAACGGCCTATACAGACATAAATAAACCAGCGACTGTATTCGCCATGACACAGACAGTCTGTGGTTTGTACTTGTTTAACTTTTGTCTAGTTTCTGAACAGATATGAGGAGCTGTGAGCTTGAGTGCTAACAGCTAACAGCTGATGTTGTTTTTCTGGGGTGCTCATTGAAGATGACGTCACGGCTCCGCCTACACTGCGTTACTATAGTTACTGACCCAGCTCCTAAACTGTAATGGAAGCGCAGCATTAAAGTGAGCCGGGCCTAACAAGGCCTAACGAGGCCTAGCCATACCGTACTAAGCCGAGCGAGGCCTGCGGTGGAAATGCGCCATAATACAGCTCTGGAAAAATATAAGGGACCATTCCACATTTTTGTCAATCTCTACACGTATGGCAGCCATTCCATTCCAGTGTCTGTTGCATTCCAACACAGAGAAATGTTGTCAGTAGATATTTTACTCAAACACTATGAATAGTAAAAACCAGAGAAACTGATAATTTTGCAGTGGTCTTTGAATTTTTTCCAGAGCTGTGTATTGCTTTTCAACATGTACATTGCTTCTTTATGAAATGCCTCCATTGGACTCAATGTTTTACTTCCCTAACATAATGACATCACTATAAAACACTTGCGTTTCTATCGGCTAGTGCCCAATCACATTGTACATGATAGGCTAAGTGGCGGGACATATCTAAACGGTCGACCAATCACAACAGAGCCGGCCAGCTAACCAATCAGAGCAGACCAGGCTCTGGTTTCAGACAGAGGGTGAAAAGAGGTTCTGCAGCACATTAAAGCATGGAGACATGTCCCAGTAGAGAGAAAAAGAAATATGAACCCTGAAAATGAGCATATGTCCTCTTTAAGGGTCCAGGCCTCATACAAAATGTAGACGAAAGATTGTACGCTTAACTCTGTAGCTTCCAAGTGTACTTCCTATGTTGTATGTTAAAGGACCCATGTCATGGCCATTTCTACTGATCATAATGCCATTGTTGAGGTCTACTAGAATAGATTTATATTGTTCAATGTTCCAAAATCACATCTATATAGTATGTGTATTCACTCTATCCTACACGCCTTGTTGGAGCTCCTGCCCCCCCCCCCCCTTCCCTGTGAGCCCACTGTGCTGTGATTGGTCAGCTCGCCCACTCTGTTCTGATTAGTCAACCACCGTTACAGCTGAACATCAGTGTTTATGCGTTACAATGGCGTTTGTTAGCAACCACAAAATGACACCAGTAATGACAAACAGATGAGAATGCTGCGTGGGTTCTGGGTGCCGTGTTGGTGAGACGTTGCGGGGCTCGCTGCTGCGCCCTTTGAGGCTCGAGGAGCGGACAGTGTGAGCTGGATTACTGGTGTCGTTTCCTGGTTGCTGCGTGGGGTCTGCGAGACAGAGAGACTTGGCTGAGAAAAGATAAGGCTGAGTGAGTGAGTGAGTGAGTGAGTGAGTGAGTGAGTGAGTGAGTGA
>CALSBZ010046842.1:1333321-1352382 GCA_943591055.1 Gobionotothen gibberifrons | reverse complement strand
GTGAGTGAGTGAGTGAGTGAGTGAGTGAGTGAGTGAGTGAGTGAGTGTGTGAGTGAGTGTGTGAGTGTGTGTGTGTGTGTGTGTGTGTGTATGTGTGTGGAGCTCCGCGGAGCACCACGGATGAGAAAAGATAAGGCTGAGTGAGTGTGTGTGTGTGTGCGGAGCACCGCGGATCGGTCCATTTGGTCTAAAGTGACGTCAACCTTTCCCGGAAGAACAAAATGGAAAAATAAAATTTTCCAACGAGGCGTTCTGGGGCAACATAGACACGTCTTTTCTGTGTTAGAGTTTTACTCGCTACAGGGTGTACTTTGAGGGTTTGTGACTTTGCAGACCGTTTACATGCAGAAAAAGCTAATAACACACAAGGGGACGGGTAATAACCAGAAAAGCATATGATGGGACCTTTAAGTATAGGGGGTTTGGAAACATAGCATTGCTTTTGCTAAATGTATTTTTCGTAGGTTAACAAAACAATTTTCACAACACAACAAAGCATCATGACCAAGAGGTTTAGGACCCTGACCACAACCGTACAGCACACCACCAGGATGGAGCTGCCATCCATGCAGGACCTCTGCTCCCAGCCCACAGGATTACAAAAAAAAACATCACCCCAGCAACAAACTGTTCTGTCTGCTGCTGTCTGGCAGGCGATACCGCAGCATCAGGACTAAAACCACCTGACTCTGAAACAATTTCATCCCACAGGCCAGAGACTATTACACACCGGAACTCTGTTAAGTGCCTCCATAAACATTCATCTGTTTGCATCTTGCAATTTATTTATCTATATATCATATTCCATTTACATGTATATAGACTCTTCTTGAACTATTTCCATTGTATTTGTATTTACTTGCACATCTTACATATTTTATTTCTATTCTGTTATTTCTTGCACTATTTTATTGGTTTTATTTGTTTTATGTCCTATATATATTAACCTGCATTGTTGGAGGAGCCTGGGAAATAAGTTTTTCATTGCCATATTTCCTGCCTTGAAATCTTGACATGACCGTGTAACCAAAAGATTCCTAGCTTGAGTCAGGCACAAGAGGAAAAGTTAAAAAAATTAACAAAAAACATCATTTCTCAAAAACTTTCCCAGCGCCGTCTGTGACGCTGCAAGGCTATAATTTGAGAATAAGAGATTAACGGGGGTTTAGATATGGTGAATGATCTCAATAATGGTGAAAACCCACCACCAACTGGCAGCCCGGGCTGTAGCTGTCAATCACTTTCAAAGTATATAAAGACCAGTGTTTTGGATTTGTGCGGATGACAGAATTCTGAGAGTATAGAGGCATTTAATTGGCATTAGATTGCATCACTCAGAGCTCACAAGCCAATCCACTGGTCTCAATAAGGGCCCCATATGTGAGCATTTCGTTGGAGCTGCGTGCTGCGTTGGCTCTTCATCCAAATAAGTCAACGCTTGACCGTCCGTTCCCATTTTAGTAATTAATCAACATATTTTTGGGTCTTTTTAATAGTGTGAGCCAAATACTGTGATGGCACAGATGTCCTCAAGCCCTTGGACGTCATTGTAGCAGAATTGATATCCAAGAGAGCCAAATGAACGCTTTGTACATGACTGCCAAACTGTCAGGCACTGGAGAATTGTGAAACCACTGCTCAGTTTGGTTGATTTAAGATGGTGTCGCAAAAGAAGGTCAATGATAGAAGTCCCAGAAGGCGAGCAAAGGTCACCCTACAGAGAAATGTGCCCTGTGGTGCCATGCGGTGGTCCAGCCTGGACCCTGATAATCCTCCCCCCTTCCCCCCACAATCCAACAGAAAAAAACAGATTATTATTCCCAATCCCTACAGTCCCAAAATCCCCCGCCATTTGTTTCGGATTTTAATCTGTATTCCAACTGAAAATAGTGCCGCTTCAGGTTTATTAATTATTGGGAATTAGTGATATTTTCCATTGTTACAGCGTTAAAAAGAAAAACACTTAAAAGTAATCATTCTGCCGATTAAGTAAAGTAGTGATGGAAATTATGGCTCTTTGAAGAGAGCTGGATCTCATGGCTCCGTTCCTTTGCGAGAGCCGTTCAAAAGAGCAGGGTTTTTTTTTTTAAGGGGGCGGGGTTAATAGGTTTATCTGGGAAATATACCTTTTATAATTCAATCAAATTCCGCTCGGGCCACTAAAAATATTGCTTTAAAACATTTTTTCCTGTGGTATAGGTATTTTGACTAGCAATTTTGTTAAATTGTTTCGTTTTATTAACGCTACAACATAGCGTTTCGTGAGTCGGTTGTCGTTGTTGGGTGAAAAGCAAACAGCGGTTTGCTGCGGAGCGCAGCACGAGCAGGCTCCCGTGAGCGGGAGCGCGCTCCTCCACTACAGACTATCGCGCCACCCAAGGGTGTAACTTTGGTTTTAGAAGTGGGGGGGACACAAAACAGGGGGTCCTCCGCAATAAAACATTGTTCTCGATTTAATTCCATTTCCTGCCTTTCTACAAATATATTTGGGACTATGGTGTTAACTAATCCAAGAAAAATGTGTCGTGTAATGAGTGTGCACACTTATCTAGTATCCTCTCCATGTGAGCCTGTTTTATTTGTGATGACCTCACATCCTCTAGGGGGGGGGCTTCTAATCTCCGTTAGCTCCGAGCTAGCACCAGATGCTAACAACAACCTCCGTAACTCTCTCTGTCTCTCTCTCACACAAAATGCGCTCGTGCCACGCACACACAGACGCTCCAACAAAAAATAATAAACACATTTGAAAAGTGGGGGGGACATGGTAACCGGCCAAGCACCGGGCAAAAAACTATCTTCAAATAAAAGAAAGTCACCGGAGGAGTTAAAGGAGAGTGACAGGGAGCATGAGAAGAAGAGGGAGAGAACGTTTCAGCCAGCTTAATCAATGGAGTTGGCTTCTAGTGGTGCAGTGACGCGTCCTAAAACCCTTTTATAATCTATCGATTAGATTTATGATTCGAAAATTATAAAAGTAGGGTAGACATGTGGATATTATCCGGCTGAACAAAACGCGCATTTATCAAACAGGTTTGTTTTCCACAGACCTTATTTCCAGCTATTTTCCAAAACCCTTTGGAGAAATCCCATTGCTTTTTTGTAGAGGGAACCAGCAGCTTACTTCCTGGTTTTAGGACGCGTCACTGCATCTCTCAATATAAACAAGGTCTTCTGTCGGCTCTGTACATCAATGCTATGACCTATGCTGACAAGTAAGTGAAGAGTAGAACATATAAAAGGTATTCGCTATAGGGAAATGTCCCAGCAGTTTAGGAGAATGAAGGTTCTAATCTAATCTATTACATAGCCATTACATTTCTAACTCCTAATGACAGGAAGGCAGAAAGTGCATTATACAAATAATAATACTCTAATAATACTTTAACAATGACCACAATATCATTATTTTAATAAACCAAATATGAACAATTGAGGAAAATGAGGAAGAACTGATGATTCAAATGTTGTAGTACAAGTAGTAATGTAGTTAGTGCATAAATTACTATTGCAACAAATGTGTTAATTGTCTTAATTATTAGTCGATTTTTTTTGGACGAATGCTCCGGGCCAGTGGTTACAATGGTGGGGCCAGTGATAATACAATTCCACCAGCCCGGAGGGCCAGTGGCATTTTAACCTTAATGTCTACCCCTGAACTATTCAATACATCCTTTTTACTGAAGTATTCAAAAGTAAAAATTACATTTTTAATATAAATGATTTGCTGTGGCCAATTGTTTTCATTGCATTTACAGACCCTTGTAATTCTCAGATTTTAGAACAACGCTAAAAAAAAGCAGATGGCAACACCTATACAAACTGACAACAAATCTTTGCTGAGCCTAAAAATAATCATAAATAAATAACATAATGAAAATAAATATATTGCAATGCTCAAAACAGCAGCATCCAACAGTCTATAATCCTTGGATATTACATGTCACTGACTGCATGCACGGAGCACCCGTAGGGCGGAGATCATCATATCATTCTGTCTTGTATTACTTAACAAAAAAACGTCTCGTTCGCGACCGACACATCACTAAAGTAAAGCAAAGGGGGCTCAGAAGGATGAAGGAATATACTCACATTTATCTAAGGGTTTCCTCCAGGATAAACTGATTTGAATTCAATAAAGATCATGTGTCCAGCTGGTGTTTATCAAACTTACTTTAGCATGCGGCACATCTCAAACACTTTTTGACTAATTGAGTCATGTCCGCTAGATTTTGCACACATATTTTGACCAAAACTCTTGAGGTTTTTTTCCCCAAATATTGCTGCTATGATTACTGAACGCAAATTAATGTTTTGAGCGATAAATCCATCATCATCATCATCCGTCACGTGGCGAGCTAAATAAAACAATAGCATTTCATCTTATTATCATGGAAAGACGACAACTGCCTCAGTCATTAAAGCGGCCCTATTGTGCTTTTTGGGGCGGGACATCTCTAAGCCGTTGACAAATCACAACAGAGCTGGCAAGCTAGCCTAACCCTAACCCAGCATGGTAATTTTCTTATGCATCTCAACTAATTTCTACTAAAGAACCATTTTATATTTGATAAATGTGTGAATATTTCTCCATTTGTTCCAGAGGAAACCCTATACATCTAGTTTTCAGATGATTAGATGTTACGAAATAATTTAAAAGAAACAAGACGAGGATTTGAGATACATAAAACATTATATACTTAAACATTGCCTCTAGAGAAGCTGTATTGCCCACATAAATGCCAGCTGTAATTAATACCAGGATGGAACTCACAACAGAGACGTATGCAGTTGCAATGCAGACATCTCTACCCCATTTGAAACACAGATCTGGACTGCTACTTCATCAGCAGCTGAAAAAACTTCCATAATTCAAGTCCTCTACAAGTGCATGCATCATTTAACTTTAATTAAGACCTTGAGTTGAGACCTCCAATGTGCGAAGTATAGAGTCGAGCAAAGTAGAAGCAGACTGTTTAACTGAAATTAAGATATTGCTCACATTCCCAGAGCACATCAACAATTTGATTTGCTTTTTATTAGCACTGAGCCAAATTAATCAGCAGAGAGAAATGAACAAAGTATACCACTACCTTGAAATGACTCACCATGTGGTTGAGTGTGTGATCAAGATGAATCAAAGCCTTAAAAAGATTATTAAGATTTGAAGACAATAGTTTATCTATATGATGCAAAATAAAATAAAATGACAAATGCTGAAGAAAACACGCACTAGAACTACATCATACACACAAAGCAATGTAATATTGGATATTATGGGGCAATTCATCGCCTTGGTTGTGACATGTATGATAAAAGACGTGAGGAGAACCTGACCACAATGGCATGGAATAGAAACAGCATAAAACAGGTCATAAAAGCCCAAGACATACATAAAAACCCTTAAGATAGCAGTAAGAACTGATTCACTGAACACACTGGCAGCAGGGAGCAAAGGGAAGTAAGACAAAGATAAACATGATTGTGGGAGAGGGGGGGGGGGGGACTCAGCCTTGGAGGCAAGGCTATATGCCGTAAAAACCATATTGGAAATATACGTTTGTCAGGATGAAAGAGAGTCCACCGTCAGCGTCATTACTCACCAGCGAACATCTCCATCAAGCAGACATCATTAGCATAAATGTATAAATAAAAGAGTGGATGAAAAAAAAAAATGGTTTGACGGATCATATTTTACAATATAACAATGTGATAACGTTACTCTAATCCAGGGGTGGGGAACCTCCGGCCTCCGGGCCGTATACGGTCCACGAAACCATTTGATACGGCCCTCGAGGTAATTTATAAACACACGCAAAAAATTCTAAAAATTCTAAAAATCTAGACCGCAAAAGAATTAAACAAGCGAGTGCCTGTTTTTCCTGTTCCTTCAGCACAACACAAGCCTAACGTGTCATCACGTGGTATATGTCTCGTCTGACAGGGGTGTAGGGCTGACTGAGGGCACCGGAACGCCGCTCCGGCACTTCAAAAATTGCAGTAAGCATAATTTGTTGAAATGCCACAGTTTTTGCGTGGCTGTGTCTTTAGTTGTAAGCCCAGTGGCGATCTGTTCATCCGTATACTGATCATATAATAACGCCATCGAAAATAGGATACATTACAGTACAAGTAGTTCTGGATCTTTGTGTGTCATTCAAGCTCGGCTGTGTGTGTGTTTGGCACGAGCGCATTTTGTTTGAGCGAGAGAGAGAGCGGTACCGAGGATTGTTGTTATTAACATCTGGTTAGCTAGCTATGCTAACGAATATAAGGAGCTTTTTCTACAACCAGGTGGAAGAGAGCTCTCTCCTGTCAGACTGTCAGAGAGGCTCAAATAACCTCAGCTCAGTGAGGTAAAGGTTCACCTTTGTATGATCATTATACTTATACAAAAATAAGAGAATAAATGAAAAACAGGTATAAAATGCTATATGACAGTAAAAATAAGTCGTTATTAATAAACAAGAATACAGTTTAAAAGTGGAGTGATTTGTAAAATATCCATAAAGAAAAAGAAAATCTGCTTACAGTTCTGTTTCATATGGATGTTGAGAGATGTATCCATAGATCTCTTAATTTTGCTCTCAAACTGCACCAGATTGATGCTTTTACCTTCAACATAAAAAAAAAATCTTCCCGGGGTCAGGGTAACGCAGCGTCCACACGGCGGCGTGCATTGAAGCTTGCCGGCCGGCGTGTCTGAAACTCGACCAACAACCAATCACATGAATCTCACGCCCCGGACACACAAGCACGTGGTTTGATTGGCTAGAGCTTGTACTGGCATATGATTCGATTGGCTGACGCTTCCGTCGAAGCTTCAAAAGTTGAACATTGCTCAACTTTTGCAGCGAGCGACGCTCCCACTATGCAGTTCGGCGAAGCGTGACGTCACCCCATTCAAAGTGAACGGGCAGAAGCGTTGAAGCTTCAACGCACGCTGCCGTGTGGACGGGCCGTTAGATATCTGGATTAAGAGGTTACTTTTTCTTTGCACAGCATAAAAGAAAGGCGAAATGAATGGGCTGTGATTTTAGTTTTTTTAAGTAGAGGTTGAGTTCAATAATTTGTACGGCCCTCGGAGGATGTTGTAAAAATGTAAATGGCCCTTGAGAGGAAAAAGGTTCCCTACCCCTGCTCTAATCAATTAAATATATGCTTATATCCTGCTTTCTCAACAAGCTAAATATAAATATTGCAAGATAATTACCAGTAAAATGAAAATTAGCTCTTTTATTAATAATGACAAGTTCCACATGAGTGCAACTGGGTGTTGTTTCCAAGCAAAAATGTAAGATGTTATTTGGTTGCAGCTTCTCAAATGTGTTTCTATTTCATCTTGGATTCCATAATGTTTCTACTACTACTTTTCCTTAGATCAGAACCAGAATAAAAAATAAAGAGCCAGATGAGGGAAATGGAATCAATTTGTCATCAATTTGCTCAAAAAGGGAGTTCTCTTGAAAATTGGTATAAGGGTGCAGCATGGGCCAATGTGGAACCTGTTCAAATTTGGGGTGGATACTTGTTTAAATGTTCACGTACGTTTTTTTCAGATGTCTGGGCTCTTTACCTGCCTGGCTTCTTGTTGCAGTCGTAAATGTTTTGGAGAGATACTTGCTATGAGCCAATTGGCCAAATGTAATGTTCTGATCAGCAACAGTGTAGGAAAGTCAAAGTCAAACAGCAAGAATGGAGGTCGGACAGATTTTTAAAGAAGCGTCTTTGAAGACATACGCCCTTTTTCTTTAAATTGGCTGCATTTGATGTGTTTCACTTGCGTGTGTGCAGAGGTTTTACACATCAGCTTCTGTCTAGGTGTCTTTTCAAAGTGCTGTCAGGACGTCAAAATGATTGACAAATGTTTGACTGGCAGTCTGGACTACACTTTTTGCTGACTCAGAAAGTAGACCAAAACTGTAGATAAAAAAAAAAGCTCACTTGTAAATATAATTTACGAATGACAGATTCAAGGTCAATGTGTATTAATTTCTCTGAATGTGCCTGCATATTTTACAGTTTTATGAGATGAGACTGCATAACTGAGTGCTTATCTGCTGCCAACAGAAGCCTCTCCATCCATCTCTTATGTGGCTGTCTCTGTCAGTGCAGGCCACTGCTCCCACCCTCCCTGGGTCTTTGGGTCACCAAGCTACATAAATCCAACTAACACAAAATACACATACACACAAAATAAACCCCACACCAACACACATACGTATATAGATGAATAAATAATGTGTGTGTCTCAGTATACGTCTAAAACACAACTGAAGCAGACTTCAGGAGACCAGTGAACCAGTCTGGAGATGAACTGTCATGAGGATTCAGTTCAGCCAGTTTGTTCAAGTCTTGGTCCAACTTTATTTGTCAGATACTGTATTGAATTGTTCTTATTTCGATAATTGGTCAAATAACGTTTGTAAATGTATCAGTCAAAAATCCTATTATGACAGATATGCGGTTTTGAAAAGGCAAAATAGAATCAAAACCTGACTTTTTTGGGTAAATTATGTTATCACAGTTAAGATGTTTGCTGTAAAGTTGTTTTTGAGCTACATCCAACCTGTGGTATATGAATACATTTAAAATGTATTACTGAGCTTGGTTAATTACTCGATTCTGTTTCTGAAATGTCCACATTAGTCAATTTATACATTCCTGAGGTCTTATTATTTTTCTCTTTTTGATTTGACTAAGATTTTGAGGAGTCATCAAAAGGACTTAGGATTGTTATATTACATTGGTTAACAATGTTCACCTTTTGCACTCAGGAAAAACTACATTTAACTGATAATGTCAATGTAAAATTGGGTACTAAATCGAAATAATTATTTGTTACTGAACACATTCCAATTTGACTATTTTATTCAGGCCAAACTCTTATATATCTGCATTTGATCAACAAATATTTAACCTTTGAGAACGTTGCTCTCTTTTGTAAAAATGAAAAATAGTCTTGGAATTAGAGGTGGAATTCAGGTATTGTATTGCATTACCTATTTGAGAATTTCAAACAATACCCAGCCTCAGGGGAATGGTAGAAAATAATGAAAACGATGTAGCTTCTCAGCATATAAAGCACTCTACCAGTCTTCAGGAAGATTTTTTCTGGATTATGTCACATCACTATCTTCTGAAGAAATGTATTATAAATGTTACTTTTACCTTGCCAAGACACTGAATATTGTAATACATTAATAAATGCTACTGTTTGGACCCAAATCCACAATGGAAAACAGGTCTTCTGCTGTAAGAAAAACCCCTGTTGATACTTGCCTAGCTGCCACTGGTGTGTGGGCTGACATAGATAATAATCGGGGCTTCTGTTTGGACACATGTCGCTGTCAGTGTGTTCTGGCCTCGGGTGTAAGTGAGTTAATATAAGTGAGTAGATGTCAGTAAGTGAGTTGGCCACACATTCACAGAGAGTTCCTCAAAGAAGCCAGCAGGAAGCAAGCAGTGTCTCATTTATACAGGATTCATTATTCACTCATTATAATACAGCTGTCAAGCGCTGTATGATGTCGTTACAGAACCTTTACAAAGATGGACATTTGGTAACCATGCTTATTAGTGTGCAAAGCTCGCAAATGTCTTAGCATTTTAGCATTTCTGGTTACCTCACCTCAAAGTCAGTTTATTTAAAGTGGTTAGAAGCCTGAAATGATGTCTGTGGTTAATACAACATAAGGGATTTTAACATTTTGGTCTACAACATGAAATTCATCAATAATTAGCCAACTGGTGAATGCCTGGCGCTTCTGTGTGGCAAAAAAAAGCTGGTCACTAACAAGTGACTAAATAAACTAAACATCATTACCGCAAACAATAGCCACCTTTTGCTTAGCGGTGGGGAGGTGCCGCTATACGACCGTGATGTAGTTTGGTTCTAGCCTGTTAGCTTTGTTCTTCTGGTCATTTAATGTACGCTTCAAAAGAGCGGTGTTAAAATGTGACGATTGCCCTGCTGAACAAAATGTCTAAGTATCATAAAGGTGCCACAAAGTGTATTTTCTGCAATATATCAAAATCCAATGAGGAATTACGCCCCGTACACACGGTTCTGTTGGAAGCTTCAACGGAGACGCTTCCCATTAACTTTGAATGGGGTGACGTCATGCTTTGCCGAACTGAATTGTGGTTCCGTTCAACTTTTCAAGCTTCGACGGAAGCGCCAGCCAATCAAATCCCGCTTATGCAAATATGCCAGAACAAGCGCTAGCCAATGAAACCGTATGTATGTAAATATGCTGGGAGAGAAATAGTGCGGGTCATTTTGTAATTTTCCCAAAAATTGAGGAGAAAGTTATAATTGCACTAAGCAATCACCCGGTCTTATACGACCAGTCCCTCTACAAATACCGGGATACAAACCGGACGAACCAGGCATGGAAAGCGGGCTTTTTTCATTGTGTGTCCGGGGCAGGAGATTCATGTGATTGGTTGTAGGTCGCGTAAAGCGCCAGACACGCCTACCGGCAAGCGTCAACGCAAGGGAACCGTGTGTACGTAGCGTTACCATTTTGTCTGTCGCGGGAACCCTTGCCCTAAAAAAAAATGTCATCATTGCACCAGTACATTGGTTGTTATTCCCATTTTGCAAGTAAAACCCAAGCAACAGATAGAGCATGACATACAGGAAAAGCAAAAAACAGTACTAAATACACTGTAATAACTTTAAATTACTGCAAAAGTCAGGCAATATTTTTGGCTGCACTATAGACACAGCCACAATGTATATTAAATGAAAATTATCATTAAGAAGGGACGACAATAAATGGCGATAATAGACAGTACGAGAATAAACTCTCATTTAAAGAGGATGCTGTTTTAAGAACATCTCCAGACGAACTTTTAAAACACCTTTCATCTAATTTGAAACACATCCAATGCTGTAGCCTGTACTGTTAATTAGGTACGTGGCCCTGGAGACTGCCATGCCTCAACACGATTAAAGATAGGACTCTAATGAGGGGAAGGAAGACAACTCAGACAAAAGGAGAGGCGGAAGAGGGATAAAGCGAGGGCAGAGAATGTATCATCCTGTTCCTCAGACAGAGAGCAGGACCGTCGGTATAATTTAAAACATAAATAAAGATGTGGTGTAAAGAATTCACGCTCAGAAATAAACGTATAATAAGCCATAAAAAGACAGCTCATATAAAATCATTATTAATACTATTCTAATGTGGCTATACTTTTAAACTCTAACCCAACAAAAAACTGTTGCCACTTTATTTAAAACCTGTATATTTATTTTGAAAGAAAATCATGTTTACTTGTCACTGATGGTAGACTTTATGACTTTGAACAATCTGCTGTTTTCCAAGACTAATTAAATCTCCTAATGTTCAGTTCTGCGCCTCAAAAAACAAACCATTACACACCTGCCTAAAAATAATGAGCAACAACACACAGTGAAGATTTATGACAGGTTTCGGACATATCTAGGGAAGACATGAGAAATGATCATTTGTATGGTTTAATGGCACAATGGTTATTTCACTACACCTATGATCCTCAGTGTTGTAAAAGGAGGCCGAAGAGGAGGTGGCTGCATTAAAGCACCTATTTTCTCCAGAATTACACTGATAATAGACAGATGAATCAACAAAATGAAAATTCATAAAGACAAGGATGTTTAAAGAGGACTTATGATGCTCATTTTCAAGATTATATTAGTATTGTGTGCCTCTACTGCAGGGGTAGGGAACCTCCGGCAGGGTCGAGTTGTCGATTCTTGTTCAGTTTTCTGTGACTATCTTCCTCACCCTCTCAGACTTTCAGTTGCGCGCGCTACTAAAGAGACGCGCTACCATGGAAACCAAACAATGGTGTAGCTGTATTAAAGTCCGAGTGGAAACAGTCGTGAGTAAATCTGATTTTGTCAGAAATCGGGTGAAATGCGGGAGAAATATAACCCCGGGAGGAAACCGGGAGAGGGCAGCGAAATCGGGAGTCTCCCGCGAAAATCGGGAGGGTTGGCAAGTATGGGTACGGCCCTCGAGGTAATTTATAAAACACACGCAAAAAAGAAAAAAATGAAAGAAATCTAGACCGTAAAATAATTAAACAAGCGATTGCCTATTTTTCCTGGCCAAGGTCAGGGTCCTTGAACACAACACGAGCCTAACGTGTCATCACGTGGTATATGTCTCGTCTGACAGGGGTGCAGTTCTGGCGGAGAGCACCAGAACGCCGCTCCGGGCCGGGACTTCAGAAATTGCAGTACCCATACAAATAGCCGTACACATGCCGCAGTGTTTGCGTGGCTGTGTCTTTAGTTGAAAGCCCAGTGGAGATCTGCTCATCTGTCATACTTATCATACACATACAGTCAATAACTTTGTTGTTATTAGCATCTGGTTAGCTAGCTATGCTAACGAATATAAGAAGCTTGTTCTACAACCAGTAAAGGCACATCTTTATATGATCATTATAGTTGACAAGAGAACAAGAGAATAAAGTAAACTGGTATAAAATACTCTACGACAGTAAAAAAAAAGTTGTTATTAATAAACAAGAATACAGTTTGAAAGGAGAGTGATTTGTAAAATATCCATAAAGAAAAAGAAAATCTGCTTACAGTTCTGTTTCATATGGGTGTTGAGAGATGCATCCATAGATCTCTTAATGTTGCTCTCAAAGTGCACCAGATTGATGCTTTCAACTTCAATATTTAAAAACAAATCTTCCCGGGGGAGCATGCCCCCCAGACCCCCCTAGAGGAGGTTAGGTCCCCCCCCCACTTAAATCATGTCCACATGGATAGGAAACTAAATACATTTTGCACACATCGTGTGTCCATATCCTTCTGTTTTGGTGGTCATGCCACAACCGTGCACGTGCATGCATACGCGAGTCATGGTAAGATATCTGGATTAAGAGGTTGCTTTTTCTTTGCACAGCATGAAAGAAAGGCCAAATGAATGGGCTGTGATTTTAGTTTTTTTAAGCAGACGTTGAGTTCAATCATTTGTACAGCCCTCGGAGGATGTTGTAAAAATTGAAATGGCCCACCCATACTCTACTGGGACATGTCTCCATGCTTTAATGTTCAAAAAGCTCTTTGTTTTTCTCATACTGCCTGTGCTGCAGCACCTCTTGTCACCCTCTGTCTGAAACCAGAGCCCAGTCTGCCCTGATTGGTTAGCTGGCCGGTTCTGTTGTGATTGGTCAATCGCTTAGAGATGTGTCGGACATTTCACGTACAATGTGTTGGAATGCTAGCCAATAGAAGCGCAAGTGTTACTTAGTGATGTCACATAAATAAACAAAGGAGTCCAATGGAGGTGTTTCAGTAAGGGGGGATTGTCCCTCCAGAGGGAACTATGGGATTTTTTATTTAATTTAAATGCACAAAAACCTATACAACACACTACACGAAAGAGAAAACTCCAAAAAGAATAATATGGCCTTTTTAATTATCTATTTTAATTCAATTCAGAAACACTCCTGAGGTGTACCACTGTTGTAACTACACCATAATAACCCACAAACACACATACAGTTGCTTATTAAGCACAAATGTAATTTGTTTCAATGTGAACAGCCTTTGTTAACCCGTTTACATTCTAAATGCTGGACATTTCTCCAAACAACAACAAAAATTGAGTGAGTGAGAGCGTTACATCACTGTGAAACGTCCTTGTACAAGATAACAGCGCTACACTCCTTGGATCTGAAAGGTAGATTTGTCTTCCCCTCTGTACTCTCCCTCATGCCAAAGAAAAAAAAAAAAAAAATCAAAATGGAAGGACGTTGTTAAAGCAGTAAAGGGGACAAATGAGGCACATTTACTTTGTTTTAGCCCCCAAGGAGAGATGCTCACAAACGACTGTGTCGCACGGGAAAACAAATGGAACAGAGCAGCACAAATCACTTACATTGAAAGTGCATTAGGGAGGGATCTCTTAGCAGCTATAACCAGGAGGAATGGTTACAGCAAGAAAGACTACAGGATGCAGCAATTAGACTTTTACAGCCCCGATACAGATAACCATATCTGTGCTATACATATCGAGTAACAATCCGATGTGTGAAAATCAATAAGCTGTGTGAAAGTGAGAGGATTATTTTTTTGTCAGGCTTGACTTTTACATAGCATTCCAAACATAGAAATATTATCAGCCAAGTGTACTTTAAGTATTCATCATGCAAGATGGCTCTTTTCACAATATCGTAATATTAGGGTAATTAGTTATCTGTTTTTAGAGCATGGTAAGAGCATTTACCGATGTCATTTGTCAATGTGTACCAAATTTAGATACTTAAATTATACCATATCAGCATATCAGGTGTTTTTATATGTACAAAGTAACTAGTAGCAAGTAAATAGTTAAAAGGATTTTTTTTGTGAAAATGTAAAGAAGCATTAAATGGAAATACTCAAGTAAAGAACAAATGTGTCAAAAAGTACAACACTTGAGTAAATTACTTAGTAATAAACATCCGCAGAACTTGTATGTGTATCTTAAATCAGTAATGGATGGCATCCTTAAGTAAGAAACAGTTAAAATGATCCGAATTGTGTCTTTAGACAGACATGATAAATTGTAAATATATACTTTAAAATACAAAAAAACATAATTTGTAACTGTGGTTCAGATGACCATGTTTTTTTTATTTCATGGCTACAATTTTAACCAATAAGCTGCGGTTTATAAACAATGGAGATATATTGTTGTAGGTACTGTATAGGAGGGGGGGGGAAAGCAATCTAGAGGGCTTTGTTTGCTGAATGTATATGTCATTTTTCACACAGACACAATGCCCTTGAACACGCTGAGCAACATCTGATAAGACTTTACTGTGTAAAAAAGGCTACTATGATTTAATAAAAACATGATGTATTAACATACGTTATCTAGTATAAATAACTCCCATTATTCAGTTTATCAGGCTGCAACTAAATGGTTTAAACGACAAGCTATATCTTAAAAAAAAAAAAAGGTCCACAGTGACCCCTATGTCTCCTTGAAAAACGTCTCCCTCATCACAAGTCACCACCAGCCGTCCCAGCTCCTGCATGGGGCTCTCCACCCCGTCCCGACCCGCTGCTCTCATACAGCTTCCTGCTGCTGGGTGGAGTGGACTCCCTCCCCGTGTGGATCTCAGCTCCAACACTTCTCCCTGCTGCGATAATCTCTATTAAACCATCTGTACTGTCGTCTCCCCGCGGCTCCTGACGCTCGACTAGAGTATACACCTCCTTACTGTACACATTGAGGGCTTTATCCATGTGTAGAATTGCAATTGAAATGATCTTGCTGAAATCCGATCAGTAAAATCATTATTGCACTGGTAATGAAAGGGGCCCTTTTATGCTTTCTGGGGTTTCCTCTTTCCTGTAGTGTGTTATATAGGTTCTTGTGCATGTTTTGTTTACAAAGGCTAAAATCCCCAAGTTTCTCCAGAGGGAGTTTCTCTCCCACATACTGCCGCCCTGCCTGAAACGCCTCCATTGGACTCCTTTGTTTACTTCCGGAACATGGCGACATCAATATGTAACAATCCTGCTTCCATAGGCTGGCGCTCCAACACATTGTACGTGACAGGCTAAGGGGCGGGACATCTCCAAGCAGTTGACCATTCACAGCAGAGTCTTCCAGCCATCCAGTCAGAGCAGACTGGGCTCTGCTTTCAGACATAGTGTGAAAAGAGGTGCTCGATCACATGCAGTATGAGAAAAATGAAGACGTATGTCACAGTAGAGGAACAAAAAGCAAATATGAAACTGAAAATGAGCATAATATGTCCTCTTTATATACTAAGTTCTGAAAAGAATATGCGGCAAAGGAAAAACTCTGCAATCTTGTTTTAATCCCTCTGATTTACATTTTTTCAAAGGGATCTTTCCTGCTTAAACTGGCTACCCATATATTAAGTCCTTGTCTACCCAGGGTATGAATCAGAGGCACGGCCCTATGCAGAAGGTCACGCTTACCCCTTTACTGATCTTCAGCTATACTACTTTAAAAAGGTAAAAACATGCAAATACATAATTTTTAACCTATGGCTGTATTCTTTCTCTTTAATACATATGTTTTGATTAAATGTTTTATCAGCATTACCGTTATTATACACCTCTATGTTGCATGTTTTTACTGATTGTATTAACGTGTTATTTTAAATTGAAATGTTATTTGTTTTTAGGGTATCTTTACACCATCTGTCCAGGCGCTACAGTTGAAAATGGCCTCCAACTCTGACTCTTTACAGAAATGTCTATTACTGCCACTGTCCCCGTCAAATAAAAAATATAAAAATTTAAAAAACACTACAATTATTACCGTTACCTGTAGCATCTAACAGCCAATCAGAGTGATCGATGCTGCATGGTTGAACAGACAGGTTATTTTATAGGTTGATGTTTTTTAAGAAAACTGGAAGCAGGTGGGTGGTTTGAGTAGCAGAATCCTCCCGGTCAAAGCATTGGTTGCAAAAATTGTCCAACAGAAAGCACTTATCTTAGTACTATTTTATAGATCCCAAAATATTTAATTACGTACAAGCAATATTGAACAACAAACTTTTACTCATACAAAGTTGGCGCTGGTTCAGCCTTTGTTCCTTTCCTTTGAAAAGTTGTTGAACACTTAAAGTGAAGAGAGATCTTCTATAATTTAAAGTGCATCAATTTTGATGGATTGTTAACAATTCTTCAAAAAAAGCAAACTTGTAGTCGTGCCTGACTTTTAACTATGTGTACAAGTTTAAAAAGCTGCAGTAGAAAGATGGCAGGAGGCCTTCACAGGGAACGGCCATCAAGGTCGCTGAAATTCCTCTTGGAATACATCTTTATTAGTCAGTTAATTAATCAATCAGCTCTGTATTGAGAAAAAGTGGCAGGGTGGGTAATTTAACTCTTAGGGGACGCAGACACAACTTCGCCTGCACTTCAAATGAACTTTATTTCAATACATGACAGATTGTATTGTAAGGCTTAATAGAAACACAATATAATTGAAACATCTGCATGAAGATAAGCCGTGAACAATGCAGTGTAAGCATAAACTGACCTCATATAGCGCATCGATTTTCTATCACTTTCCCCCATGCTGGGAGAACAATAAATCAGCCATTTAAAAATCCTACGGGCTGTCCAGCGGGGAAGCCAGTGTGACAAAGCCCCTGCAGTGAAATTCAAAAAGAAAACTTAGCAGGGGACAATCAAGGACAGCGAAATTTAATTGAGGTCTCGGGAATCTCTGCTGGAGCCGAACTAAAACCTAGAAAGTCCCCACTGTTGCACGGCGCTTAATCTTTTCAATCAGAGCCGTGTTAAGGGCCAGGATCAACACAGAGCACACAGTTATGCAACGGCCTCCATCATCTTCCTTTCACACCCCGAGAGACGACAAATATTGTAGATATAGGAGGAAAAGCCCTCCATCCGTCCACTCGGCCAGCAAACATGAGAATCAATCAGCCGCGCAACAGATCACGGTCGATTGATGTTCTTAAGAGCTTTCAGAAACTCAGATGAGGAAAATGGCCGTTGTGTCATGTCTGCTTGCTCATGGTCCTGATGCGTAAAGTCGATAAGTCAAAGATCTGACCTCGTGAAATATCACCCCCGCCGCTTCGGACCTCATTATCACCGAGGAATTAGCCTGTCTCTTTGTGAATTCTGCACTGAGGTCTTTATGAAAATGACAACGCCTACTATAATGAGTTTGCATTGCAATATCGCACTGCGGTACTCCGGTGGTCAATACACTCATGCATTATTTAGCTAATTTAACTTTGTGAAACCCACGCATATAACCCTGGTAGACTGAGTGTCAATGTCAGGACTGACACTCAGTTGATGTGACTGACACATCATGAAGGAAAGGGCCCAGGGGAGTTGAGTTAAATCAAGAAAATGCGAGGCCTGAAAACACGCTAAATCCAGACGGGCCCTCAGGGTGTTAAAGGGGAGAACACGGGTCAGGCAATTTGTAGAAGACAACACACAGTTCAAGAAACGGGCAGCAACAGGTTGAAGAAAAACACTAAAAAGAGGATTACAAATTATGTTAAGGCTAAAAAGTGAACAAAACCAGACGTTTCTCCTCCTCCTCATTTCCTTATTGTCAACCAGAATGCTTTTGGTAAAGGTCTAGTCATCTGTACAGGGACAGATGTTTAGACCTAAAAATAACCTGCAATCTGTTGACCACTGCGAACAAAGAACTCTAATCACTGCGGAGAGACCGGCTGGGGGGAACCTGCCAAAAACTGTGGAGGAGATTCACACTGACAAATCAAAAAAACTTAAATGTATACAGAAGGGACGCGTA
Source organism: Gobionotothen gibberifrons (assembly GCA_943591055.1). Lineage (NCBI taxonomy): Eukaryota > Metazoa > Chordata > Actinopteri > Perciformes > Nototheniidae > Gobionotothen > Gobionotothen gibberifrons. Next base: position 1,334,089 of record CALSBZ010046842.1, on the reverse strand, counting down.
AAGTGAGTAAGGTCAATACCGAGACACCCCAGGCTGAAAAAGTGCTCTTAAGAGATAGATTAGTAGGGCTGGAAATATGTCAGTGTCTTAGGGGTCATGATTTGAATTAAAACAATTCAGAACTGATTCTTAATCCAGAACAGAGGGGTGCTAATTTCAGCATGTGGTGTGGCAAAGTATTGCAGGACAGCAGAGTCAGTAATGAACATATATCGAAAGGATAACTGTCTGCATCGTTTGTAGAAAAAGGTTGTGAATTTATTCCAAATTTTAGAAGATGATAATCTCGATTCTTCCATCAATCCTTTCACCACACCATTTATTTCCTAAAATAGGTTAAGGATTTGCTGCATCTTCTGTCTCTTTCTTTGGATACCGGGTAGCATGTGAAGGCAGCTTCACCTTGGTAGGAGATTCAGGTTTCACAAGAGCAGGTTGAACAGCTACAAACACAAATTCCTGCGTAAGACCTTTCAGCTTTATATGGATGTAAATGTTGGTCATCAAGGTTTTGCAATAACTCGCCATTATCAGTAGGTGTATCTATGTACATGTGTATGTGCAAATGTGTATCCATAATTCATGTGTCAATATGTATTTTATCTTTTACCATGTAGTATGTATGATGTGTATCTTTTGTGGAAGGAATTCACTATGGGGACAAAGAAGGAAACTCACAAAAAAAAGGTTCATGGCCACACCTAAAACCCCTGCCTTCGGTTCTCGCTTCATCCCCAAAAATCTGCAACAACGTTTTATGGATGCAGT
>CALSBZ010046842.1:1299897-1319828 GCA_943591055.1 Gobionotothen gibberifrons | reverse complement strand
AATAATCATAATAATAATGTAAATGTTTACATTACATTAAACCATGCATTTTGTAATGTCAGCATTTCATTTAGAAGAAAAGTAGTTATTTTCATGTCGATGGACACTGAATAATATTTTTGAATAGAGGATTCATAATATTGTACAGCATTTTAAATTCTAAATATCCCTGCAAATATAGCAATGACATTTCTGCTTCTATCTTTGCAAAACGAGTAAACAGTCACATTTGATCTTGATACGGGATCAATGTGTGTAGTCTTTAATATTAAACATGATCGCTGGTAGACAGCCACAGAAGTCGTATCACAGTTTAATCTGAGCGGATCACTGTTTATCACAGCTCTCCACGCTGCTTTCAAACTGTCAGTAAACAACGTGGTGTGTGTTAGTCGTATCTTGGCTCTCTGTTCGGTCAAATATTAAAGCTACATGTGCGCGTGCGTTTCGGAGAGTTTGTGTGTGTGTTCCTGCCAGTAATTAGCCGTGTCTCGGCTCGCTGTACGGCTAAATATAGAAGCTAAATTAGGAACTACATGTTAGCAACTACATGTCCCACAATGCATTTCGTTCTGTGATTTGCGCACTGTCTTAATCTCAGCCGTATTTTAACCGCCGGCCGACAGGGGGCGAAAGAGACGAGTGAGCGATACAGGGAGAGAAACACAGAAGAAGAGATGAGAGCGCAGCAGAGAGAAGCGGAGACGATATCTGTATAGTTCAATGTTCATTGACAATACATATTGAATTGTACTTTCTTTATTTGATTGGCAGTCAGTTGTTGATTACATGCAGAACGTGCATTCATTTCTTATGGCTCTATCTGCAGCTTTTCCGGAGTCATTTCTTATGATTACATTTTCCCACAGACGCAATTCAGGGGGGGAGGGGGGGAGAAAGTGTTCTCAAAGCTGGTAAAGGTGCAGCTAGTTTGAATGACTTTGTATACTGCAGGGTAGCTTGTGAATTTACTCCAGGTGGAACTAAAGTCTGATTTAACACTTGGTTATATTTCACATCATTCATCCACATCTGTGAAGTAACTAAAGGTATTAAATACCATTTACCTCTGAACTGTAGAGGAGTACAATAACAAAGTAGCAAAACATTGAAATACTTAAAGTAAAGTCAAAACATCTCTTTTTATCACTCCATAAATCAGAAAACACTGTCAACAGTATGATTTGCCTAATGTGGGACAGTCCTAAAAAGGGGCATGGATTGTGCAAGAGCAATGGTTATTTACAGGGCTTTAGTCTTCTAATGCATTATTTTAGATATTTAAGGTGAAGGGTAAATTATATTAAATAATTGGGGGTATCTGGGGCGTAATTGGGGGGCTCTGTAAAAATGGTATGACAAAGTCAGGGATAATGTTAGGGATACATGTCTGAGTTTAAAAAATGGCAATTAATTTAAGCCCAAATATTCATAGTAATTTAATAAATCCTTCCAACACACGTTGTAAAAAATAGCCTACATTAAGAAATCATTCCAATAGGTCAGTAAAAAAATAAAAGTGATTAGTCGAATATGCATAAATCTGTTCTTATTATACATCCATGGTTAGAACGACTCCATTTCCGCATTCCAGCTGTCCACATTCCTGGATTCACGTCTTTCTCACGCTGTAGTACATATGCCGGGCCTGTAACTGGCGCTGTAACTCCCTCCACAAAAGCAGCGAAGAAGCATAGTTGTCATGGTTGCACCTTCTGTTTATTCTCCACGTTGGGGGCAGAGGGACTAGTTTTTCACCAGTCAATGTGTATTAAAGTTGAAATCTTCCGGACAAAATTATAAAAGTGCCGGTCAAAGGTCTTCTTTGTTATTTATTGAGCTTTAAAACAAATGAATAACGACTCTATAGGCCTATAATATATACAATACACGGAGCCTCTCTTTTTCCTCCCTCTCTTCGGGCAGCTGTCTCATGCTGCAGCTTATCCAGTAATGAGTGACCCGGCCGACAGTACAAATAAACATATTTATAACTAGTTTAGGTAGTGAATATGAGGAGAAGAGAGAGGCGTGTGGATATAAGCAATTAATGTAACAAGTCGAAATCTGTTTTACGCGATGTCACAACGGACTATTTTTCTTAGCGGATGCATGTCAATTTATATCAATACATACAACTATTTTTTAAATCAATAAAAACATTTTCTAAATCCATAAAAGCATTTCAATTAATATTGGGAGTCATGTCGTTACTTTGTTGAGAATTTGGCCATGTAATAAACGGGATAATTTGCAGCGACTTGTTCCTTATGGGGAACACCCTTCATGGTGAGCAAGATCCCTCCGCTACACCGTCGAGGCTCCATTAAAATATAAATATTTGTAGTGAATTACTGACGTTCATATTGAGTTTAAGATGATGATTAATTTAGGATTAAAATTCGAGAGCCGGGCTGCATTTCCTCCCGTTCGTTTTGTCCGACTACAGTACATTAAGTTCCGCTGACCGCTGTACATCCAGCGTACTGTACAGTATCAGACTTTATTTCACATGAGCACCAGTGTAGAACCCCACTGCACCCCCTGGTGGATCAATGATCCATTGCAGCTGGCTTCATTATAATTACATTTATTTAAAACGGGGGCGGTCTCAAGTCAAGCTGGAGGCTTTCCCTTGAGCGAGGGCAGACCACTTACGGCCCCTACACACGGCCGCTGGCGTTATCGCTTGCCGGCGGGCATGTCTGAAGCTCGACCAACAACCAATCACATGAATCTCCCGCCCCTGACACACAAGCACGCGGTTTGATTGGCTAGAGCTTGTACTGGCTTATGATTCGATTGGCTGGCGCCTCCATCGAGGCGTCAAAAGTAGAACATTGCTCTACTTTTGCAGCGAGCATCGCGGGAGAAACTACGCGTCGCTCCCAGAATGCAGTTCGGCGACTCGTGACGTCACCCCATTCAAAGTGAATGGGCAGAAGCGCTGAAGCGTCAACGCCAACGTCCGTGTGTAGGGGCCGTTACCAATCACTGCCCTCGCGTTTCAAACTGTCCGAAATTAAGTGCTTCATCTGTAGGCTACCTGAATCTCTGAAATGTACTATATTCCTAAATATGCTATTGCTACACTTTATGGCAAAAATTGCACTTTTCTGTTGGTCTTGGTTAAATACCACCTTGAAAAAAAATAAACAATGTTTTGTTGCTTAAGCTTATGTATTCAGTAATTATTCAATGGTATACTAAAATTCATGTGAAAAAAATTGCTTCTCACTGTTCTCAGGTCAAATATTTATATGCGATTAAAAATGCGATTAATTTCGATTAATTAATTACAAAGCCTCTAATTAATTAGATTCATTTTTTTAATCGAGTCCCGGCCCTAGTATTTACCCCAACTTTGTGGGATATTGCCATCTGAAACTGATGTCCATTGCAGGCCTTCATATTTAAATTCAAAGTTTGAAATCTCATTACACCGTGTCATGTAAAAAGTCTGAGCAGCAGAGGTTGTGTGTATCTTAAAAGGAATCACAAACTCGATCATTGTTGCGTGACAGACAGAGCTTTGGTAAAAATCTTCTGCCCATGCTAATGAGACGTCTCTGCCTTCGGGCAAAGCAAGCTGCTTTTGAAGTCTCAGTTACATCTCGCATTTATTCTCACTGGAAGGTTAGCGAGGTTTGGACAGCAGAGGGAGAGAATTTAATACAATCGGACAGCGTCAGTGTGCTGCGCCTCAGGACAGGATGACGTACGCAGGCTTTGTCACAACACTTAGAAGAGAATAAGAATATGGAGTTTTGCGACCTCAAATCACAAATATGATTTTATTATTGTGAATCAATTTATTTTAAGTTATTGCTGGTAAAGCGAAGGAACATTTATAATAATTTCTGTTGAAAGATCTCAGATTTGGTCTATGTGCTGCAAGGGATCAACAAATAAGCTGCAATTAAAACAAACCTCAGTGTGTCTTTGAATTATCTAAATGATCTTAATTATTATAATTAAGAGTCTGGCTCAGCAAGGATTGGGTTTAAATGAACAACTCAAACTTTTTCTCTCATTTTCTGTGATCCATTGTCACCCAAAGATATTGTTTTAATATTTTTGTAGAGCACATAGTTCTAATTTGTTCAGGTTTTGTGCTTTGACTGTGACATGTTTGCATAATTTAATGTTCAAAAATCTGATCATCTGATTGGTTAGCTGGCTGGCTCTGTTGTGGTTGGTTACATCTTTTCGGAAAGAACAGGAACTTTATGGCTTTGTTCGAGGACTTGTTTTTACTAACTATACTGAGCTGGTTTAAAGCGCCTTTAGTTCTGCTGCTCCAGTTGCTTGGATCCAGCTGCAATATGAGCTGAAACTGAGGCGTGTGGCGCAGTGGGTTAGTGCGCTGATCTTCGAATCAGAGGATAGCAAGTTCGAGTCCCACTGCAGTCAGCATGTTGTTGTGTCCCTGGGCAAGACACTTCACCCCAAATTGTTCCTGTGGGGATTGCCCACAGTATTGAGTATGTAAGTCGCTTTGGATAAAAGCGTCTAACAAGTAATGAAATGTAATGTAACAGACTTAAAGTGATATGTTATCTGTTCTTGCTTTTAATTTGTTTCTGTAACTGTGCTGTTGCCTATCTTGGCCAGGACTCTCTTGTAAATGAGATTATTTAATCTCAATGAGACTTCTGGTAAATTAGATTTAAAAAATACACTAAAGTCAGGGAAACAAATTGGGATAAAATGGTGGCAATTTATTAAAGAAAATGTATTACACTTTATAAAAAATTATCTGAATCTCTCCATTTTTAAATCATCCAACTATAACACTAAAGGGGTAATGGTTATTTTTGTAGAGCAGGATCTGAAGGGCAGAGTCTGTAACTATATAAAATACTTTATTCTCACCCAAGTCTGGCCAACCGACTTGCAATAAAAATCTGTCTGGAAGCAAGTCAACACGACTCAGAAGGTAAGAGCTCAGCGGGCCTACAGGCTTTCATCAGCAAAGCTTTATTGTCTTAATCTCGAGGTCAGAAGGTGTCAATAAGACCAAAGTGTCGGAGCAGAGGAGCCAATATTTGTAGACAGGTGGGCTCTTATTCCCAAAGTTACTTTCGAATGGAGGACTTCTAAAGAATCCATCAATATATGCAGTATGCAATAAAAGTAAGAATGAAGTGAGTTTATGGTCTTACCAAGCCATCTCCATCAGGGATATGGGCACAGCTGCTGCGTAGATAGCCATGTCTCCGTACAGATAGACTATGATGCAGATGTAGAACATGTTGACACCAACTGGAAGACAAACGTGAGAACAACAAGACAGTCAGATGTGTGCAAGAACAAACAAAATGCATTTTCACCAGAAAACCTTACCATTTGAAACCATTCTGCAAAAAAAGTCTAACGCTTGCCATCCCGAAGTATATAAAACAGTAGGCTTTTAGAGAACGGGACAAATGAGACTGGGATTATACTTCACAGGTTAGACTTTGTAAATGCATTGTAATAAATATAGTTATAGTGTCGTCAAATAAGGGCTTGATGATTTGTGGCAAAAAAAATTATTGCGACTATTTTAACATATTGTTGTTTTTACTGATATTGCGATATGATTCACAATTTTGGAGATAATCATTCTTGCATTAATCTTGTTTGTTTTTTAAATGCAATGCAATGATCATGGTTTACATTGATCTATACCAACAAATATCTATTCTTAAATGTGTAGATTATGATTTGTAGAGCAGCACATTATTTAATTCAGAGTGTGATTGTAACACATATTTTTGCATAATATATAATAATATATCCTGCAATTGGGATGTCGCATGAGTCTGTATTGCAATTTCGATAAAGTGAATTGTTCTATGTCAAATGCGACCCGATTTACTGTTTTTTTTACTCTTGTTCACACTTGTTCACAGTGGAGGCATGTGAGAATAAACAAAGTTTATTTTAGAATTCAAGGCAACACAGGGTGAGTAATTGATAAACAGATAATCATTTGTTCAAAAGGGACATAGCACCAAAAGGTGACAAGCGATATCATTCTTCATCTTATCATCAAACAATTAATCATACAAAATAGATGAAGGGTGTGTCAAACTTCAACACTATAGTTCCATCACTATTAAAATGTACTCTCATCCATACATCCGCCCACCACATCCCTCAATTCCTTCTCACAACTTATTGGTCCATTGAAAAAATGACCAGGATTTATTAAAAAAACAATCGCTCCATGGAGGGATTTTTCCCTGTCAGCCCTTTTCTCGGCACAGCGACGGACTGTTCACCATCTGCCCTTTTTCTCTTCATCCACTCACTCGACTGGCAGGCCCGACCCCGGCTGTCTTTGCCAAGACAAGATGGAGGGCTTTAACCAGCGGACAGATCATCACAGCGCACCACACATCCATCATGCTCTTCAATTCTTAGAAGGGGGTTCAAGCGTCCAACTGGACCCCGCCGCTAATTCATTACTGCCAAGGAAATTAGAGCCCAGAGTCCATAAAAAAGGAATAAAACGTGACAGATTCACAGCTTCACGGGCTACAGTGATTCTTTTATGAATTAAGGACTGAGGTTCTTAAATTACACTTAAATTAGGCTGTTATAGAAGTTGAAAAAATAAGGATCTGGCAGCCGAATAAACACCCATTTGTCTAGCTGTAAAAAGCTGGTCAGAATCCAACATTGGAAACTGGAGGGCTGAAGAGGACTGCAATTAGGTGATGGTATTCCTTTTTAACAATTAAACCTTTGGTCTATATGATTTTAGACATTATACAAAAAAAAATTCTCAGTATTGTTTTGTCCGACAGTCAAAACTTTATATTTTAACTGATACAAACTGACAAAAAGCACCAAATGTTCACCTTTAAGTGCTGCACACTAAGAGTTATTATTACATTTTAGATTTTAATTGACTAAATCATCATGAAAACAGTTGCCAATTGATTTTCTGTAACGTATAGCATGCACATGTGTAAATGCAATGTCTAAAATATTTGACTTTCATTTGTTTATTTTCTTGCCTGGGGACCCTATTACATATTTTCACATAATGAGATTTTCCCACACTGATGACCACATTTGAATCATAATCAAAATTGATCATAGGCTGTTTTTTGTCCAGAGGATGTGTATGAAACTGTATTGGACTGATTTGTTGAATAGGGCAAATCAATCAAAGTTAAAGCCCTCTTTGGTAAGAGACAACAAGAAAACAACTACTCATTCAACTTAAATGTGGTAATAAGACTTACGCCATTTTCAAAGTTACTAAAGATAAATCAATGAAAACATTAACTGATATTAAATGAGGCCATCCACAGAGATGGTTGCAATGATTGAAGAAATGTCTAAAGTTGTAAGCTTGCTTCAATTCAAATCAATATTTTCAAAAACGATGAAAGGGATTTAATGGTCTGTCTAACGGGTCTCCCATACGATTTCAAACGAAAGTGCATGTATCATTACCAAGTCAGCATTGACATGTTGGCAAAGAAAATGTGGTTTTTAGAATGATTTTTTGTATGGGTTCAACTATAATCAAATGTTACAAATGAGGGCTCAGAAACACCCTTGCACCCTCATATCAAAGTAGAGTAGAAGTCGCACTTACACCATAACACAAATGTTTGATGATACATAGTCGAATAAATATAAAAAACCTGCTGCTTATTCCAGCATCATCTTATTTCAATTGTTGGTGACAGTCTTACGTAAAACAAATAAACATGCATGTCATCACAACAGGCAATATTATGGTAACGTAAACATTTTCAAGGTCATGTCCAACTAGAAATGATGGCCTTAGCCAATAAAGTTTAGTCAGAATTAAAGTCAGAATTTGAACTTCTTTCTGAATTTAGTCAGAGAATTGTGACTTTTTCTCAGAATTTTAAGATTAAACTTTTAAAAATTAAACACTTTTAGTCGGATCTCAAAAAAAAAAATGCACGTGGGCTTAGTCCTCTTGCATTAGAAACACACCATTCTATACTCTGCATAATGTCACCTGTTGCACTAAATATGATTCATAGTATACAAGTGTCTTAGCAGGAGATAAAGGACGCACTGTACTCCGCCGCCGCTGTCAGTAAGCAATAGCATGGAGAGAGCGCTGCATGACCACAGGGAGGCAAGCCTTCACGGCACTGTAACTAATATTTCCCAATTACCAAGAGCCACGGGCAAAACATTCTACAAAATGGTTCTTCACGTAGTAGCAGTCTTTCATCTAGCTGTGAAAACCATCACTTTACCATTTTTTTTACCAAAACCATTACTTATTAATACCTCTCTTAGCTCAGGATGTGTCCCAGCTGCCTTCAAACATGCCGTGGTCAAGCCACTACTTAAAAAGAAAAATCTTGACCCCACCATTCTCGCAAACTTTAGGCCCATCTCCCAGCTACCTTTTTTATCTAAAGCCCTGGAGCGAGTAGTCTATGCCCAGCTGCAGTCTTTTTTAACCACGCATGGCATCCATGAAAAGTTTCAGTCTGGCTTCAAACCCATGCACAGCACTGAAACAGCCCTTTTAAGAGTTTTTAATGATCTGCTCCTAGCCGCCGACTCAGGTAGCCCAGCTGTCCTGGTGCTGTTAGACCTCACAGCTGCTTTTGACACCGTGGACCATAGCATCCTGTTGTCGCGGCTCGAACAGTCCGCTGGCATCACAGGCTCTGCTCTTGCATGGTTCAGGTCCTACCTCACAGACCGTAGCTTCTCAGTACAGCTAGGTGCATTCACCTCTACCAAAGCCCCTCTTACCTGTGGGGTTCCCCAAGGCTCTATTCTGGGCCCCATCCTCTTTCTATTATACATACTGCCCCTAGGTGCAATTCTCTCCAAGCACAACATCCCCTTCCACTGCTACGCTGATGACGTTCAGATGTATCTGCCCCTCAATGCTAATGTCAACTTACAGCAGCTGATGGACTGCTTAACTGAATTAAAATCCTGGCTGAGCCAAAACTTCCTCACCCTCAACGAGAGCAAGACCGAGGTCATCTTTTTTGGACCCCAACCTCCAGCCTCTCCCGTTGACATTCTTGGCTCCCTAAGTAACAACATCCTCCCCTCTGTCATGAACCTTGGAGTGACCTTCAATAGCGTTTTTAAATTTGATAAACAGGTCAGCAGCGTAGTCAAAACCTGCTTTTTTAAAATACGACTATTGGCAAAGACCAAGCCGTTTTTATCTTTTAAAGACTTAGAAAGGGTAATTAACGCCTTTGTGACATCGAGACTCGACTATTGTAATGCTTTGTATGTGGGCATGGATCAGGCATCCATAAAACGCCTGCAGCTAGTGCAGAACGCAGCTGCACGTCTCCTGACTGGCCACAAAAAGCGAGACCACATTACCCCTATTCTGGCCTCACTTCACTGGCTTCCAGTCCGGTTCAGAATTGATTTTAAACTCCTTTTATTTGTTTTTAAAGCCCTAAATGGGCTGGCTCCGGCCTACATAACTGAACTCCTCCAGCGCTACACCCCAGCCCGAGCTCTAAGGTCTGCCGACCAGCTGCTGCTGGTAGTGCCCAAGACCAGGCTCAAAACCAGAGGGCACCGTGCCTTCGCAGCAGCTGGTCCCAGGCTCTGGAACACTCTGCCCCTCCATGTGAGGTCGGCCCAGACACTAGGGGCTTTTAAATCCACCCTCAAGACGCACTTCTTCTCTCTGGCCTTTTAAGTATGAGCAGAGCATGACATTTTGATTTTATATCTTAAACTGTGTCTGCTTTTATATTTGTTTTAATTTATTCTGTGATTGTTGTAATATGTTATTTATTTATTTGTATTCATGTACAGCACTTTGGCGCGACCGAAAATTGTTTTAAATGTGCTTTATAAATAAAATTTGATTTGATTTGATTTGATCACATTCCATCATAACACTTTGCTTCTGACTGACAGAACCACACTATTCAGTTAAGTGCATTTATAGGGCACGTTTTTACATTTATAATACATAAAACCGTTTTTTATATAGTCTGAATGGAGAATATGTCCTTTAAGTATCGTATAATTATCTGTCTTGACCTCACGTAGAGTCACAAATAACTGCCACTGTTACACTGAAGCCTTTTTAATTCATTTTAACTTTGTATTCACCTCATTAACCCTCCTCTCCTCATTTTACAGTTCTACCTCTTGGGGAATATTAGAGTCAAATGTTGATTAACTGATATTATAGACTTTCTCAAATCTAAATTGAGCTCGCCCTGGAGGAAACAACTAAATGTTTCTAAAAAAAAGGTAAATGGGACAGCAAAAGACAGACATGGCTGATTTAGTTCTACCATGTCGACGTCTGTCTGATGTAGGTCACAAACGGAAAGTCTTTGTCAATGGTCTGCAGAGCATTTTCTCCGTCAATCATTTGAACAAATACAAAAAAAGAAAATGTCCTTTGCTTTTTCCTACATCCTAAGGTGATCATCAAATGTTTCTTTTGATCGAACCAAAATGTACGATAATCTATTTTGTACATTGTAGGTCACTGAAAAGCGGCAAATGAGTTTCCCACAGCTCTAGATGTGACTAGAACGGAGTTGTGAACGGACTTTCAGTTTGAGGAACAAATCAAGCTTCCATAGATCAAGATTCTTGTCTGAGACTCAACTGCAGCGGTCCAAATGTTTATTTTGCTCAGGAAGATTCCTTACTGAGGGAAGTGACGTGGAAGTACTTGCATGATAAGAGAATGCTTCCTTTATAATCTCCTTTATCTTAAGATACACTGGACCATCCTTTACGCAAGAAAATAGATAATGCTGTCCCATTTAAAGTGACGCACCATTTGGCCATTCACAGAAACAACCGATCGTGACCGACAAAAGAAGATCACGTTAGTTATGGTGGTTATTCAGCACTTATGATTTAAACTTTCAACACTAATTTAAGCCAAAAGCCGAATATATGAATATGAAGTAATGTAAAATGATGTGTGTTTACTGAGTCTTGTAGGATTTATTTTTAAATGTTTTCAACTTGTTTGAATGGTATACACATTGATAGATTTGTAGGCCTAACAAGTAAGTCATATTTTGCATAAAGTTTAATTTTCTTGAAAAATGTTCATACTAATTGGGATTAAAACGTTTTGACAGAAGGATGAGTGCGAGCAACCGTCACGTTTCACTTTCATTTTTAAATAATATAAATTCCAGTGTTGTCCATGTTCATAAAGCCTTCATAACACTAGACAAAAGAATGTACGGGGCAAAGAATCTCAATGCACTTATGCTGTTGGATACGTTGTTTTCCCACGGTTGACACACTTCAATAATATTACTGGCGCATCATATTTACATCCGGTCTAAATGAAGTCGTATTCTCTTAGCACCGGGGTTGTAATTTCCTAAGTCCTGATGAATCTTTCCTTCACATCTCTCCTCAACCCAATGATTTTTTTGCTAAGGTTAAAGGAATAGTGGTTACGAAAAGACATAAGACAATTTACAAACCCTACAATTAAAGTACATCCCTTACAGAGCTCACAGTGGTGTAGCAGCAGTGGCTAATGGGAAACGATTGTGCTGCAAGCTGGGGCAAACATGTCCATTTCTCTTTTTAGTGGCTCAGGCGCTCCAGATTTGTCACTTTGACAGCACTCTTAATGTACAAGTGTGACATTTAGGTAAAAGTCACTGAAGTATTAAAAATGGAGGTGCCCATGTTTGGCTCTCATTAAAAACTGAAGGACCGGTTACAGTGGAATAAATCACTTTTCACCCATGTGCTGTCGGCCATGTTAACCAGCACGTCAAGTCATAGAGGGAAGAATAGCTGAGACAAGATGCTGATGCAAGGACAGCTCTCTGCTAGGCTCTCTCTCTCTGTGACTTTAGCCAAAGTCGTCTTCTAATCAACTTTCAAATCATCAACATGAAGGTTATAGTAACACCTTTCCACAGTGGTGCAGATAAACCAGCCCCCATCAACATTCCTGTCAGTGGCGGCAGGTCAGGCTGATACGATACTCATGGCCTTATTCCAAGCCTGCCTCGCCGCTAGTGCCATGTCAATTTCAGTCCAGGAGGAAGTCAAACGCCCTCGAAGAGTGCCCCCTCAATAGCAGGAGAGATGACTTTTAATTGTATGCAAAGGTGCAGCACGGAAAGACAAGGCTTCAGTTTATTATCTGTGAAGAGGTAGGGGAGTGCTGTCAAAACGGATTTCACATCCTGCATCTTGTTTGTAGTGCATCTTGTTATTTAGCTACTTGAAAAAATGGTTAACTACAGTTGTCAGTGCCGACTGCATTTAGTTTTTCATCCGCTTTATAAAAAAGATGAACCACTGATTATCTGATGTCAACGTGTTTTTTCACGCACACAAAAAAGACCTTGCAATTAAGGTTTGTTTCCTTGGGTTAGCTGGAATTAAGTTGTCACTTCTGACAAACTACACAACCATTCCCAAAGAAGAGGATTGAGATTAACATTTTCAGGCACTTCGGTGCAGTTGTAAACAAATAAACAGCTCTGGCCTGCTGGTCTTCTTTTCAGACTAAGCTATTTATTTGCAAAGTGCAAATCTGTGAAGTGTGAATGCACGCTGACCAAAAGGCAGTGCCAGAAATGAATACAGCTAGGTAATACTTTAATTAATCTGCTGGTTATTATCTTGGATAAGAGAACGGGTACAAGAAATGTACTATAAAAAAGAAAAGAGAAAAACATTCACTACATCACACGTGACTGGCCTTAAACCAATAATTGTTATAGTATATGAGGTGTCCTCTCGTGCAGACTAGCACGTACACCACTGCTGGATTTCCAAGATCTACAAAAACACGTTGACACCAGAACATGAGGACCCAACTGTCCAAAGAAGAAATTCTTGCAATTAAACGCCCAAAATCATAAGCTCCTTTCTCCAGTCTTTTCTTGAGATGTCCAGAAATTATAAAATGATACAACATCATCTGCTATAAAAATCAAGAGAACACTCAAACCCCAAATGTATTTAAAATATGATCAACTCATAATACTAAGTAACATTAGAGGTGCAAAGGAGTAAAAAACAAATTCAAACTGATTAACTTGCACATTTAAGAATTCAGTTGGCACCTACATTTGTGCAGTGACCTGTGAGTTTCCTGACAGTCCTCAGCATGTTTTACATAATTGATAATTAGTCAGAGCATGCCGAGGTCATGCCGCTACACAAGTCTGTCTGAATCCTTTCCATTGTTGCTCTCACATGGCACCGAGTCTACAACTTCACCAACTCTAATAAACTGAAAGAAGCCCAACAACAAGTTTTGAATAACACAAATATTTTTGAATAAACATTTTTCTTAAAATGCAATTTTGCGTCGTTATTAGAATGGGATTTTGGGATATTCGATAAGATAATAGAAATGAGCTTGAATAGACTTTCATATTTAAGGTGTGTTGTTTTTATTACTTTTAACATGTATCTGTAAAGTGTCTTTGAGTACCATTTGTAAGTGAATTATAGATCAAATATATTATTATTGTTGTACTTATTTAAGTTATAATATTTACTGTTTGTGTTCATAATCTGGCTCATCATCCAGAAAAACTACCTGAAGTGAAAAGTATGAAAGTTGGCATTGAATGTCGGGAAGATTCTGTATCATTGTAATATAATTATTACAAATAAAGTTCATGAGGTTTCTCTTGTCTCCCAATTAACATTAGAGATATCTTAAAGTGTCAATGACAACCTGTGAAATGTCTTCTTTTGTTCACAAAAAGGAAGCTGGCACCCTGAAGTGAATGCTCTGCATATCAGGTAGAAAGTGAGCATGTCGGCGCTGTCATGACAGACAAAAGAGCTCCTTCAGCATGTCCTGGGACTCGTGCCTATCTAATTCATTTCTGATGAGAGCCACTGGGCAGCGTTCCCGTAGAACCAGAGAAGAGGAGAGAAAACTCATTTCCTTATTACCAATCGATACCTGCACGTGCCTCACCTGCACACAACCAAAGGTCATCAGCTAAGGTTTTTTTTTTTGCGCTTCACCTCTAATGAGCAGGACAGAGGAGCTGAGTGACAGGAGGCGGGGCACACTGCAGCTTTAACAGCATGGGCTGCATGACAGCATGCATGAGTGCCTCCACACTGTGGCTGTGAACATAAGCAGAGTGTCACACCGTGCGGGCCGAGGGCTCCACCTAGTGCTGAAGAGCTGAAGGACGGAGCACGTCAGCGCAGATGATGTTGTCAGAGCTTTGACCTTTTGTTGTTCCTTTATTCCTGCGACAACAGGGACACTGCAGACTGTTGAGTCACTCGCGCGTGGTGAGGAAGAGCCAGGTCGGCGTTATGCAAGCAGACAAGAGGAGGGGGGTGAGGCACAATGTGCTGATATGAAGGAGGAATGTAAAGCCGCCGGGCTCAAGGTGAACGTGATTCTGCTTTCAATGTTCCGTCACAAAGTTAACAAAAGGCTTCATTAGCTCTCAAATCATTCAGGCACAGGCACAGTAGGGACATTTAATGGAGTCTCAAACAGGTAATTACATCCAAAGGCAATGTATCCATATATAATTACATCCAATTAGAGAGCCAGGAGAGATTCCTTTGTGAATGTGAGGATCAGACATTAAAAAGGTGTAAAAAAAATTCATTCCGATTCATCCCACACAACCTTCACTGCTCCTCCATAAATGTTACACGTGGCTAATGATGTCCCTGTCTGCATTTAATTGAATAATGGGGGTGAGAGTGGAAGCTGGAGGCCAGAGGAACATTACCTTTGTTGAAGAACATGGAGGCCATTTGACCCATCTCAACCCGCTCCACGATGTCGAAATGATCTACGTGACCTCCCGATCTCTCTGTGGAAACAAAGAGGTAAATAGCACGCACAGAGACAGGGACATTTCAAAGAGCAGCCTGATGATTTACTTTCATTTCTATGAAACATTACATTTACAATTCTTTAATTTAATTGTATAATTAAAGAAACTCTGAAACCTATCTTATAGGAGAAATATAAAATATTTCATTCTTCTTTAATTCTCAAGAAAAATTATAATAACTACAAATAATGGTAATAACTTTGTTCTTGTTTCTTTCTTGTGATTTGCTTGTACTGTATGTAAAGATATGGGTTTATGTTCTGAAGAAAGTGCATCTGTTTAACTAAATAAGTAGATAAATAAAAAGTATTACAAAATAATGATAATAATTATGGTACGGTTAAAATATAAGTTTCGCACCTTTCTTGTATGTATTAATTCCTTATTTGTGTTTTTTATGTTGCTGTTAAATGCTTTGCAGAAATAAGTACAATAAAACATTTTAGAAAAAATATCTTTTGAAGCACCTTTTTTGCAGGACCAAATATGTTTTACATGTGATAGAACTATACTAAATGTGAAGACTTTTCAAGGAACCACATGTCACTTTGACCAGCCCCAGATGAAAGCAGTCTAACTTGATGTGTAATAATAAATGTCCCCTTAAAACTTGTCAAACTCTGGACACTCACGAACAGACAGGATGGGCTTCGTCTCCAGCTCCGAGCGGCTCCGGACGACGACATCATCATCCGAATACTCCGAGGTGGAGTCGCTGTCATGCACCTGCGGAGATAATATGCAACGCTTTACTTCAGTTGTCTACTTTCCTAATTTCTAAACATAAACAACAGTCAGTTTACAAGCAATAAACACAGTGTTTATTTGCTCTATATGTGATGCAGTCGGAGGCAGCATCTGGCAATTACCAACAACAGCTGGGAAGCACTTCGCAATTCTAACTAATATCATTTCATAACTTCTATACAGATTATTGTCAATTAGCTGCCAACACTAGTCAACTTTGTGAGCGTCGGCAGCTGAATGAATAGAGAGATGCTGATGGGAGAGAGGGAGGAAGAGGAGATGAGGAGTGACAGGAGCTAATGGCTCTGTGACTAACAGCAAACATAAGCAACAACAGATTAACACACAGCTCTGGATGAGTCAGGTGACTGTGCATGCCTTAAGGCGAGAAACAGAGGCAAACTAACTTTGCAAAACACTGTCAAATTAAGGTAAAACAAACAAGATCCAATTCATTTTTAATACCTGTTAATACCATAATTGTGCATCTGCTATAATTGGGTGCTTACATATTATATACATCTGTGTATAGAACCTTATCATTAAAAGCTACATTTAACTCTACTGTTCAGTATTTCATAACACATTCTGCAATGTGTTCATTGCCTGTTGAATATCTTGTGGTATTTAATATAATGTTGTTACTGTTTGTCTGCCAAAAAACAGGAACCTGAAGAAACCATTTCCAGACAAACCCGGGAAAATAATCACCAGAATGTGACTGCATCCTTTATGAGAATGTTTCTACTAATAACAGAATAATAAACAAATTATTTACGTGGGTTTTGAAACCTACTTATTTGGAAAGAACCAACTCGATTATAATAACATGGTCCCAAGTAATTTATCTCAATACATTTCCTAGATTTTATAATGAAATTACACATAAAATAGGAGCTCCCATTATTTCTTTATGCCTTTTTGTGGATAGGTGAAAGAGGACATATATATATATATATTCCCAGGTTTATATTTGTATTTACATGCACCGTATTTACATGCACCGTTCCAGCAGAGGGGCGCTCCCAATACCGCAGCCAGTACCAAACATTCCATTTTTAAATCAGAACATCAGCCGGACTTGGATGCAGCACAAGCAGTACTGTGATATTTAGATCACACACTTAAGGATGTCCTATAAAGCCATTAGATGTGTTCTCATTATGAGGGAAGCTTTAGATACGGTGCTTCACTCTCCCTTTTCTACTTCAGGTGATGCAGACAGAAGCACCCTCATCATGGCCTCTAGTTTCCACCTTATTTGTGAGGAGGCTTTCTTTGAAAACATATGATGCATTGTTTAATTTTCATCGATATGCTTCCTTCAAGCAGAGAGGCTTTTAGCGGTAAATGTTTCCAGGGTCTTTTGTTTTCCATTATGTGGGAGGAGAAAGGCCGAGAGGGGTACAGGAGCCATGAATCAAGGCCGAGCGTTTGGGGCTCAGGAGCGGTCGGTTATTGTCCTCCAGCTCCTCAACTGGAAACCCAAAGGCATCAAGTGAGATGGCAGGGGAGAAACCATTTAAAGACCTTCTTAGTCGAAATAAAAAAGGATTAAAAACCTCTATTGACAGCTTCATCCAAATCAAGGAGTGGCATTTAAACAGAGGTGGAAGAAGATATTTGACTTAAAGAGGCTCTAATATGCTTTTTGTGGTTCTACCATACTTGTAATGTGTTATGGGTTTTTGTGCATGTAAATGGTCTGCAAAGAGTACAATTCCTAAATACCCTACTATACCCCACCCACGCCTGAAACGCCTCCATTTGACTCCTTTGTTTACTTCAGTAACATAGTGACATCACTACGTTACACCTGTGCTTCTATTGGCTAGCGCTCCAACACATTGTACGTGATTGGCTAAGGGGCAGGACATCTCTGAGAGGTTGACTAATCACAACAGAGCTTGCTAGCTAACCAATCAGAGCAGACTGGGATCTGGTTTCAGAAAAAGTATTAATAGCACAGTGTATAAATACTCTGTTACAAGGAAAAATCCTGTATTCATTTTTTACTTACAAAAAAGTATAACAAATATTAGCATCAAAATAACCATGAAGTACTCGTTATGCAGAGTGGTATTACATCACTGGATTATAATAAGTAATCCAATAATGTGTACATCATTTTAATTTTGGTAAAGGCGGGTCTAATTTGTATAACTTTGTATATTTCCAGGTGTTCCAATCCAAATTAGTACATCTGTCATAATTCATTTAGATTTGGCATTCATCATTTAAACCTGCAAATAACTTATGTTGTCAAATAAATGCAGAGAAGTGAAAAGTACAATATTTGCTACATGTACTGGAGTAGAAGTATAAAAGTAACGTAAAATGGAAATACTCAAGTAAAGTACAAGTCCCTTAAATGTGTATTTGTTCTCAAGTACAGCACTTGAGGCTATGTTCTTTCCACAACTGCATTCAACTTGTACTAGGATAAGACGATAAAACAACAGCCTTCCAATATAAAAAATACAGCTTCCTATTAAAAGGGAATTTCATTTGAGGGTTCAAACATAAAACAGTTGTTATAGTCTAGTAACCTTTACTGAGGTACACATGAAAACCGTTATCGTTTCTCTTAAGAGATGCTCAAGTGTGATAAAGAGCAGTCATGTGGTGATACACTTCCAACATCACTGATAAGAGCTTCAGAGCCACATATTTGTACAGAGATTTGTTTTACGTTTTTCTAATGTCTAATTCTATATATTTTGACCCGCACTTCAGTTAGAACTTAGCCTGTTTAACGACTGCCTAGAAATTATTGTCTCGTATTCAACTTGATCGACATTATTTTGTTTTTGAATTCATATATGGCATTATAACAATGTTACATGCACAGTAGATATGTTTGAGTATCCATAAAAGGGGTATGACTTATATATAACGCAGTGAAAAACAAGGCCACAGTTGGTAACATTTTACGGTGAGTATAAAATAAACTGCTTGCCGTTCATATGGTTAAGCAATTAACATCTAAAGCACCTAACAAAGATTGCACCAGTAATGATCCAGGTGTGAGACAATGTGCACTATAAATAGCTATCTCGATGTAACCTTAGTTATATGAGCAAGTCTCTACCAGGGCTGTACATCAAACTGTGAAAGAAAGAATATGAAACAGCAGCTGTCTGGAGTATAATGAAATATGGCTGGATCACGCCCTCTAGTGTTTCAGCAGTGATATCAATGGTTGAAAGATATGCTTTAGATATATCACAGGATAGATAAGAACCCATCGCATCAGCCATAAATCCAGCAGGAAAACCAAGCTAGAAAATATATTGCTATAACAATACAAATCCAGTGAGAAATACTCCCATATTATCCAGTATCTGTGTCTTAAGTGTATTTGTTTTACCAAGGCAGGATTTGGAACAAGTGAGATAAGGCATCCTCAAACAGAAGGAAAAATTGTTCCGTCACTCTGACTGCTATCATTCTGGATTTGTGTTTTTTTTTTTCTTCTGATTATTTAACAGGTTAATCCCTGTAAAATTAAATTAAAAAAAAGTTATTGGCTTTTTTAACTAGTAAGAAAAGACCTGTAAGCACATTAACGAGAGCAAAAGACTCACTTGAAATGTCACTGCGTCACATTATTTTTTTCAGGCAAACTAACGTATACAATAATTTCATTTTTTGAAATATTTGGTTATTGGCACATCCCTAAAGTAAATAGAGAATGATCCACTCAGCCAACATCGTATTAAAGACATTTAACAAGTACGATATTATTTTGCTCCTGCAGTTTCTGATCTCACCTCCTCCTGCTCTCTCCTCTTCCAGCGTAGCTGAGCGTTAGTCGACGCCATCGCCTCGATCACAAAGGTGGTGGTCATGTAGCTGGTGAGAGGGGAAAGGGTTAACAAGATGCTCAAAATATCTACCTTTTAAACCATCATCGCTTAATTTAAGATGATACATCTGTAAGTTTGATTTGAACACAATCAATATTTCACTGTTTGTGAGACACCTCAAATTTCTAAATACATTCTAGATTGACTTAATTTAGCCTTTTAACTAACATTATGTTTTTTATTTTGCCATTTAAAAATGTTTGTAAAATCATTAAGTAAAAGCATCTTACTTACTGTTCATGAAATAGTTGAATAGATTTAACTTTTTTTTTTATTCATATTTTATGTGTCAGATTGTTACCTTCCGACCAAATCATGCAGGAAGTATAACTCTTAACAAATTAAATCCACTTGGAAACACGAACAAGAATTTCAAGTGAAATCAACACATTGGACAACACAGATAACAGCAAGCTATATGTAAGAAAGTGTATATTACAATATATATATATATATATATATATATATATATATATATATATATATA
>CALSBZ010046842.1:1277469-1299887 GCA_943591055.1 Gobionotothen gibberifrons | reverse complement strand
AACAATATCTGCATATTTGCGTATATATTTGCATGTGTCTTGTTGTTCTGAGTCTGTAAGTTGCTTTGGATAAAAGCATCAGCTTAACGGAATCAGATGTAATGTAAAACATGTCAGCCTTCAGCTCCATGTTTCAAATGTCTCTGTTGTTGCCCAAAGGACGGGCTAGAGGTGGTGCATGTGGGAAATGAAAAGCAGGTTGATGTGC
Source organism: Gobionotothen gibberifrons (assembly GCA_943591055.1). NCBI lineage: Eukaryota > Metazoa > Chordata > Actinopteri > Perciformes > Nototheniidae > Gobionotothen > Gobionotothen gibberifrons. The sequence continues at coordinate 1,299,679 of CALSBZ010046842.1, read as the reverse complement.
AGAACAGAACTCACCTCATAAATCCTAAAAAGGAGATGAGTGATATGCTAACCACCCAACCGGCTGAGGCGAAGGCTTTGGGCATCGTCAGAGCTCCGGTCCCTACAATCAGATTGAACATATAGACCAGCCCCACCTGGAGAAGACAGATAAGAGGTGTAAAGACAAGTGGAATATGTTCGCAGATCTTTCATTTCCTGTTGCATATTTGAAGAGGCCCTATTATACTGTTTAGGGTTTCCCTTTCCTATAGTGTGTTCTATATGTTTTTGTGCATGTAAATGGTCTGCAAAGGCTAAAATCCCAAAGTTTGTGAGAGACTCTTTCTCCCACACACTTCACAGTATGAGAAAAATAGACCTTTTTGAAGATTAACGCATGTAAACGTGCAAAAAATACAAATATAAACCTGAACATATAACCGGGCCCCTTTAATGGCCTTTTGCCTAAATACAAAATGTTAAGCTCTGTTGTATGAGGAGTTGTTGAGTGCCTTGTTAGATAAAGAATCAACTACTGCCAAGGAATGCAGGTGGCCAAGATAAGTTTAAGGAAGCTGCACTTCCTCCTATCTGGTAGTTCTTGGCCAGGTCAGCATTGAAAATGAGATTTTATCTCAATGCTTTTTTATCTGGTTAAATAAAGGTTAAATAAAATAAAAGCAGAGTCTTTTAATGATTTAAAGCTTAAGCTCCCTGGAAAAAAATATTTGACCGGCAGAACTTAATGTTTGTGGTAAGTTATGCTGACGTAAGCAGTAAGGGACTTCGTAAAAACGGAGACCAGACCATAAAGAAGCCTGCTGTGTATAACAAGAAGGATGTGTAAGCAATTTAGCTTCCTCTTTACTGCACTTTTATATGCACCATCCCCACTCACAATGACATTACTCATGTAATGACACGAAGAAGGGTTCTTCAGAAAAATGCCCTTGTCCGTCTTTAGTGTTTGAAACATATTGATCAGTCAATTTAAGTGGCTCAATAAAACACAGAGTAAAAGTTGAAGCCTCTGCAAGTAAACCGAGAAGAACACTACAACTTCTTACATCTTATTTCATAGTAAGACTTTTAAAGAGCCTCAGTAAGGTGGACTTTGCATTCAATCATGCATCCACTGCAGTGTGTACTGTGCTCTAACTTTTTTAGTCAATTTATTGAACATGTCAGAAACAACAACAACAAAAAAACATACAACAATAATATATATATATATATTTTCTCCCTTTTCCCTCTTTTTTCTCACTCAAATTAATTAGTACAAAGAAAAGAATAATTTTAAAAAAGAAAAAAAGAAAACAACAATAATAATTCTCAAATAGTCTCTCATGTTCAACAGGGGCAAGAAGAAGTTTTAAAAAAAACTTTTCTGGTCCTACCCCCTCTAACATACATTTTTCTCATAAATAAAATATTAGGTCATCGTCATCAGCGACATGTTTGTCTCGTTAATTTGTTTGCTTTTGGTTTTTTGTACAAAACAATCAGAAAGAAATTACTTTTACAAGAAATAACAAATGGGATTTTACAGGTCCTGTTCATAACCATTAATGATTTGGCTCCTAAATAGTACTTTCAGTTTAGATAGACTTGTACAATATTTCAGTGCATCATTACAGTTATTCCACAGACTAACAACACCTTTTGATGAGATGCAATGAAGTTTGGCATTTGTTCATACGGTGGTTTTCTGAAAATGCAGTTTCCTCTCAACATGTGCATGCTTTCTCTCCGTGTGAAAACATCAACATAAACAAATAGTGAAACAATCTCTGAACTTAAATAAAAACAGAAGTAAAACAGGAATTAAACTCATTATACAGGTATACTACTCACAAATGGGGAGTAGGGTTCCCCACTCTCTGTAATTCCACCTGGCATGGTTGATGACCCTGGTGTTCACCTGAAGGAAACACAACATCCAGGAAGCTGAAACCAAATACTTCTTCCTCTCTTTCAAGATCAACATTTATATTTACTCAAGGGCATTACCATATTAAGGAAAGTACAAGGTCTATTGAGAATAAAATAATGAGGAGAAAAGTTGTTGTTCAGTATCTCGCATGCAAAACGAACTCCAATGTTGCAAATCTTGCAATTTAGTGTTAATATTAACATTTGCAAAACAAAGGCGCATTTACTAAACATGATTCAACACATTTCTTAAACTTTAAGTAATACTTTTCCATTCGGCATATATGATTCACAAAGTAGATCCTGTTTTTATTAAAAAACCAAATGTCTACAGAGAAACTTCTAATGTGAAGTTCTGTGACAGGTATGCAAAATGCGAAAATTGATCCCCACATTTATTTAGGACAGTGTATAATGTATCTATGTTCCGAGATAAAGACTACTTGCAAAAGCTAAAGTTGTACAAATATGTTTTAAGTTACTGTTGAGCTGCTATTTCCCTGCTAGCAGCAAAGCTAGCAGCACAGGTTAAAATAACGTTGGCTATCACAGAAAATACACATGTATAAAATATGTGTACGTGTTGTAAAATGCAAATATCAAAAGAAAAAGACTAGCAGAGAATGTGTCATTAATAAAAACAAAGGTAAACACTTCTCACCTTCCTTCTGCACAGAATATATTGCTAATCTTTCTAGGCTAGCAGGATGCTCCAAGCTCATGTGGATCTCTAGCTGAATGAACGCAGAGCTTAGCCACTGAGCTAACATGAGCTGTGGCGTTGTTAAAATGTCAAAAGGATGTCAGTATGAACCATAGTTTGGAGAAAAACTCTACCCAAATACGCTAGCAAGGCTCTTCAACTCAGCTAACTGAAGCAGTAAACTAAACCAGCTGACCCGATTAACAGACGTAAAGCTACCTCCGACACAAACTGACACTTCCGGTAGGCTACTGGCTTTCAAAATAAAAACTTCTCGTTATCTTTTCATTTAGTTGGTGTTCAGCTTCTCGAAGAGGTTTTAATTGTTTGTTGTGTGAATTTTGAAAAATACATTATCACCTCGTACAATGTGCTTTTGAAATACTGCATTTGATTTTGGACACGTCAATAAAGACCCTTTTAAACATTTTGATAATGGTCAAACAATATTTAATAATGTTAATATTTACTGACTTATCAAAATGATTGTTGTTATTATTTGAATTATTATTATTAATATTATTATTATTACCATTATTAAACATATCAGTAAGACTGGATGGTAGGCCTATCTGGCTAATAAAGACCTGGCTGATACATTATTGGATTTGAAAATAATTAACTGATTGTTAGATTAACTGTTAGATTGACGAACAGTGAAATTCATTGTGTGATAGAGAGCCACACACACACACACACACCCACACACACACACACGCAATCACAGATTTCACAAAAACATGCAGAACCAAGTGTTCATTGTGTTCTTTTATTTCTTTATTTTTTCTTTATTAATACTTAGTATACTTATATATAGCCTATATATATAGGCTATATATAAGTATACTAAGTATAGTATATATATATATACAAAAAAAATATATATATATACTATAAACTATTTATACTTCAAGATACTTTTTTTCTTTTGATTTTCATCATTATGGTGCTTGGAGCAATCATTCCAATAAAATAGGTTGAAATGAATTGATAACAAAGCTTTTATTGTGAAGGTGAAATTGTGTTATTACCGTTGTCAAAATTGTGACACGTTGGTTAATTCAGCAAACCCGCCCCTCCGTGCTGCCAACATTATCAAAACGACCCACCCCTTTATTTACAGGACATGTCATAAATCTGACACATGTATGCTTCCTTTGATATGTTGTGAAAGTAGTTTTGTGTTTGTTTTGGCAGTCTCAGAACTGCTTTAAATATAATCTAGTAGGCCCTACTACATTTTGTTAAACTAAATAAAAACGTAATTTAACTTGTGTCTTTTCTTTGTATGCCACTTGCTACTTTGACTACATGTCATAGGGGAAACTTTTTTTTTAAAGAGTTTATCCAATCTTATTTTGTACAAGACAAACAAGCTTTGTTAATAGTTTTAAGATATATGTTGTATGTTAAATCGATTGCTTTCTCTCTTTCTTTTTTCTCGTCTCGCATGATACTATGTGATATATATACATACATGATACCTATAGATACAGAGAAGAAACATTTTCAACACAAATGTTGATCCACAAAAATATAATTATATACATAATATAATTCATAATCAGTGTAGGGGAAGCTACTAGTTTACTCTACTTAATATAACTTAATATACTTCGAAAAATTAGGTACTAGGATATTACGTACTGTGATAGAAAAGTGTAACTAAATACACTATAAAAGTTCACATGCCAGCCAAATGTGTCTCATTGGCATTCATTTACAAAAGTACCACTAGTTCACAGGTCCTGCATGATCCATAATTCAACCAATAACTATTTAAAGATCATTAGGATCTCTTTATATTCTGTTTAGTTGTTTAAAAAATAACATTACAGTCCGATTTAAGAGGACACGCTGGCAGATCATACACACATCATCTAATTATTACTATTTGATGTATAATCTTGAAACCCACAATGTATTCATGAATGAGACAAAAAGACCAGTGGCTAAAAAATAGAAGAAAAAGAAGACACGGTCTATGATTACAGCCGCTCTTCTGTAGCGTCCGGTCTTTCTCTGGTCTTTGTGTTCTTCAATTTCCTGTCGAGCTGCTTTCACTTCCTGCAGGATCAGTTTCAGCAGGTCGCCATCAACAGGCCCATCCAGAGGAAGGGAACTTTTGTCAGGGATCCCTTCAGCTCCAGCAGGCTCTGTGTCGAAATGATAATTCAACAGAATGAGTTATGATATAGAGGGGGGAAAAAAATGATTTCTTTGGGGTTGTGCAACACGTCAGAACTTTAGGAGCCTCATAAGAAACCATCGTGGGTTCTAGATGAATACGTGAAAGATAAAAACTCTGGCAAATTCTCTATAAATACCTTTGACTTTAATATATCAATAAAAAAGGATTTTGAACCTGGCTTTATCCACTTACATTCTAAATAGAAATGAATAGGGCAGTGCATCAAGCCTCAATATCTTCAGTTCAGACTGAAATATGCATGTTACTTAAAAAATGCAATAATTGTATCCCATGAAAAATGGTTTAGTAGAAAATTGCTTAACCTACTGTAAAGATATAAATTCAAACATAAACCAAATGTTGAAATTGGTTCCCAATTGTATTAAGTATAGTCAAGGCGTTCGTCTTAATAAACATACATTTGCCTGAGGGGGCTTTACCTCCGTACTGCAACCCCTAATCTTGCCCTTTTGCAGCGGAAAACGTATTTTTTTTAGTAACAAACGGAAAAGTTAATTAAATTATTATTATTATTATTATTATTAATAACAAAATTATTATTATTCTGGTGAAAAGAGTGAGTGTATTTCCTAAATTAATAAAGTTTTCTTTTAGTTGATTTGAGTAATTATCTGAATGTATTGCATTCAGTGTTTTTTTTTTATTGTTCATCTTCAACTATTAGTTGGCAGAGACCATACCTTTCTGATTGTCAACTTCCAACTGAATATCCTCTTGTGTGTCAGCAGGGCTTTGAGCCGTCTTACAGCAGCAACCATCCAGGTCGTATAGGTAGCCCACCAGCATGGCCTCCAGGACGCTCAACCCCACAAAGGTGAAGATGAAAAGGCAGTATTTGGCTATAAAAAAGGGGCAGAAACATTTCTGGCCAGTTTAATGTTGTTCATGCCAGGAATAAGCAGGGGCAGAGCACAGGGGGTGGATACTCCAGTACATGTAACATTTTGAGATACTTGTACTTTACCTGAGTGTTTCCATTGTATGCTACTTTGAACTTCTACTCCACTACAATTCAGAGGTAAATCGTGTACTTTTACTCCACTACATTTATTTAATACCTTTAGTTACTACACAGATTTTGATTAACCTGTTAAGCACTGAGCCTGTTTTTCAGGTCTCAGGCTCGAAAATGGCATTACCAGAACAATTGATCATAACTACACTTCTAAAAGGGGGAAATTAATAATCTTTTTTCTCAAAGTAATGATAAACCTGTGAGTTGGATGTAGAAAAGTCAGAATCAATATAGATTTTTTTTATTTTAAAGAAAATTCAGATTGAACATAGTAAAAAACTGTAAATTATAGTGTCCGTCCAAAAAATCTTTTATACTTAGCGATTGATGCAAAACAAGTGACATTTGACCTTTTTAGAGAGGTTTAGCAAAATAAACTCCACCTCTGAGGTGATTTGGGTGGAAATGGCCGTTTTTACCGTTTCTCTGGAACCCATTGGTCGATTTTGGTGATTGACATCTCTTTTTGACCGTTAGAGCCAATATAATCGAAGGGGGATTTCCACATACACACACACCTTACCATTGAGAAATGAGAGCTATGCGCACGCAGTTTTGCATGAGAGCGAACCTATCTCTCGCTCTGACATCTGGAAACGGAGAAGCAGGTTTATTTCTTATGGATTATCAGAAATCATCTGTGTCAAAGGGACACAGACATATTGGATTAACCTATGGATTAACCTTCAGCAGCGTTTTTATCGTTTTAATGCCATTGAAGACCACTTTTGACCAGACAACGACAAAGGTAAGCCATTTTGCCGTTTTTAGCTACCTAGCGCCACATGTTTTTATGTCTGTTCTTGTTAATATCTTCGCGAGTTCTTATCATGGAGTGATAATGTAGGTACCCATCGATTCTGTGTCTTCTCACGATGCTAATCGATGGGTTGGACGTGCAGCTACGATAAGTAATAAGGGTGTTATGAGAGAGTTTCTGTGCAGTAATGCGTTCATGGCTAATTCAGAGGCAGAGCGTTAGCTTTGTGGGTTTAAAAAAAAAAAAAAAAAAAAGATCAGTTAGCTGAGTTTCTTCCCGTTACATGGATATAAAACATTCATAATTTATTGAATATTAAGATGCCCTCAGACGCTGTTTCCTGCAGATGACGCGTTTCCCCCCCCCGGTATCGGGCGGTGTAGACAGGTTAATAATGTGAAATATAAACAACACTTAAAAAGGACTTGAGTTACACCTGGAGTAAATTCACCAGCTACCCTGAAGTATACAAAGTCATTAAAACTAGCTGCACCTTTACCAGCTTTGATAACACTTTAATGATCAATAATTATAAAACATATCATATATATTATTCTGAAATGGACCAATCAGCACAATGACTAATTTTACTTTTGGTTCTTTAAAGAGGACCTATCATGCAAAATGCACTTTTGTACGTCTTCAATACATGAATATGTGTCCCCGGTGTGTCAGGGAACTCACCAAGTGTCAGAAAACACAACCCTCTCTCTTTTCCACCATACCCAAATCTCTAAAAACGGGGCTGCAACGGAGCTGATTATTATTTGAATTGTTCTGACGTCAGGAAAGGGGTGCTCCGCCTATATGGGCAACTCTCCACCTATCAGGGGAATGAGAGATCGCTCGAAACGTAACATAGTACATATGCCAGGCCTGTAAGTGGCGCTGTAGTCTGCCACAAAAGCAGAATCAGCCCTTGCAAAAACAGGGCTGGAAAAGAGCAAATAGAGCGAAATGAGGCATGGCTAAAATGCATGATCTGTTTGGTATTTTGAAAAAAAAACTTCACAGGCATGTTTTATATAGGTATGCCCTACAATATATGTTTCAAATATAGCATTATAGGTCCACTTTAAGTATATTTTAATGCTAATTCTTTTGTACTTTTACTTGTACATGTTTGAATGCAGGTATTTTACTTGTAACAGAGTATTCCTACACTATGGTACTTCTACTTTTACTCAAGTACAATATCTGATTACTTCTCCCACCTCTGCTCCCCGTCGATAGAAGATTTCTACGCCAGTAGGGAAACGGTCAGCAGCTCCGTTGTTTTCTAGTGATATTGGCTAGCTAGCAAGCAAACTAGCTAAGCTAATACTTCCTCCACAAACTATCGTCCCTGCGCTGGAAGCCACCCAGTTTATTTGGCTAGGTTCCACTGTATAACTAAGAATTCAACTACATTCCCATGAGTAGATTTTTGTTGTCTGACCTTTACGAGTGAACACACCCAACCTAGCCTATATATTCTTGGGGGTCAATTTTTATTCAGATTTGTGATTAAAACTTAATACTCCAAACTCTTTTTCAGGATAGCAAAGCAAAATCACTTTCAAGTTAGGAAATGGTGTTTAGTCCAAATATTGTTTAACCACCAGACAATTGTTGTCTCTTTGCTGGAGTCAAAATAGCCATCCTCAACATTACATGTATTATGATTTCAGAATGATGAAGACTAATATTATAGGATTCGTTTTCTACAGGATGATTTTTTACTGGGCAACTTCCATATGATATACAACATTTAATAAATTCTAATATCTAAAGTGAGTTGAGTTGAGTGTTTGAGTTCTGTGTAGCAGCTCACCAATCATTGGCATGTTTGCTTCAGTGGAGGGCAAAATGTCCTGAAGAATCAACAGCATGACGGAGATGGACAGGAGTATCGTCACTTTGAAGCTCAGCTTTTCACCTCTGGCCTCACTGATGGAGAATGAGGCCAAATCCAGGACCAGAAAAAAGAGCAGTGGGACGATTAAATTGATCACATAGAGCATTGGCTTCCTGGAGATTGAGACCTGAAAAAAACCATTACATTTGATATTAATTAGAGACAAAGATTGTTTCTCAATGTCAAAGAAGCATCCTTAAACGGTTAATTCGACTGTCTTCAAAGTCATTCGTTCAGAAGCAGAAATAATCAGAATTATACTAGTTATATGCCAAAATAAAATTAGTAATAAAATAAGATGGAAGATATAAAGTTCTGATTAGTAATAATAAAATAAAGTGTGTAAAAATATATAAGTAGTACATTTAAAAATAGTAAGCATATGCGCAGCATGGAAATATACAGTACGTCCGTAAATGCTACAGCACCAAAGGTCACTTCTTTTTTTTGTATCAATGGTGAAGTCTTTAATTTTTTGTAAACAACCTCAATTGGCACCAAGGTCATAATCCCAAACGGGATCTTTATTACCCTGAAATAAATAAAAAATCCGTTATGAGAAACGCGCTGCAGTTTCATAAACGATGCAAATAATTTTGTTCTGCCAAAACACACACTGTCACTGTACACTTACCTAAAATGTAAGTTTTATTTACTTATTTTAACAAGGTAATCGCATAATTCCTTCCTATATTATGGCAGATATGCTGTAAACTAGCTTGCTAATGTAGCTAACTTAGTGTGCCAAAAGTGAGAGTGCCAACTTTAAAAAAAACGACAACCAGCGCTCCGTCTCAGCTGTGTGCATCACTTTTTAGAGTCCCTGTTTCTGTTGTGTTTGGAGCATCTTGCAGCGTTTTGTATTTGCAGTGTTTCATTTATGAAACGCTTTTAGTAAAAGCATGTGTTTTGGCACATTTGTGTTTTTTCAGCACGTTATCCTAATGGCAGTGTTTTGGGCTGCACCTCTTGGCCAGCATACAATGTCTTCTTAATACCTGAATAAAAAACTAAACGTCTTGCTTCAAATAAAAAGAGTTGAAAGAAAGAAAATACTGAATATTTTCTTACCTTGTATATGAGGCTGCTTTTACTTTCTTTGGTTACATTTGAAATAATTATCATGTTTTGGAGTTCCCATTCGCCCTTTGTAACCATTAAATGAGCAGAGACCTTAGTGAGGGCCGTGCCACTGTTGAGTGGCTCTAGTTGTACAGCGTGTTCTGTGTGGAGAAAAGAGGTTTTAAATAATGATATCATCGATATTCCAAAAAGAAATGTTCATGCATTGATCAATTGTGATGGTCTGGAATATTTTTTTGCCACTATAACATGACTTCTTTCAGTTTTCATTCGTAACACTCAGTTCGATGTCTCACTATGGGATGCGACTCATCCGCGGAGCAAACAGAAGCATCAATCTCACATACGCCAATCCTGATTGGCAGGTGATCTTGACGTCAGTGTCAGGGAATCCACCCCCTATAAGTAGCTTGCGCCACTACGCATGCGTCATTCAAACACCTCTTCTCGCTTCAGAGCACATCTCTATATCGGTAGCCGGGCTAGCTCACACAGTCCACAGACGGAACCAAGCTAACCAAGCTAACTTCGGTCGACGGGCGCTCGCAGGCTACCTTTATATATTCTTCTACGAGAAGACTGTCGGTACTAACATACCAGTTAGTGCCACATTCGACCTCACCCTTTTTCTTTTTTCTCCGGAAATCGAAAAGGTAAGGTTTTGTTTTAAGCTAGCAGCACACCGGTGGCTAGCTTACAAGCTAGCAGCACACCGGTTGCTAGCTTACCTTCCTCGCTACCGACACCACGTTAGCGAGGACGCTTTTTAATTTTCTTCTCACACCAGAGAAGAAAGGAATTAAAAGACTATTAACACACCAGTTAATACTCTTTGGAAATAAATCTACATCATCGCTTTTCTCCGGAAAAGGACGGGTTGGAGGATTTTTCCTTGGCAACTTTCCTGCTAAGAGCGGGTCCTCTCCACGCTGTCACCACGGCGAGCGAGATGGACGCCTCTCTCCCTCACACCAGAGGAGCCGGGAACTCGGTTGCTCGGCTCTGCGACTGCGGGTTGAACATTTCAGGCACAGACACACACCAGGTCTGCTCGTCCTGCCTCGGGCTGGAACACGCCCAGGAGGCTTTTGACAACCCCAGCTCGTGCGGACATTGCTCCCGCTTCACCCGAAAGAGCCTCCGCCGACGGCTAGCTAGCCAAGCTAGCTTGTCGAGATGGGACCTCCTCACGTACACTGATGCGCCGGATGGCTATCAGGACACGAGGACGTCCCCCGCTAAGATTGAACCCCGCACTGTGTCGGTCTGGGGCTCATCAACAGCGGCAGCTGCAAAACCAGAGTCCCGCCCTGTGTCAGGCTGGAACTCGGTAGAGGCTAGAGACGTGAGATTGGGACCCCACGCTACACCAAGCTGGGGCTCCCGGCTGGACCTCACCATGGCCGCACTCACGGATGATATCCTGGAGTCAGAATGCGTGGAGAACGAAGAGGGTGCCTCTGAGTTCCTACTCTCTGACTCGGATGAGCAGGAAGACGATATCTTCACGCCATCAGCTCCAGCTGCAATGCTGGGAGCGATGGCTGCTCCCCCGGGCGATAGCACACCAGCTTCGCCCTGTCTGAGCGTGGACCTGCAGGCCGTGTGTCAACGTGCCGCGTCCAGGCTAGACATCCCATGGCCTGAAATGGCCAAGGAGACCTCCAGGTCCCGCTACGAGGGGAAGCTACCCCAAGCAGCGAGGAGAAAGAGGCAACTCCTTCCAGTCTTCCCGGAGTTGCTGGACGAGGTGTCGGTCTCCTGGAGAGACCGTCCCTTCAGCAATAAGGCCCCAATCCAGGGTGCCTCCTCCCTGGACTGTGACGGTATGGAGAGGCTCGGCCTGCTCCGCATACCGCCGATGGAACCGCTGGTGGCAGCTCACCTCCTCCCGAGGATGGTGACTACACCGAGCAGGGACCCCACGCTACCGGTGAAGGCAGACCGATTGCAGTCCAAGCTGGCTGATCGGGCCTATAAAGCCGCAGCGTTGTCCGCCAGGGCACTCAACATTTCCTCTCTGCTGACTGCCTACCAGGCTGAGCTCTGCGGGGATCTGTCAAGCGAATCTGGGCCGGCCATATGGAACGAGATCACAGCGATCACGGACATTTGCCTCCGGGTGCAGCGCTGCGCGGTCCAGGCCACGGGCAAAATAATGGGCATAATGGTGGTGCAGGAGAGAGCCAGGTGGCTCGACCTGACCAACCTCCCAGACCGGGAAAAGGAGGATGTATTGGACATGCCTATCGTTCCCGAGGGTATTTTCGTCTCCGCTCGATGCAGTGGAGACGCGAGTCGAAAAGAAGGGAAGACGAGGCCCTCCACCTCTGTCTCCCTCGAAGGGTCCAGCCGCTACCTGCAACGGTTTCACGGCAGTCCTTCGCCCGAGATGCCTCTCACCCTGCCCGGTTTGACATACCGAGGCAGCAGAGGCCACAGCCCGCCCCGAGTCCCCAGCCCAGGCAGAAGACGAGGGCGAGCTGGCCGAGCAGATCTCCGGTTCCGGCAGCAGCCGTGCAGGCACAGCCGACCCAGATCCTCAGCCACCTGATGGGAAGAAAGAAGCGGGCAGCCTGACAGCTTCCTCTTCTCCCCTCTGTGACAGAGCTGCGTTCCCCAGCTCCAAATGTGTTTCCGCTGCCTCGAGAGATGCCTCAACGCCATCCTCAAGTGCACAAAACACATGATTGTCACATTATTGTTGTGTTTTTCTCTATAAAGCATTTCCGCTGACGCATCCAGGCTCAGGCCGAGGGCGCAGCTCAAAAAATGAAAGAAAAAACTATAAAAACAACAAAACCAATGAACAGTCCGCCTATTGTTCCCCTTTTGAGAGCAGCTACGGCCTCTCTCAAAAGGCAGACATTGGACGGGTCTGTGAAGGCACCTCCACCACGCGCGTGCGCAGTGGCGACGGGGGTTTTGAAGCCGCCACCGTCACGTGTAGACGCAGTGGCGGCTGGGTTTTTTGAAGCCACCACCGTCACGTGCAGACGCAGTGACGTCTGGGGTTTTTTAAGCCACCACTGTCACATGCAGACGCAGTGGCGGCTGGTGCTGTGAAGCCTCCACCGTCACGCGCATGCGCAGTGTCGGTGGGGATTGTCGAAATGAGGTACTACTGCGTTCAGACACTAGAGGACCCCATAAACACGACAAACAGAGACTCTGAGGGCAGGAGACGTGACATCTCCGCTGACTCTAAGGAGAAAACAGTGGAAGATGCTCACAATGTCTGCTGGGGGTTTTAAGACAGTAACACGGAGCTACGGTCTCCGACCCACCCAAGTCAGAACGGCTTTCATTCCAAGTATTTCCCCGTTCCCAAACGGGGAGGGAACGGGACTCGGCCAATACTAAGATTGATGAGCTCCGAGCAGATATCTCAAAAGATACAGCTTCAGAACGCTCACTCACACATCTTTGATATGTCTCGTGCGACGAAACGACTGGCTCACATCAGTCGACCTGGGAGATGCATGTTTCCACATTCCAGCATATTACCCACACAGGGAATATCTGTGGTTCACATCTCAGGGTGTCCGTTGCGAGTACGGAGCACTTCTCTTCGGTCTGTTCTCAGTCCAAGAGGGTTTGTACGATGTACGGAAGCCGCGATAACCCCGTTAAGACAACAGGGTATTCGCCTGGCAACCTACCTGTACGACTGGTTGCTTCTCGCACAGTCAAAACAGGGGGTTATTACACGGACAAATGTCCCCGTAATACACCTGCTCGACCTGAGTTTCATCATAAACACAGAGGAGAGCATGTTGTCCCCAGCCCAGACTGTACTTCCCCTGAGGAAGTTTCAGCACTGGACAGCTGCCCTCAGACTAAACCTCTCCGCGCGTCATGGCGCGCGGAGAGTAGTGGTCACTATGAGATGCGTAAATGGCACTGCGCCACCGGCTGCACCCGACTTTAACTAGTACGGGGCATGCCTATGGGTGCTGTCTTATCGCAAAGGGCGGTCACCACGGACGCATGTCTGACGGGCTGGGGAGGTATTTACAAAGGTCGACCTGTGAGGGGGTTTCTGGAAAAACAGGAACCTCCAACGGTTGCACGTAAATTACCTAAAAGTTTTAGTGCTGTTCCCCACCCCAAAACGCCTTACGCCTTCTCTCAGAGGACACCATGTCCTCATGAGGATGGATAATACGACAATATCGTATGTAAACCACTAAAGAGGTTTGCGTTTTCCCCAGTTACATGCTGGCACGCAAACTGATCTTGTGGTGCTGCGGTCGCCTCCTCTCCTCGAGAGCGAGGCACGCACCAGTTGTGACGAACCTCGGGACAGTCCTGCTGTCCAGAGGTGTATCACCATATGCAGACTGGACTTTACATCCAATGGTTGTGAGTCAGCTGTGGGTGTGTCGCGATAGATCTGTTCGCATTAAAAAGATTATGCTCATTGTCAGCTGTTCTTTCAATGCGCGGTCTAAAACGCACCGTTGGGCGTGGGCGTGCTCGTGCACGTTTGACCTCCGGTTCCCCCGTGTGCGTTCCCACCCCTGGCTCTGATAACCCATCTCTGACCAGAGTGAGAGAACAGCACCACGCATTGATCCTGATAGTTCCGCACTGGCCTGTAATGTACTGGCAGGCGGAGATTTATCAGTGGCTGTGCGGTCAGCCGTGACAGCCCCCCCACGATTTTTCGCCCACACCCGGGGTGTCTCGTCCTATGGACCTGACCCGTGAGTGGTACAGTCTGAATACAGTGGGTCTCCCGCAAGGTGATGAGCACTATTCAGAGCGCGAAAGCTTCCTCCACTGGGTCTCGTTATGACCGAAAGTGGAGGGTGTGGAGGAATGATGTCTTTAAAAAGGACACACCTCTTTTCAATGTCCTGGTGGAGTGATTCTATCATTTCCACAGGATTTAATCGGAAGCACAGAGTTTTCCAGGTCACTAGTGTCCTTATGGGACTTGACAGTGGTTTCAGATGGGTTCGCTCGTACCCCATTTGAACCTCTGGAAGAAGCTGGCATGAAGCACCTGTCACTGAAGGCAGTGCAGTTACTGGCCCTGGCATCCGCCAAGCGAGTCAGTGACTTCATGCGCTATCTGTGCATCCTTCACGCACCTAGTTCGCCCCAGGACAAACTAGAGTGTTCCTGAGGCCCAATCCTACCTTTATCCTAAGGTGGTTGGTTAAGATACCCCAATTGACATTGAGGCAATTTTCTTCGCCGCTGTGTCCCTCCGGGGAACAGCAGTTGAATCAGTGCTTATGCACTGATAGGGACAGATCAAAGGAGGCTTGTGTCATAATGACCAACTCTTTGTGTCCTGGGCTAACCCTTACAGGGACAGGCCCGTTACTAAGCAACGGTTCTCCCACCGAATGGTGGAGACAGTTGCTTTGGCCTATACGAGTCGGAATTTGCAGGCACCTTCGGGTTGCGTGCTCTTTAGACTCGGGGTCTGGCTACACCCTGGGCTGTTTGCTCAAGGGTGTTTCCATCCAAGACATTTGTGCAGCGACGGGCTGGTCCTCGCCGCTCACCTTTGTCCGCTTTTACAGGCTAGACGTCTCTGCTCCCAGTGTGGCCCGAGCAGTGCTGGGCATCCTGCTGAGTCAGAGCTCTACCTGTTAAGTTCTGGTTGGTTTGGTGATTTTCGAGATAAGCTCGTCTGGCAATACGGGAGTTACGATATCCCATAGTGAGACATCGAACGGAGTGTTACGAATGAGAACTATAGGTTACTTACGTAACCCCAGTTCTCAGAGTAACATGAAGCAGCCCTCCTTGCTATGGTGAAGCGAGAAGAGGTGCTTATTTTGAATGACGCATGCGTAGTGACGCAAGCTACTTATAGGGGGTGGATTCCCTGACGCTGACGTCGAGATCACCCGCCAATCAGGATTGGCGTATGTGAGATGGATGCTTCTGTTTGCTCCGCGGATGAGGCGCATCCCATAGTGAGACATCTCACTTCATGTTACTCTGAGAACTGGGGTTACGTAAGTAACCTATAGACTTGTGGAAAGCCAACGTCTAATTAACACATTTAGATGCTATTGACTAACTTTGTCTATTTGTCGCATTATATCGTGCCTCATTTGCATATTTAACCATAACATTTCAGAACACTTGTAATGAAATTATATTATAATTATAGCCTTATAAATAGATTTTTCTTTCCTAAAAAAAGAGTGGAAAATCGTGATATTTGTTATGGCTGTTGACAGTATTTTTGGAGTGAAGAGAAGAATCCCCTCTGTAACAGTCTTCTACTCTAATTTGTCAACAAAATGAAACAATCATTTTAATTGTTGCCTCATCCATGTTAAGATTTCTGTTAAAGAATCGATGCAAATAAGCAATACAAACTATGCAAGATTCATGCTGGTATCTAACTAAATTAAACCCTAATCCTCTGAGGTGTCTCCCCTAGCTTGGTGTAAATTACCTTCTGAGGTCATGGATGCAAATGTGATGGTACACTCTTGCGTATCAAAGGGGAACAGCAAGAGATCCATCCGACAGGTGGAAGTCAGCCGCTCTCGTGTAGTTGCCAACATCGAACCGTTGGGATAAAATTTCACGACTGCACTTTTGTGAATGCTCCCAGCATCAGAGGTACTGAAAAAGTAAAGAACGACATTCTGATGTAATGTGTTTGCCTGGATCTTCATCAAAAACTGGTCAAAGCACAGATGTTTATAATTACAGACATCTAAACAAATCACAGTACTGTATATATAATCAATCAATCAATCAGTTTTTTTTCATACAACAACTGCCTTCAGGATTCTACCGCGAGCTGAATAACTCAAGGAGGTCTCCTTCTCTCCAAAACAAACAGACTGTGATTCAAACCGGTAAAGACACTGATAAAGCAGTTACACGATCAAATCTGTTTCCCCAATGCTGTTCCACTTTAACCATATGTTGCTAAGCTTGTTACTCTGATAACATTAAGGGGCCCTATTATGCTCAATTTCAAGTTTATTTTGGATTTTTGTTCCTCTACTGTGACATGTTTACATGCTTTAATGTTCAAAAAGGTATTTTTCTCATACTGCCTGTGCTCTTTTCCCCCTCTGTCTGAAACCAGAGCCCAGTCTGCTCTGATTGGTTAGCTGGCCGGTTCTGTTGTGTATGGTAAACCGCTTAGAGTTGTGTTAGAAATATCCCATCATGTACAATGTGTTGGAGCACTAGCCAATAGAGGCACAAGTGTTACATGGTGATGTCACTATGCTCTGGAAGTAAACAGAGGAGTCCAATGGAGGCATTTCAGGCTGGGGGGGAGCGTGTGGGAGAGAAACTCCTTCTGGAGGGGACCCTTTACATGCAAAAAGATATAACACTCAACAGGAAAGGGTTAACCCCAAAAAGCAGAACAGGGCCTCTTTAAATAAAGCTATATTTTGGAATTGGACTTTTTAGGAGCCTGCTTTATGAAACTTCCCTTTGAATAAGATCCTCAACCTGCAACTCTGTGATAAATGAGAACTCACTCCTCTAGGATTTCAATATCTGGGATCCACAGCCTGGTTCTTGGAACAGTCAGCATATTAATCCCGCAAAAGTCTGTAGAATTCCAAGTTAGGAATTCATTTGTCCAAAACTGGGAAAATACAAATGAACGTTTAAAAAATGTTTAGACACAGATTGATGAGTGATATTGAAATAGACATTACTGATGTTTGAAAATGCAATTTAATTCTTGAGCACCTAAAATAAACATTATCATTGATGACACTCACCATTCTGATCCAAATGTGGCTCGTGACCGTCTGAGACTTCTCATCCTGCAGACAATCAATGTGGTATTGCAATCATAAGCATTTATAGCCAAAATAACTTGAAAAGATCGATGTTCTTACTTACTTACTGTATATCCATCCACAAAGACAGTTCTGTATTTTTTTCTAGGTTTGGAGATTTCTGTCTCTGAGATTTTCATTGGATTTAAAATATTTTATAAATAATAAAGTAGTTGCAGAATGGCTACTTTTACTGTTAAAATACAGCGCTCCCAAATCTCTACATAAGATATAAGAAATATATTTCTAGACTTCACTACGACAAGAATAAATACATTACATTAACCTTTTAAAATACACATCGAAAAATGATATTTATTTTAACATTGTTGAAAAATATAATACGTCACAGTCCAACACAAATAGTACTCACTGATTAAAATAATAAAATACTGCTGCTAAAAATATATTCAACAGGGGCTCTGTTACAGTAAAAGCATATATCAAATGTTAGAAAAAAAACTTTATTGGTGCATAAATGGATGGACTTTTACTTGATACAGATTTTTCTACACGATTGTGGCACTACTTTAACTTAAGTGAAAGATTTAAGTAACTTCTCCACATCTGACTGACTGATTTTAATATAAAAACAATTACAGGTAGAATACAATATTGACTGAATGTACTTTTCAACACTGCAGACAACTCAAATTACATAACAAAATAGGTAAGAGCAAATATATTTGTTTGATAGAAATTACATTTAAAAACAGATACCTTCATGAACGCAATGCACACTGAATCTGAATTGTTTTCCCTATGAAGACACTTACCACTCCTAAAATGCCATACAAATACATGTCCAGCTGAACGAGGGTGGGTGTAGTCCAGACTTTCACGGGTCGCATGGTTTCTAGAAGATCATTAGTTGTCGTCAGGTTCAAATGTGTCAGAAGACCAACGTATGAGCAGTTTGAAGTCTGACTGCTGGAAACAGCTGCAGGGTAAGAGACAAAAAACAACTTTTCTAGAGAAATAAAGTATTTTTATTCCAACATACTATTCAAAAGTTGAATTATAAAACCCACAAGTAATTAAAAAACTCACCAACTAAAGCTAGAAAAGCCAGAGTCCTCAGGGCTGACATGATTGTGTGCCCTCATCTCGTCCTGAGGGCACGCTTTTAAGCTGCAGAACCGTGCTGCATTATGAGCAGAACAAAACAACAGTGAGAGACTTCAATAGAACTAATTACATAACATAAATCCTTCGCGCTTTTATTGTTGAGCTGCAGCTGATGCAATAAGTAAACATGAGGAGATCTCAGTGACATTGAGGGTTTTAGAGTGCAAACTGTACTCAAACACCTGTGGTCAAGAACAAATACAGGCAGGTGACAGGAAATAATTCCAGGTTATTATTTAGAACATAAAAAATGTACCTGCACATAGTGAAAATAAGTATCTGAGTTAGAATTTTGTATTTATTAAATAACTAGATTCACCAGTGTTTAAAATAGAAAACCAATTATTATTATTATTTTTCATTCAAATTCAGCTGTTTGCTCTCAACAGATCTATTTATGTTTTTCTTGGGACTTTGTGATAGGAAGAACATCTATGGGGTTAGATTTGTCTCAATAATATTTGTATGAACATACAAATAATTTGTGTGTAAATGTGTGATTTGTAAATGTAAAAAACCATCCACAAATGCATTGAAAAGATTGGCAAACTCCTCCTCAAAAAAAAGTTGCAAATATAAAACGGATCTGCAAATACAGTATGCAAAAAAAAATTCACAAATAAAACAATTATCTGTGAATACTATAATTAGTTTCCAAATACACAAAAGGAATTTGTGAATATCTCTCTAACATTGACAACTTTCGACCAGGCATTTGTGAATCAATTTAGTATTTGTCTACAAAAAATGCGTTTATGGAACTTAATTCTCTGCTTGTGGATCGTATTATTACACACACGAGTTTTGAGACAAACCTTCCACCGGTCTCAACTCAAATCTGCTTGTGTCACTCGGTTATTTTCGGAAACCACGTTATGACCTGCTGATGACGACATTTCTGTCGGCGGCCTTACAGATGGAGACGCTCTCGAGGACGAGCAGGAGAATGACCAGACAGGCGTATGTACGCAAGTTGGGGGAGGAAGACCACATGGTCGAGCAGCTCTAGAAGACGTGCCGGAGCGGCTCTAAAGGACGGGCAGGAGGACAATGAGACAGTCAGAGGAGCTCAAGGAGACCGGCAGGAGGACAAAGGCTTTGGTAGGAACCCCTGTAGAAGACGACGGCCAGACGGGGAACTCCAAGACAATGTCGGGGCTCTGAATGACAAAGTCCGAAGTGGAGACTCAAGGTCTGCCTCCAGTCAGCATAGGGAGTCTTCAACACAACGGCGAGAGAAACCGGTACCGGACCAACAACTGGACAGGAGGGGAAGGCGTCGGCTGGACCACCGACAGGACAGTGGGATCAAGCTTCAACTGGACGAGGGGACCATGTGTTGAGCATACCGCCAACTGGAAGGAGAGATCAATTATTGACCGGAGCACAACCGGACAGCAGGAGAAGGTTTTGACCGGACTGCCGACTGGACAGGGGGGGCAGGTGTGGATTGGAGCGCAGAATGGTTGGGGGGAGCAGTTGTCATCCAGACTGGTCCGACCCTATGTACTCTGTACTGGAAGCTCTCTTACACTCCCAATTTCATCAGAACAAATTGGATTATGATAGATTATAAGATCTTTTACAAACATACCCTGTGCTAAATCCATGATTTGGTCGGATTCTTCTGCCATGGGAAGTGATGCAGGGTGGACCCAGGAGGTCAGGTGGTTGCAAAGCTGGGACAGCTAACACTAGCGAGGCCAGGCGGGAAAAACACACAAACTAGGATCATAAGAATTGTGTCACTACTTTATTTAAGCCCTGGCTATTGAAGTCCTTACCTAACTGAATAAAATACTTTCTCCCCAGTCCGAATTTTCAACCAGCTTTCAAGCCTGCTAGAGTCTTGCCTGCTAGTCTACAACCAGCTAGCAATCGGTCTACATTCCAACCTGCCACAAACTCAATCCGGCTGAAAAACGGTGGTTTCTGCAGCCCACCTGTTCTGAACCAACTCCAGTCCCAAACCCATTAATTGGATCCCGCTTGGCCTTCGAGATCTTTTAAGCCATTGGGACAACTTACCAAATTCTGAAGTCTTGCGTCAGAATCCCTAGCTGCCCGAATACCAGCACAAGCCCCAGAAAGCAACTCTGCCCATCTGGTCTTCCTTCTGCCTATCCTCTGAGAGGCTCTGTCAATCCGTCTTGCCTGGGACAGTACCCAGGGGGAGTGGATACTGTCTTGGTCTTGGTTTTTGTGTTTCCTGTTTTATTTCTAAACATTATTCCCCTGCTTTATGTATGTTTTTACTTCCTGTCTTTGTGTTTTCCCATGTTTGATTGTCTGCCCCAGCCCAATTCTTTCCTTCCGCTGCCCCTGAGTTTTTGCCTGTCCTCTGCGGCTGTCTCTTGTATATGTGATTAGTTCTGCTTGTAATTAGGTCTTTGTCTTTTAGCAGTCTTTGTCAGATCCTTGTTGGTCGTGCGTCAGAAAGTCTTGCTTTGTTTTGTCTTGCATTTAAGGTTGGTTGAACCTTAAATGTTACGTTATAGAAATGTGATGAATTTGAATTACTTTAATTTCGTTCATACGATTGATACTGATATATATTGTCGTGGATGGAGACACGCACACAACTTTAATAAGAGAAATATTTGTATTGTTTTCTGCTGTTTTCTTTATTATTACGATCATACCAAAAAAGTATATTGAATTGTAACACAGTTTATATTGGTGATTAAATGGAGTTATACCTGCAAGCATTATCATTTGCTTGATGCAGCTTGATTATTCAAATCAAACAATGGGAGCATGTATTGTTTTAAAAAACAGTTATACATACATGGCAGAAAAGTTTCAGCAAAAGTTGTAAAGCACCACTAAACATTATATGACAAGACTAATATGTGTACAAACATGGCCCTCCGTGCTGCCAAGGTTATCAAAATGACCCACACCTTAACCACTTCTTGAATCGCTCTCTGAATAAGAATGTGGTTGAACTACCAGCAAGCTTCTACAAAATGTAGTTACATTTTAGTTAAGTAACACATAGTTCACTATTCATATGAATTCAGATGCTGTACATACAATCATTTTCACAGTCGATATTTTGAATATAGGCTGTAAGTTCATGTCTGAAAAACTTAACTGGTTGCACCACTTAAAAAAATAATAAAAAGTAGTATATTTAAAGAGCACCAACATTGAAGATCAATCATTTAAAGGTTCGAAATGGTGATAATAATATAAGTTAAAAAAAATCTTTAAAGTCAGATTTAAGAGCATGCAATGGCAGATTATACACACATCGACTACTTATTTTCATTATGTATATATCGCTGAAAACCATTCTGCATTCATGTATGTCAAAAAAACTAAATCAGTTAAAAAATAGAGGGCAAAGTACACACTGTCTATGATTACAGCTGCTCTTCTGTAGCGTCCCGGCTTTCTCTGGTCTTGTTCTTCAACTTCCTGTCGAGCTGCCTTCACCTTCATCAGTTTCAGCAGGTCACAACAATTGAGCCCATCCAGAGGAAGGGAACTTTTCTCAGGATTCTCTTTTGCTCCAGCAGGCTCTGTGTGGAAGAGACAGTTCAGCAGAATGAAAAAGTGCTTAGTTGAAAATGGCTAGATATTTATATAAAAATGTACAGTGAAATGTATTGCCAATTGTAGTGTTGTATAATTGTATTAGGTAGTTAGGTAGTTAGGTAGGTAGGTAGGTAGGTAGGTAGGTAGGTAGGTAGGTAGGTAG